>JAGFZM010000208.1:286447-303681 GCA_017657215.1 Limnothrissa miodon
AATAAGAATAAGAATAAGAAACTTGCGAAGAACAATACTGGCCTTGCCACCACTAGGTGGCAAGTCCACAATAACAATAATAGTTGTAGAGCCATGTGAGAAATCCTAGGGCTGGAGGCGTGTACCTGTTGAGACTGGAGATGAACTCTCGCGTGTCGTCGGGCAGGATGACCCGGTGCTCGCCCATGTCCCTCTGGTTGCCAAGCACACACACGGGCACGTGCGTGGGCACCTTGGGCAGCTCCCTCATGATGTAGTTGAAGGTCCTGCGGGGAATGACACACCTGTAGTCTCCTGTACGTTTCCCCCCCGACATCTTGTCTTCCGTGCTGACAAGATGTTCACATCAACCCAGTTACAGTACAGTGTGCACAAAACCTCAGAAAATTGACTCTGATAATGACAGGCAGTTAGCAATGATGACGACTCTGTTGGAAAATGGCAGATGTCTACTGACATATTGTCCGAGCCGCACTTACTCCCCAAATATGGGCCAAAGACACTCGTACCACAGCTGGCTTGGTGTTTGCAGGCTGTTCAAAGCGGCAGTTGTGTTTGAATGTAGTGTGTGAAGCAATCATCTTCTTAATCTCTTTTAGGGAAAAAAGGTACAAAAAATAAATGAATCAAATAAATAAACACCAAATCACTGGAGGAGAAAATTGCTTCAGCCTTTTTGGAAATGGAGCCGTCTTAGCTGAGGTGCTGGATGCCAAGCAGCACTGATAGAATGTTAAATGTATGAAGCTAAAGAGGAATGAAGTCTAGGGGCTTGACCGGGCCTGCCCTCGGGAATGTGCCTTCAAAGGTTAAGGGGGATCTTTTGCAGGATCAGCTGTCTTTTAGCAAGGACTAGAAGGAAGCAGTCTCTCACTCTCTCCATTCTACTGACTCACTATGACTCTCTGCCCTGAACCCCTAAAGAATTAAAGGCCGGTAAGAACTAAGCAATCATGCTCGTCAAGACCACTCAAGTCTGAAGGTTAGGGGTTATTGCTTACGGCTTGGAGGGATGTTGGGATTGCAGACACAATTGGCACCGACGATAGCTAAATAAAACATTAATTCAGCTTGACAGTTTGACCAACGATACAACTTTAAAACAAACTCAGTGAACACATAAAATAAAATTTAACTAACTCTTATCTCTGGACCATGTGAGTGACATTCTCTCTCTATCAAGATGCAACAGACATGGCGCCATGCGTTGACCCCGCTGCAACCCAATGCCAGATACAGAGACTGATAGACACAGAAGAAGAGAGATAGAGAAGGGAAGACCGAGAGAAAGGGGGGGGGGGGGTATCTGGTGTATAATGAGGGAGGATACTCACCACTGCTTTGTGATGTCAAACATCATTATCACCCCATTACAGTTCTTGTATACATCCAGGAACTCAGCATCCAGAGCCATCTCAGCTTCCGACTGATGACAACAAACAAATACAAACAAAATGTAATTCACACAGTGTTTAAATGTCAAAGATAAATCTTGCCACCTCCAACCTTACCATTATTATAACTACAGCTTAAAGCTGTAGTTATAATTGAAGCAGCTGCAAAATCCCTTCCACACAGCAGAACCGACATTCATAATGGCAGTTATGACATATGATTCCCCCCGCACACACGCACACACACACACACCCCCCATGTCTGACTTCCACTCCAAGCTAGACAGACTCATTAGGAGCCAGTGGCACCCCTGAATGCAGCAGTTACCTCCTGAGGCTCGTTCTCCAGTTTCAGATTGTCTCCCCGCCTTTTGCCTTTCCCTGCAGTAGGGGCACAAGACACAGACAAATAAGCAAATAAATAACAAACAACGATCAAAACAGGAAATAAATAAACAAAAACGCTGAAGGATATTACAAACCAGTGAAGAGAAAAAAACGCTACTATGGAAGACTACCACAATTTTCCAACACAGAGTGAAAGGAGGAGGTCTGTTATTTTATGCTGTGTATCTGTTCTGAGTTGAGAATATTTTCACACAAAGCATTTGCACATCAATTCTTTAAAATGTGTTTTTCAAAGCAGAGAAGGAGTGGAGAAGAGAAGGATTTTGAAAAGTACATGAATTTTTAAGGTCATGCACACATACATAACATGATGCCATTTCACAGATACCTAGGAGCTTCAGTGTTAGCTAATACTTATCCATTTGGTCTCAGTCATGGGTGTTTGCTTTGTTTTGTGTCGTCAATCCAAAACATATTTATATAAAGAAAAAACTATTTACCCAGAAATGGGAACAATAATGTTCTAATTTTATCATTTGCTCTGTTAAAAAAGGCACCAGCCACCCCTCCTTCAAAGAAACTGCAGTGTCCTGCCACTGAGCTGCATGTTAGAGAAACAGATATTAAGCCAGAGGCATGTCAGTAAGAAGAAGAATAGATACATTTGGACCAACACAGACTAACCAACAAACCAGCAGCTTACGCTAACTGAACAGCATCGTGGGAAATGAAGTTATTGAGTTAGCCTAAGCCTCCAGCCCACTATTTGGTCCATGGGTTCTGTTGTTCTTCCCACTTTCAAAACCTGGTGACCTGTAGAACAGGGCCATGAGTTGGAAGTACTCTGGACTATTTATGTCTCTGGATGAGGAGAGCACCAGGAGAGAAGGAGCTAACACAAGTACAGCAAACACACACAGCCTAAAGGGGTCATCTACTACTGGGCAACCCACTCTCACCTAGTCCTTCAGGGTGAGGAAGCTTTTGTCCTGAAGGAGTCATTAAATGGGAGTAAGAATACTGTTAGAAAAGCAATGAAAGTGATTGAAAGAAAGTACTAACAAATATTTTTTTCTTCACCAATGGTGAGTTTTCAGAAGTCATTTTCCCCTGTTGAATCTTTACAAACACAAAACTCAGAACCCATTAAAACACTTTATCAATGATGGCCATTGCACCCCAATCTTTTGAATCCTTTCCTGCCAACACACACTATTTACTTAAATACTAACTTGTGTCTTTGCCTTGTAAAAATGTACCTTGTTTTATTAAATCCCCGTTATTGTCCCCAAAGGATCACCTTAAGACTCACCTTTGTCCACTACGTCCCACACCTCAACCTTCACCACATCATCTGTAGCTGTGGAGACAGACACATACAAACAATCAATCAATCAAAGTGGAAAGTCCAGAGTGCAGTCCATTTACCCGCCCTTTATAAATCAGTCCATTTGCATTCCATTTTTAGGGGGGATAACTGCTAGCCTGCTAATACTTACAGATTCACTAACAGAATACACAACACATTGAGTCGAAATTGGGTGTTTGTTTTTTTGTTATGTGCTGCAGTGGCCCAAGCAAAGACCAGTAGCCTAGCCAAAGGGGACGCCCAATCCTGCAACATAGCTCTGCGCTGAGTCACTTCTAGTAAAGGACATTTGTTGACAAAAAGTGTTTCCCTGGAGAAGCAGCCATTCTGCTGCAGTTGGAGTCTGACGATGGTGAGAGTCTGCTGCCACCTGCACACTCCTCGCAAAGCAAACAAGGCAAAGAAGCACGTGAGTGTGCGTGTTGACTTATCTCACTGTGTGCCATGCATGGATATCACTAATTCACGGATGGGGAACTGAAGTTCTGAGACCGAATTTCCCAAATAATATTTAAATTTAAAGGGATAGTTCGGTTTTTAACACATTAAGCCCCTTTCACAGGTTGTCTAAAATGCAATAATGTGGTTGACATCGAAATTTTGACGATTGCTTCTGTGTCGGCTATTTGGGAAATATAGAATCGCCTCTGCCTGCCTTCAAAATGGCTAGCAATGGGCATGTGTTGTTTCTATCCTTAAAACACTGGTTTTAAAAAAGTGCTACTAACCAAGTTAGTAGTTGGTTAGTGGTGCTCAATGATGTTCCAAAACATGTATCGTAGCGAAATAAAGCTTCCGTCATGTTTTATTTGGCACTTTGTTTATATGAAGGAGCAAATAGATCCCTATGGGACTTACAAAATGGCAAATAAAACATGACAGAAACTGTATTTTGCTACGATACTTGGGTTGGAACATCAGCAAATGCCACTAATCACTCCATGAGTAGCACTTTTTTAAAACCAGTGTTTTAAGGGTAGAAACAACACATGCCCATTGCTAGCCATTTTAAAGGCAGGCAGAGGCGATTCTATATTTCCCAAATAGCCGAGACAGGAGCAATCATCAAGATTTTGGTGTCAACCACTTTATTTCATTTTAGACAACCTGTGAAAGGGGCTCAATGTGTTAAAAACCGAACTATCCCTTTAATCTAAAGAGTGTGATTGAAATAAAAAAAAAAACAAAAAAAAACAAATACACGCTACCTGCCAGCCACTTGAAGGCGAATCAAAGAAAAGAAAGCGGAAGCAAGCAAGCAAAGAGCCATTTTGTGACTAACTCTGACTTATTAGCACAACAATGACTACTGTTGGGCAATGTACCCAACATGTTGATGCCTGGCAGTTTATTTATTTTTATCAACATTGCATTGTAACAAAACACCCTTCTCCTGTATTGCGCCGCAGCACAAAATCTAATCGAAAAGGCCAAGCGTGTCTTACTTTTGTAGTTCCAATGTATACTGGTGACCTGGATTTCCTGGGTGGGTAAATACTCCTCTATGAACTTCTTGCCTTGCAGCCGGTGCCATAAGGCACTCTTGCCTGTATTCCTGTCCCCACGGATCACGATCTTCACTGCAAGGCAAATGGGAAATTATGTGACAGCTATCAGTGCTGCAGAAACACAGTCAATGGGCCCATTTCACAGCTGCCATTTTTCTACAGAAGTCACAGACCAAGCACAGGGAAAAATGGCAGTTGTGCAGTACATTACTGAGCCGTTCTATAGAAAGAAGATGGATGGATGGATGGATACTTCATTTACCCATACGAATTTCAGGCATCCTATAGCATTCAAAACATAACATCCACATGACATGCACACACACATACAAATTACAATCCAAAGAATTATATTTGAGTGCCATTGCAATTAAAGCAGAAATGTGTGCAGTCTAGTATTTAACATGTACTACTTCTGATTTCTAAAGATAAATAGCTTAGATTCAGCTATACTTAATTCATCCCAAAGAAAATGTAAGTATCCCTTAGCATCAAGACACATACCCATAATGTACATACATACACCTACATACTGTAAAAATAAAAGATAAGATAAATAGTTCTGATTGTGTGACATCTAGGGCAATGCATAAATGCGCTGTACTGCAATGGCTACAAGTAAAACAGTATAAAAACTGTAGAGTCTATAATAGTGTATAGTAGTATAGTATACTAGTAATATATTAGTTATACTACTATTTTTGTTTACCATTAGGCTATCATCTCTGTTAAGATATGGATGTGGGTGTAAAGACAACCATTCCCCAGTATCAAATGTTAACATTTTCTGAGACTTGGTTTTAAGTGTAAAGGTAAAGCAGGCAATCGTTCCTAAACTGACAACGAGAAGTCGGAGCCGACTGGAAAAACAGGCCAGTGGGTGGGTGATCATGTATCAGTCATGAATGTTTAATATCTCCAGAGACAGTCAGACAGCATGCTTGAGTGATAACACGGATCAATACGAATTCAGTTCACTGTCTGTGTCACAGCATAACCAAAACAACCATCGCACATCGCAAATTCTTACAGCGGCGGCTGACTGCACTTAGATCATGTTTGGCTTAAAATTATTATCTTTCATCTATCAATTCCTACCACTTAATAAGGCTACTGTTAACTACAATGGGTTTACCTTACCCAGTCTAATGCCTAAAGAATGCCTTGCATTTGCTTTCTTATAAAAAATATGAATGTGTCATGTGCTGTAATTGGAAGTGCAATCACTTACTGTTATACTGCACGCCTTTGGCAAAACGCCTCTGAAGACTCTGGTTCATTGACTGCAGGCCAGCTGGGATATGTTTCTCCCTAAGCTGCCCTCCCTCAGAGCCAACAAGTTTCTTTAGAGCAGAAAACATCTTGAGAAGGATTTTCGTTCAATTTCCCTTGGAGAATTCAAAAATTAAAGATGTGCTCCAGTATGCCCTTGACTGATTGACTTTTAGGAATTAGAGACTGCAGATTTCAATTAGGTTTATCATGCACCCATTGTTGTGAGACTGTAGGCCAGGCCCACGTTTTGAAGTTAAGATCCTGAACTATAGGTAGTCTGCTGAAGAAAGCAATTTTTTCACCAGTGCATACTAATTCAAACAGCCATTGCTCTATCATATAACAGTCTCATTCCACTCTCGTTCCAGCTTGCATCACCTATGAGAAGAGGAAAAAAATCACGTTAGGTCAGTCTACTCATTGAATAATACACAGAGTAGATTTGACGCCAGGCAAAAGACGTAAACATTGTTGCAGAAGCCTACGCAAAGGGAATTCTGACAATGTGTTTAACACCTCTGACGAAAAATGAGATATTGAGAGAGACGAGAAAAATTACACTGTGATGACCATAACGTTTCACATAGACGTACCGTCGCTCTGAAAGCTGTGAAATACATATTATTGCTAACATTAAGAAAAATAAGGGAATCCGTTCCTATGGCTCATACAAGGGATTACTTAGTCGTTTATGTTCAATTATCTAGGAATATCCGCTCACTTCACCATATGGCACTTGACACCAGGACGCCAATATAACTGGAACGTTTGCAGGAATGTGAGAACTCACGTAGTCGTTATAACTAACAGTGCCGAAGACATGTCTTCTCGAAAACCCTAGCAGTAAAGCCGCTTCGGAGCTAAAGCTAGCTGGGTTTCCCTCACAGTCCTACTGGTGGCTTGTTGGCTAACACTCGACAGGAGTCAGTGTTATGCTACGTGTCAGTCTTTTCTAATCTGGATCCGGTAAGACAGAAACATTTTCATCGATTTAAGCTATAAACCAATTAGAAAATGTACCTCATAGACTGTCTTTGCCAACGCCATTCCACCTCCATACTAACGACGATACCCTCTGAAGCATCATTATCCCGCGATGACAACCATTTCCCTAGCATCCCTCATCCCAACTGGAATGTATCACGAAGAGACAATTACATCTTCACGGCAACAGATGATATTGCGCCTCTAGTGGACGGAAGATGCAAAGCTCACCAGTCCCTTGGTGTCTTGGGACTTGTGCTGTTCAATTCTACCAGGCTTTCACCAGCACTGTTAACTCGGCAACATTCACTCTGGTTTCTGGCAAATTGGGCACGTAGAGGAAACTGAGTCTGAGTCACAAAAATACATTGTGGATACTGTTTTTACATTATGACCATAATGTAAAAACATTTCTTTGTGTCTTTCTGACATCTCTCAAATCTGAAACACTGGGCCATGAGGAAATCGCTGAACATGGTGTGGGCCTCTCCAGTTGTTGAGTCTTGTGATAATTACACGCAATTTGCATGTCGCATGTTGCAATAACACCGGCTATGTGTGTGCCAAACGTCATGGAAATCTATTCAAAGATTGTTCTGTAATTTTGGAAATTTACTGTCAACTCAGTGTCAAGAACCATAAGACTCTACCCGAGCATCTACATGCCACGGTCAAAAGGTAGGCTATCATTATACTCTACCTCAATATATGCACAATACACCATCTGCTGCTAAATACAGCACTAGACCGAATGTATAACTGTGCTGGTAAATTCCATTTGACCTATCTCAACCCTGCTCAGTTCAAGGTTCGTCTATGGCCTGTCTTACTTTCTAATGTCTTTTGTCTTGATGCACTTTATGTATAGGCTGGTATATTTATAATGTAGGTGCAGTAGATGTGAAAAAACACTTGACTTAACTTGATCTATAGCATCCGAATAAATATATCAGCCAAACGGCTGTAAAACCCACATCAAATCATACAACATTCTGCAACAAACTGAGTGTTAGGACCCAACTCTGAACAATACATTGTGGCCTCACAAAAAAAGCTGTTTTTATGCAATGCGTTTTTTTCTTGCATCCTAATCAGTGTAGAAAAAACAGCAGTTTTGATACAAGTACAACACAGGAGTTTTTCATATTCATTTAGGAATTGGAGGTCAGAGAGGAAGTGTATAGGTTATATTGATTACATTGTCTGTGAAGGAGACTAAGACACACAAAACATTAATACACTTTATTAAATATACTAACTATTCTATACTAACGGGCTACCTTTGGTGGTGTTGGCTTGCCAGACATCATACCTTAGCTATGCTGCTATAGCTTAATGCCGCCACAAAACCACCCATCTGTCAAGCCGTACAATTTTCACTCTGTCTCTTTCCTCCACTCTCTTGGTTGCACATGTAATATAAGATGGATTACGAGCCTTAGAAACATTCTTAAATAAAAGACAACAAATGTATCCAAGCACTCAGTGTATATTAGACCTCACCAAGGAGGTACTCACCTCTAATTTTTTTCTTTACGAAAATGACTTCTTCCTTCAAATTTCAGTTGTCGCCATGGGTTCCAAAATGTCACCTAGCTTTGCCTCGTTATATGTTGGACTGTTTAAGCAAGAACTCATCTACAATCAACGGACCAATCCCTTCTCCGGTTATATTTCCAACTGGAGGAGGTATCTTGATGATGTGTTTTTTATTTGGACAGGACCAGACATACTTTTAGAGGATTTTCATATGTTTATTAACTCTAAAAATCAATACTTCAACTTTACAATGGAAGCTGACAAACAATAAATGAACTTCTTAGATATCCTGATAAGAAAGGAAAACGATGGTTTAAAAACTGATCTGTACCACAAACCCACTGATAGAAACACTATTCTACATGGTGATTCATATAACCCTATTATACACCTAAAAAGGAATCTCCCCATTTCCCAACTCAACAGGATTAGACGGATATGCAGCTCCGATGAAGACTTTACCAGGCAGAGCCTGGACATGGAAAAACACTTCAGAGAGAGGGGTTACAAAGAAGTTTGGATTAAGAATGCATCAGCATGCTTCACAAAGGTATCGCAAACGGAATGTCTAAAAAAGAAAAACATCAAAAAGGACAATAAGAGACTAGTCTGTGCCATACAGTATTCACCAAAGCAATAGAAGGTGTGATAAAACAACATTGGCATATCCTCCAATCTGACACAACATTAGGATGCAACTTTCAAAAACCCCCTCGGGTAGTATACAAAAAAACCCCAACCTGCGAAACAGACTTGTAAGAGCAGACTTACCGTCTCTGACAGCCCCTCATTTCCTCAATACTACACACACTGGAAACTACCCATGTGGAAGGTGTCAACAGTGCCATTTTACATACATACAAAGACATTCAGTCCCCCTCAAACTGGCAAAAGATACACCAGAAAAGACATGATTAATGCCCTTGCGGAATAGCTTACAGTACATAGGAAAAACCACCAGGGCACTGAAGACCAGAATCTCAGCACATCTAACTGCAATACGAAACTGCATAACCTCTAGCCCTGTAGCTGTTCACTTTATGATTATGAATGCTAAACATAATGTGTCTAGTTTAAAATTAGTGGGAATCGAAATGGTAAAACCGTCACGTAAGGGTGATCACATTGATAACATGCTCTTAAAAAGAGAACTGTTTTGGATAAACACATTACACACCTTAGCTCCAAAAGGTCTCAATGAAGACTTTGATATTAGACCTTTCTTGGGTTAACAAAGGAATGTGTATTGGTATATGTATGTACATGATTATGTGGATGCATGGTTGGATGTAGCTTTGTGTGTTTATGGGACATTTGTTGGTGGATGTGGGGATGCATTACTGCGGGTAGATATATGTATGGATATGTATTGTTTTGTATACAGGGAAAGGGTCTCATTGAATAACATGCTCTCCTACCCCAGATTATGTTATGTGATTGCTGCATTTGAATGCTGATTGACTATTGGTAAAATTGAAGTCTTCATTAATTATTTACGGACAATTTTGTGATCATGTGACAAATACTGTTGTATATATAAAGAAGGGGGTTTGTAGTGTTACAAAAATGTTTTTTTTTTTTTTTGTCTGAAGAAGGGTCTTATTGGCCCGAAACGTAACTAACAAAGAATCAAATGGGAGCTGTCCGGTGTGCACATCTTTAATACTTTTTCATATTGTACATGTTATATAACACACACATTCTCTGAAATCTGTTGGAGACTGTTCTAACTCATCTACTCCTTCTGCCTTTCCATACCATTACTGCCCTGCTGTGAGTCATCCCTGCCTTCCACTACCTGACCCTGCACCTCTTACCTCCTGGATGGTGTCCAACCAGCCTTACTGAATATGACACCCTGCTGAGGGCCGTTTAATCTGGTGGCACTCCTGAATTGGTCCTCAACCCACACACTACACGGTCCATACCACTGCCACCCTGCTGAGGGTCACCCCTGCCTTCTACTGCCTGATTCTGCGTCTCTGGCCTCCTGGGCGGGCTGCCTCCAGCTCCACAGACGACCCTGACATGATTTATACAGCCTCCATCTGGCCCTTTGGCCTGACTGCTCCTAATGATATGGAACTATATCCTGGGATTATAATGGGACTCTTATGTTGCTACATTAAGCCCACAATTTTCCTATGATGTGTGCCTAATGGACTAATGGTGAAATAATCACCATCTGAGAGACTGAAAACCTGCCCTATAGGCAGTTGGGTTAGCACCTTGAGCCATCGGAACTGCCCAAGGTTTCTTCCATTACCATAACAAGTAAAAACAAAAAACGATGCAAGGAAGTTTTTCCTTTCCCTTGTTGCTCATTGGTGCATTGTGTTAAGCACTCTGAGACATGCACCATAGCAGGTGGCGCGTGTAGACGCAGCGGCCTCTGGCTCTCCTGACCGTGTGCATCACTGTGGGATAGCTAGAAACCTAATTTCGATTCTTCTGTATGTCCAGTATATGTAGAGAAATTGACAATAAAAGAGACTTAACTTAACATGCATTTTGTAAAATGCGCTATACAAATAAAATTTAACTGAACTAACCGATGTTTGATGTCAATACAATCAACCATGCTCTAGATGTTTTCTTTACATTTTTAATGTGCTGTCCTGTCCTGCACCAAGAACTGCACGCACAGTCCATATCCTGGATGTCTAGTATGAAAAAACATTTATGCACTGTACCATCCAAATCTGCAGATGCTATTAAATATTTTTGGATAAAAGGATACTTAGGATAATAGAACCCTTGGCGACAATGGCATATGAAAAGGATGACATTTGTTTTTCAACAATGCAACAGGGCTAATAGCAGTTCTTGCCAATAACAAACTTGGAGGACATGTTTTGGAGAGAAACATTTCCAGCTTGCGCAATGTGGATTTCTTGTTGCATTCTATTATCATGCCATTTGGCGATGCGCGGCACAATGTACCTATAACTGCTTTCTCTCTGGAAACCATTGCACTTGGCTGCCATCACCACAGTGAGCGCATGTAGCCTAGTGACTTGTTTTGCTGTCTGTATCATGACGTAACCCTATGAAAGAGCAATCGCTGCTCCTAACAATGTAAGCAATCAACATATTCCACCGCTGCTTCAAATGTAGGCTATCAATAGGAGCCATGCTACATGGCTTGGGGCACTGTTCGTTTCGTTTAATGAAACATACATTCATGCTGTTTCTGTGTTTGCGACGAGGGGCTATCAATTTCTCCTCTCTGCAATGATGATTCAGACTGGAACGCGGGTAAGTAAGCTCTTGTAAAGTGATGGGCAATACGAAATCTCTTTTGCTGTCATTATGTTGCGTTGGCTTAATGGTTTCTTATTAGCCTGATGATGTCGAGGGGCGTGGTAGTCCAGCTTGAAAAACATATTTAGTTCTCACATGAATGTGTAGGATTCTCAATCCAAACGGGGAAAATCATTGTGAACTGGGTAGCATGGCGACAATTTGGAGATCAGCGACATAGTCGTTTTACGACAAGGATCCCTGATGTGAACGCGGAATTGTTCAGATGCATCCGTGGCTGTGATGTGAACCTATCCATCCACCAACTTGGTACAGGTGCGGCGCTGCCGAAAACACAAACAAAGAAACGTGGCCCCCAGCGGCCTCGATTGCTTTCTTCTCGTTCATAATCTAAACTCGGTTAACCTAGGAATAATTTCTTTATGGCGACGAATAGGCCTACGGCACAACAGAAGTGAAACTCGCAACGGTTGGTCTTCAATCATAATGCCTGAATGATTTCTAGCAAATATGCACTTTTTGTTTTAAAACTTATCAGATCATAGGTGAATATTATAGAATTTTTTTGAGCATTCTTTGTATGATCTTAATTTACATAGGACATAAGATGATTTGGCTTCTAGAGTTAATGAGGAGAAAGGCTGGTCCACACCTCTTTGTTCTTTTTAATGACTCTTTAGCTTGTAGATTAAGATGTAACATGTATAACATTCTAGTCTGTGAGCTATTTTTATTTATTTATTTATTTTTTATTATATCAGAGAACTATTTGTTCTAATGTAGCCTATAACCACATTTATTTAGCCTGTCCTATGAGCCGGGCTGAATTTGCCAGTAGCCTACATTACTGGTGACATGTGTTGACATTGCTCATTGTTTTGAGATAGACCCAGTGAGGGAGTCATGGCAACACAGGAACCTTCCCCCCCATCATCAATGGAGAGCAACAAACCAGGCTTCCCCAAGAAGATCTTGGCGAATAAACTGGAGGAGAAACACCTTTGCAACTGTTGTCATAACATTCTGAGGAGGCCCTTCCAAGCTCAATGTGGTCACCGTTTTTGTTCATACTGCTTCAACAGAACTGTAAGGTAGGTGTGCATGCATGCAGAATAGCCGATGTTAACATACATCACATTGAAATTATGTACGATGATACATGATTGTTAGGCTCTTTTGAGCATAAATGGAGCGGTGTGTTTGTGAAGATATAGGGTGCGATAAAGTGCATTTCCTGTAGAAGGGGAGAGATTGGTGAGTGGGGTGGCTAATGGCAGCAAAGAGATGGGGGTGGCGAGGTAAAGGTGATTAATTGGTTGGGGACAGAGGGGTTAAAACTCCCACAAACAGAGGCAAGGGAAGAAACCTTGGGCAGATCCGCAGCACAGGCCAACTCAACTGCCAAGGGTCATGCAGGGAAAGGAAGCCTGTGTGTGTATTGGTGCTGGGGGGGCACCAGAGGATGGGCACAGTGAGGGTTAGGGTGGAGTGGGGCTAGCTGGATGTGTGTGTGTGTGTGTGTGTGTGTGTGTGTGTGTGCAGGATTGAGGGGACTGTTATGTCATGTTGTGGTGATGGCAAGGCAGGCGGGACATGGGACATATTTCAAATCCACCATAGTCAGATGGAAACTAAGTGTTGTGATTTCCATAGCAATGGACCCCAGAAATGTAACGCCTGCATTAAGGAAGACATATTCGAAGAGCCCACATCCATTCTCAAACAAGGCTGTGTGAGTCTTTTTGTCTTCCATGCTAATCACTTGACTTTAACAAATATTTTTAAAAAACATTCCTGCTATTCCTGTCCAAAATAGCTGAAGTACAGTAGCAAGTGCTGCCGCTGCTACAGTATGTGTGTGTTGTGTGTTTACAGGCCTTTCCTGACAACGCAGCTCGGCGCGAGGTAGAGACGCTGGCTGCTATCTGCATTAGCGAGGGCTGCACATGGAAGGGCAGCATCAAAGAATATGAGGTATTTCATTTCCTGGCTTAGCTCTCATTAGCACGGTGACATGGAGCAGCTGGGCTTGTGGCAGACATCCTCTTTGTTTTGCATTTTATTTATCTACAAATAATCTTGCTATACACACTGCGCTACACCAGTAATGTATACATCACATGTTACATGAATAACATATGTAACAGTATAAACAATTACATACTATATAGTATAAACATATAGTTTGGGTAAGTCTATGCTGTATATCAGCCCCTTACAAACACACACAATGTGCTGTTTGACATGTTTGTTTTTGTTTCTTAGCTGACCCACGAGGGAAAGTGTGAGTTTATGATCATTCCCTGCCCCTCATGTAAAGAGCGCATCCGCTTCAACGAGCAGGAGAGGCACAATGAACGTGAATGTCCAGAGAGAACCCTCAACTGCAAGTACTGCAAAGAGCCATTTCATTTCAAAAACATTAAGGTGAGGCAATACGCAGGTGTGCCGTTTGGCAGGACACCGATTACATCTTTTACTGTAGGGTTATGTCATGGGTGAATTGAGCGTGTGTACCCAGAGATCCATAAAATAATAACAAGCCTGCCTTTCATATTGCATTATTTAACATGAAGCCGTTAGGCCCACTAAAACCACAGGCAAACCACTGCTGTAAGAGTTGCGGCAAAGGGCTGATTTAGTTGTCAGTGGCATGGTGGGATTTTTATTTAGCATTTTTAAGGCAGAAATGAGAAACTGTTTGTGGATGTATTTTATACTTTCTTTCATGTTCACGTTCACTTGTTTTAAAAGTCTACTTTTGGCAGTTTAGGAAGTGAGATCATTAAAAGAAAAGTTTTTTTTTTTAGGCACATGATGAGATCTGCCCCAAGTATCCAATGATCTGTGAAGGCTGCGCAAAGAAGAAAATCCCCCGAGAAAAGGTGGGGCCTCTGAACGTTATTTTTAAAACATCTCCGAGTGAAAGCTGCTCAGAGTGTGCTCAATATTCACAGCTGCGTCGAAAGAGCATTCACTTGTTTTCTTTTTCTTTTTTTAGTATGTCGACCACATAAAGTTTTGCAGCAAATTCAGAACTCCGTGCAGATATCATGTAGTGGGCTGTGACATGTCAGTAAGTAAAAATTCAAGTACAAATTTCTTACTTGTGGTGCATCCTTTTACTACTTAGTAACAATGAATACTCAAAAGTGTCACTCCTGTAAGACTTTGATGTAATATAGCAAGCTAATACAGTACCGAGTTGTACTATGTTCCAACAAGGTATCCGTTTCAATATTCCATAATGTGATCTAAGTACATATATTGATCCTGTGAGGAAAAAAGTTTTTGCAGTTAACCCAATTGTCAATTGATTTATAAAATGTACAAATATTATCTATGTTGGAGTGAACAAGGCCTAATCGTTCCTGCTCTGTACTGTTGTACCGCTCTGAACCTGGGGAAGAAAGAGAAATAGTTTGTAAATTTGCTGAAATGATAAGAACTAAATCCAGCCCTTACTGGAGCAGATTGCAATTGGGCCTGAGAGGGTTGACTTGAGTCCTGAATGATCTGCACCCAGGTGGAGAAAGAGAAGATCCATGAGCATGAGCGTGCCTGTGCCCATGAGCACCTCAACCTGCTGCTGCACTACAGCATGGGCATGAAGGTGAGCCTGGAGGGCCTGCAGCCGCAGAGCCTGGAGCTGGCTGGGCACCAGGCCCACGAGCTGCACCAGTCCCTGCGTGAGCTGGAGGCCCGCATCAGCCAGCTCAGTGCCATGTCCGCGCCCATCCTCGGGCCTCCCGTGCAGGGGGCCTCCGCCTGCTCCTCTTCCTCTTCCTCCTCGGCCTCCGCGTCTGCTGCTGGCTCCTCCGCGGCGCCACCTCCACCTCCGCCGCCCACTGCCACGCTGCCCACCTCCTTCACGCCACTGCCCAGCTCGGTGGGCGCAGCACTGGAGCTGCAGCTGCACAGCGAGAAGACCAAGGTGATCTGATCCAAAATGCAGCTGCTAGGGTTTTTAACAAAAACATCCAACAACAATTTGAATGTCCTTGCATTGACTACCTGTAACTTACAGAATTGACTTCAGAGCATGACTATTTAAATCACTAAATGGGATAGGACCTAGTTACACACCATATACAAAAAATGTGCTTGTGAAACTTGTGGTCAAAACAATGTGTGGTGAAGCAGCTTTCAGCTACTATGCAGTTCCTGAAGACATAAAAAATGCCCCTACTGTCAGTTTCAAATCCAAACTTAAGACCAAACTTTTCTCAGATGATTTCTCCGAATAATTCGTTTTTCATTCTTTTTATATTCTGTCCTTTATTCATTGAACTCTTTGTCATTTTATGCCTTTATTAATTTTATCCATTTTTTTTACACATTGAAGTTCTTTAATTTATAAAACATATATAAATGAAATTGCCTTGCCAAGGTGGCGGAGCTGGGTCGGCGGTGCCAGGAGCTGGAGGTGAAGACCGGCACGTTCCAGGACGTGGTGTGTGTACTGAACCGGGAGGTGGAACGCTTCGCCACCACCATCGAGGCCAGCAACCGGCAGCACCGGCTGGACCAGGATAAGATTGAGGCGCTAAGCAACAAGGTGCGTGTAATAACGCTGGAAAAGGTCCAAAATGTGGGAAAAACATAAAAAATGATACTGCAAATACCAAAATACGGCAGCTAAATGTGCATTCGAAGAAACCATTTTAATTTAGGTAATGATAAAAACAAACCCATATCACTACGCTCCAGTGAAAGTGCAGGGCTATGGATTGAAACCCACAGGATCTTCTCCAGATGTCTGCTGTTAGCATACACAAACCTGCTACAGAAGTATTAGGAGCTGTGTATACAGTATGTATATGTGTGAGTATGTAGAGTATGTATATGTGTATGAGTATATGTGCCCGCTACACTGTGTGACAGAGCAAATAAATGCAAAGATGACAGCAAACTAAAAGGATTCCATAAAAAAAAACACTTAGTAGCTTTGACCAAGGGTCAAGGGTCACCTCATTTGTGGTGCATACAGTATCTTAGAGTGAAATGAAGCTATGACCTCATTCTCTTGTGTGAAAGACAAAAAGAAGTACAGCTAAAGTAGTCTGCTGATTAACGCCACAAATCATACGCCTATAATGCTGTATAAATCCACTATCACATCTCCCAAGACTGGGTCTGACCAGCACCCCAGCCAGGAGGTGCAGGTCTATGTGTACACTTGACACTGCTGCTCGTTGGCTCAGGTGCGGCAGCTGGAGCGTACGGTTGGTGTGAAGGACCTGACGGTGGCTGAGATGGAGGGGAGGCTGCGTGAGATGGCTGCAACCACCTTTGACGGAGTCTTCATCTGGAGGATTTCCGACTTCACCAAAAAGAGGCAGGACGCCATTGCGGGGCGAGCCCATGCCATGTTCTCCCCAGGTACGGCTATGTGATGATAACTGCATGCGTTTGCCATGTTCGCTCCAGGTACGGCTATGTGATGATAACTGCATGCATTTGCCATGTTCGCTCCAGGTATGGCTATGTGATGATAACTGCATGCGTTTGCCATGTTCGCTCCAGGTATGGCTATGTGATGATAACTGCATG
>JAGFZM010000208.1:303691-348691 GCA_017657215.1 Limnothrissa miodon
GTTTGCCATGTTCGCTCCAGGTATGGCTATGTGATGATAACTGCATGTTTGCTTATGCTAAGTAGTATGGGATGGGTGTGATGAGAGACTCCAAATATGCTGAAACTACACAATTAAGTGTATTAAGTTTTCTGTAAATGAATGCTATTGGTGTGGTTTCTCGCGTATCATATCAGGGTTTTTTTTTTTGTTGTTGTTTTTTTTCAAATTTTTGTAAGATCAGCATCCACCAACTGTGTGCAGCAAACATTTACGTATAATTAGTACATTTTACATCTTCAAAATAAGCTGATGACTTACAGATTTCTAATAGCAATAAGTGAATAACCATAGAAAAATAGCTATTGTACTGTCTGTGTTGTCTTCTTTAGCATTCTACACCAGCAAGTATGGCTATAAGATGTGTTTACGGATATACCTGAATGGGGATGGGACAGGACGTGGCACGCACCTCTCGCTTTTCTTTGTGGTGATGAGGGGACAGAGTGATGCCCTCCTTAAATGGCCCTTCAACCAGAAGGCAAGTGATCACCTTTTACATGCTGTAAAAATACAGCTGTGCTGTACAAGTACTTTTGATTTTTTTTTATTTATACTTTTATTCTTTTTTTTTATTGTGTCAGGGGATGTACCCTGCTTATTAATTTGTAAAGCTTTCATTGAATTCTGGATGCTTGTTGTGGTGGTGTACTGAATCATGTTATATATTGCACCTTTTGTTTTCCGATTTCTGACAAAACCTGGATTTTGGTTTCAAATGCTGGTTCCCTGTCTCCCACCTGTCTGCAGGTGACCCTGATGCTGCTGGACCAGAGTAACCGGGAGCACATCATTGATGCCTTCCGTCCCGACGTCACTTCCTCCTCCTTCCAGCGGCCCGTCAGTGAGATGAACATCGCCAGTGGCTGCCCGCTCTTCTGTCCGCTCTCCAAGCTCGAGGGCAAAAACTCCTACATTCGTGACGACACCATCTTCATTAAGGCCATTGTGGATCTCACCGGCCTCTAAATCTGATGGTTCCTGTTCTGGGTTCTGTTGCGGTTCTCCCGCGATGATAAAAGGCAGCGTGTGACGCGCTTGCGATGTTTATGACAGGGTATTTTGTGCACGGGGCTGGTTTTGTTTCTCGAGAGCTTCCTTGCTCTCTGTCATGGCACATCCCTCTCACCTGCATGCCAACGCTGACCCAGCATGTCTGCACAGATGCCACGGCAGGCTCGGCTCGCACCACAAGGGGGAGCTAGAGCTCCACGTGGCCCTCACTCTCCACAAGCACTTCGGCGCAACGAGGGGGGCAGTCTAAGCTTCAGATGATGTGAGAAGAGAGTACGCCCATCAGTGCTGTTTACATTTGTTTTTAAATAGTAATGGCAACAACTGGCCAGCTTGGCCTTTTATCTGTCTGGTGCTGTGTACCTGCTTGTTGGTTTTACAGGGTCAATTGTGTTGTGTCAGTATTTATAAATAAATGAAAATCAAAATCAAAAATAGGTTTGGGACTACAGTCCATTCCTTAATAGATATGCACCCGTATAAAGGGATGCCACTAGTAAATGCGGTGACCGGAATGGGCTGAATATTAAAGACAGGTCCCTTTTAAAGCCTCAAACTCTGGCTCTCTTCGGAGGGTGATTTCAATTACGCTTGCTTATTGTAGCAGTCATCAATTTGCATAGAGGAAACGTGGAGTTACTGAAAAAAGTAATTGGCAGATTTAAATATTTACTGTAGGTGTAATTTGCATGTTAACCAACCAATAGCATCTCTTTAGTTGGCCTTTGAGAGAGAGATTTCATTGTCTTTTAAAGCTTGCCGTTGTAGGTTTCTTTCATGTTATTGTGAATGGCAACATTTAGTGTGCGCTCAAAGTCGATGAGTGAGTGAGTGGTTTTAGACTTAAGGGCTGGTTTGTTACATCTGTGGAAGATACATTTGGAGTTATCAGGGTTTTAGCAGTAGTTCAAAGCAGGGTTTTTCATATCTTTAATACTTCAAAAGCTCTTTCCTGCACCAGTTTAGTATGTATCTCATGGCATTCTACATTTATTAGACTTAACTGACAGGGTATTGGCATTCCTGCTAGGGTACTTCTTGTTGCTTTTGTTTTTCTCACTCTCGCCCGCTCCCTCTTCCGGGAATCTTGCAGATTTGTGAACGGAATGTAAAAGTATCTCACATATTCAGTGCAATGATGCGAAAGTTTGAAGAAGTTTGCCAAACTTTTCTTCAGGATGTTAGTGAACTAGTTTATTCAAAGTAGAGTAGTTTTGCTGACTAGGGTGGTTGGGAATGAAGTCAACTGTAAGGTGATATTTACAAATGTACTATTGAGATGTCATATAGAAATAAGTGATTTGTTTATATGGGTGGTCTACATTAGCGACGTGGTGTGCAATCTTTTGCGATGGGCTTTTATTCCATTTGGCTTTAAGGAATTCTAAGTGAGGGTGGTTATTTTTAAATCAGCCATGACAGGTCTTGAAGCTTCTCTGTGCATGAGAAGTTTCAATGAATATAAAGTTCTATCGCAAGTGTGTTTACTGATGATCTAACACAGGTCAGGAGTGGGCACACATTATATTTGAATGAATATTACATTATTATACTATTATATTATAAATCATGCTGCTTATATATTTTCCTAAAATATTAGCAGTAGTAATCCTTAAAGAATAATATATAAATATATATACTTTTAATATTATGATATATCCTAACCTAGCTATCTATTATTAAGTACATGTAAGAGGACACTATTCAGTGAAATTGTGTGATATATGTTTTATTATGAATATATAGCCACATAGCTAATTTTTGTGCTGTCATGGTGGTTTAAAAATGTTTTTTGGGGGCATTAACAAATGCTATACCTATTGCAGTGGTGAACTTTTATTGTTGCCAAATATTTACATCCTTATCAACAAAATCTTATTGGTAGGTCTAAACTGTCTTAGGATAACGTTGATACAGGAGATATAGCGATGTGCAACAAATGCCAAACTTTAACAGCGAAACCTGGTGTGAATCAATCCATAGCCCTTTGTTCCAGGGTAACAGAGTGCTGTCATTTGGAAAAAGAGATTAGACCTACACATAGACTGAATGGTAAACCAACAGCTAACTTTAGCTGAATAGGGCACAGTAACTTACTTTCAGTTTTATTCAGTTCAGTTAACGTTAGCTGCTGATTCATTTTTCACAGTGTGGTATGATAGCTGATGTTTTTATTCCCTCAGCATTCAGTGACCTCAAACATTAAGGCTGATGGGTCGATTCACACCAGTTTTCTCCTTCAATGGAAGCTGATGTATTTTTAATACTCTTCCTATATGTTTAATGTGCCAAATTTGTAAGGGGTTAAAGGTTATTGGTTTCAAGCATAGACTGAATGTATGGAAGGCTCAGTGCAATTTTATATTATGAGTTTACATGCTAAATATGGTCCATATTATCTTTCTACAAGCATTGTATCCTATTATTGGTGTGTTGAAATTTGTTTTCAATTCAAGTGTATTTATTATCGATGTTTGTCAAATCCATAATACAGTTGTTGTATTGTCATTTTGTCAATAAAGGCAATGAAAACAATTTAAGAAAGTATTTTATTGAAATAAGGGATACAGATATCGTTCTCTCTCCATTTTACTTAAAACAAACATTTTACAGGCTTTTTGTGATGTCTCCCTGACTTACACAATTTGGTCTGTTATTTTCAGAAAGGAAGTGCTTTATTCAACTGATTGCACTATTTTTAGAGCTATTTAAAATAGTAAAAATACCAATTTAGGAACTTTATTTTCTTTTACAAAAAAAAAAAAAAAGATTTATCACAATTTTATCCCTGCACAACAGATATTTGAATGTAGACTGTGAATACTCTCTCTCCTTTCTGATGTAGTGGTAATACTACAGTAAAAAATTTTAGACACCATGCCCTGTACATTCAGCGCCAATCATACACACATTTAAAAAGCTCTTCAAAAAAGGACAAAAATGTGACAATGTAAACCACCTATAAAGAAAAACAACTCACAAACACATAAAAAAACAAGCAAAAACAGGATTCTAAAAGGATTTTTGTTTTGTTTTGTTTTTTTTCAGTAAAACTATCTGACCAACAAGATCTGTTGACCCTGCAAGAAAGTCAAAAGCACCAGCTTCAATTCCACAGGAAGGAATTCTTTATTAAAACAAACATTTTTTTATTTCTTTCTTTTATTAAAAATCCATAAGAGATGAAACAGGATAAACCCAAATATTCAGAAAGGAAGGTGGTGGCCCTGTCTGGGCTTACACTGAAGTTACCCCTCCACCCGTTGTGTGCACATTGACATTTTCAGCATAGAAAAATAGGCCCCATTTCTTCCGAACGAAGTTAGGACTGTACCACAGTGACTTAAGCCAGTTTTTGGTGGAGCATTAGGGCTTATATTAGTAGCTGGTACATTGCCAGTACGACTTGTCTAGCTTCCGGTTGGAGAGGTGGTGGTGGTGAGGGTTGGGGGATCCGAGGGGGGGTGAATTTTACGATCTTTTCCTCCGGCCTTCCAAGTTGCCAAAGTTGAAGGGTCTGATCTTCATCTCTGCAAAGGGGACCGAGTGCTCGTGACCCTTCCAGTGGAACCAGTTGATACCCTGAGATAAAACCATAAAGCACACAGAATATTTTTTATGTTTCTATATGCAGCTGTGGAACAGACAGTTTCTCACGTGTTTATCCTTACTGGCTAATCCAGCCTCTTTGAAGATTGAGATGACATGAAATTAGCCAGAGGGATATGCAGAGCAGATCAGTATGTGTGGGAACCAGGTCATCACCCCAAAGCAAAGCATACGTAGCACTATTGCAAGTGTTTGTCAATAACCACAAATTGGGAGCAGCAGAGACCATAATTCCCTAGAAAAGATTTGGCTCTTTTTCATGAGAAATACTCTCCCTCATGCTTCACCTTGCTGTGGCTGTTGTCTCCGTATTTGCCCATCAGGTTGACGCGGTGACAGTTCTTGTACCAGAAGGCGCCCTTGTATGAGAGGGCGCAGTTGGTGACGGCCACGTCATTGTCATTGTCGTACGTGGAGAAGGGTCGGTTCTGGTGGTATGTCATGGAGTCGCCTAACATTTATAAAAGTGCATATGGAGAAATGAAAAACAGAAATTAAAAGAAGTACAATCAAAACCAATTTTACAAATCAGAACTATTTGTTAAACTGGGTGATCTCAAATCTTGCTTTTACATTTTAAATTGACCACTAGGTGGTGCTGACGGGTCATAAGGGTGATACTTTTTCTCCATTAGTCATGACTTGTAAGAACATTGTAAAGATTCTACAGCATCTGAAAGCTACTATGTAAATAATAACTTTAGCCTGAATATTCAGCTTTTGTATAGGTGCAGGGGGCTACAAAGCAAATCGATAAAACACATTGTGTGGAAATTCCAGCTGAACTCAAGGTAAGAAATGACTACTTCTAAACTAATATACCTATAATCCTTACATTATACTGATGTATACAGACTACTACATTGTTATTGCACCAGTAGATATTTAATAATGTGATATGTAATAATGAAGGGTTGTTATATGGATCTCTAATACTGTGGGATGTTCTCTTCACTTTGACTGGGCCTTCCCAACCTCCGGAGGTCACTTATTTGCATCATTCTGTAGAATATTTAAAGTTCAAGTTGCTTGTAAACTATTTGTTTATCCGCAGAATCCACAGACAGAACCAGAAACCACAAACAAAATTAAATTAAAAAGTTGAAAAAGTTTTCTGTCATAGTTTTGGCAAGTAGCACATAATCATTTACATTTACATTTATGCATTTAGCAGACGCTATTATCCAAAGCGACTTACAAAAAGAGGACAACAATCAAGCTACATAGCAGAAACCTTAAGGAGCATAGTGCTAGGGAATAGTGCTTCAGTTAATTTTAGTGCTAGTAAAGAAGATGTTCTCTGAATAGCTGGGTCTTTAAGAGCTTTTTGAATGCCTCCAGAGATGGCCCTGTTCTGATTGTTTTTGGTAGGTCATTCCACCAGAGTGGGACGACACATGAGAATCAGCATGATAATGCACTGTCTGTCAGCCATCACAGGAAAATAATCATCCCTTCAGGATGAATCAAAACCCTTCCACATTACCAGGGTCGGTATATTCCGTGGGGAATTGTTGTTCTGTAATGGAGACAATACCCTTACACAAGAACTCCTGGGACTCACCTGCCGTGCCACTGTAAGAGCCAATCTGGATCTTGTAGCGGCTCCGCGGCTCGCCAATGACAATCTTGTCGTAGTAAGCATGTGCCGACTCAGGACCATCTCTGAGGTCCACCCGCAGCTCGTACTGGGCTGACGTGGTGAGCTTGTGCAAGTTGGATAGACCTGACACAGCAGGACAGAGGGAAGATTTAACACTGACACAGACGCTAACTGCAAACCACAGACACTGACACACCTACATACAGTAGAATAACAGAAGCCATTAATATAGTCTTGAGATGTTATGTCACATGGTGCTCCACGAATTAGACTTGAATTGAGTTTAATTGAAAAGCCCATTGCTCAAAAGTGTTGGCATACAGCTTGCGTTTGATAAAAGCCTGGGCTCTATTTGTAAAGGTTTCTGTCAAACCGTAAACGCACCGAGCCAGAATTCATCCATCATGTCCCCAAATCCATTGGTGTAGTTCCTCCAGTTCCTGAAGAACTCCGTCCTCCCACTCTGACGTCTGAGGAATACCTAGTGGGAATAGCACATTCAGGAGCCTTTAGATAACAACTTCACCGTATTATAATCCTCTGCCTCCGATTGGTTTAAATATGCACTAAACCAAACTATGGCCGAGTAATTTCATTTGGTTTCATCACTGTTTCTTGCCCACCCACGTAACTCTGGCTAAATAGATTTTTCTCCAGCCTTGAAGACACAGTGTGCTCGGGAGCGAATGTGTGTGTGTGGCTGCACGGTTCATTACAGGAGTGACTCACAGTGGCTCTTTGGGTTGTGTACTTACGATCCATCCGCCGCCGTCAGTGGCCATGTCGCAGTACACCTGCATGGGCTGGTTCTCGTTCCCGCCCAAGTAGATGGTGTACAGGCCCGATTGGCTCTCTCCGTTCAACAGGGCCTCCGAGCAGTCTTTGGGATATCTGTACAGGGCTCCAGCTACACACACACACACACACACACACATTTACATATGCAGACACACACAAAACAGACACAAATCTTACACAATATAAACTTTCATCACGGAAAACCCATTGGCCAAACAATTGGACTTTGGCCAAAACAGTATCAGGAAAATATCCTATGAATGCAGAGAGCAAAAGTGACCTGTGCTGAAGGCAGCCTGCTAATCTAGGCCTAATTCAAAGAGTATAAATGCAGAGGAGACCAGATGCTAGCAGGCAGTTTACAATGT
Organism: Limnothrissa miodon; assembly: GCA_017657215.1. Classification (NCBI taxonomy): domain Eukaryota; kingdom Metazoa; phylum Chordata; class Actinopteri; order Clupeiformes; family Clupeidae; genus Limnothrissa; species Limnothrissa miodon. The sequence continues at coordinate 311,123 of JAGFZM010000208.1, forward strand.
GATGTACAGCATGGGAATCAGGCAGAACACTGTTGCCTGGGACAGGAGATGGGAGAGTGGGGGGAGCACACACACACACACACACACACACACACACACACACACCTGTGGTGAAGGTGGTGATAATGTGACGGCTCCTCTTGGCGCCTGAGACAGCCTGCAGCCGGACAGAATACTCTGTGGAGCTGCTCAAGCCTTTAGCACTGTAGGAGGTTTCTGAGGCATCAACCGCTACTTCCTGCACACACACACACACACACACACATTGATGAACACACAGAGACACAAACTGATATACTGTACAATACACACACAAGCGCACATGCACCTCCTTCCCATTTCCAAACACACAAACACACACACACACAAATAGACTTTAGACCTGCTGTACAGACAGTAACAAGCGCACTCGCACATGTACTCCTTTTTAATTTCCAAACACACACACACGCACACACACAAGAGATTCCGGATGCATTCACACTCAAGGTCAAACTAATCATCTATTTCTTGATCAGCTGGATTGCGAGTAACCTTCTAGGTCAAACCGTGAAATCATTCATTATCATTACCACTGTTACACTGCACTTATTGAGAGCCTATTAAAATATAAATCAGAGCTCAGATATCTCCGTCCACCAGCTAAGCATCATCTACTTTTCTAAGAAAGCAATCCGGCCTGAATTATTGTTATGAATGTGTCGGTCAGAGCAGGGGAGCTCTCCAGGGTTCCCGCTCACCCTGACAGAGCCATCGGAGCCCTGGAAGGTCAGAATGTAGCTGCTAAAGCCGGAGCGCGGGGGTGTCCAGGTGAGCATGGCGCTGTCCGTCAGCACGTTACTGGCCACCAGATCTCGTGGAGAATCAAGTTCTGAAGAGATTGAAAATGAACAACACACACGTTCATGGGTTTTGTATGTATGGCCATTGTTGTTGATGCTGATGTGGCTACTATTATTATGTTCTGTGCTTCTTTGACTTCTTCTTAGACTAATACAGACAAAATGTAAAGGAGTTTTTCCTGCTGTTTCCATCACATGGTCTTTGCTGTGAAGCACCATAAGTCAATACTATGCTATTGTAGAAGGCACTGTATAAATACAATACAATTGAATTGAATATAAATAGTGTTTGCTAAACACATCGAACATAAACACACACAAAGGTAGAAGGTCCACTGTCTTAGGATCACCAGTCAACATGAGTCATTTTCTGTAAGAACAGAAATGATACCTGCAACAGATGTGACTCTTTTGCCAGATATTATGCTAAAATCTACATAATTAGCTAGTATTACAGAGTCTGGCATTTAGCTGGAAAACGAATCATGAATACACTCCTTCCTTACTTCTAATCAGCCCAAATAACCTCCCTGCTGAATCATGTTATTTATGAACTGTTGGCTCCAGCCGCCCCATAAAGCCTGCTATAAAACTGAATATGACTTTAAGCATTGCTACTAAAGCGCACTTTATACAAGCCCCAGGTCCAGAGCAATTTAGCACATGAATGTTGACAAGCATGTGTGCGATCACATGAGTCATGTCAAGGTTGCGCGTGCAATTCCCAGAAAGCTCAGGGCTAATTAGGATGCATGTCACTACACTGCTCCAATTCATCTAGCTGATTAAGCAAAAACCCAATAGAAATGCATCAACATCTGAAAACAAAATATGACATACATGTGCATTGTAGGGCTGTGTGTGGCCATTATTTGTATTTCACTGCAGTTTAGGTAGTGTCCATCCAATCTCCAAACTACTCTGTCTCATTTTTTAAAGCACAGTTTGGCGTCATTGATATCATAGCCTTACTGTATGAGCTCTTGACGTTGAGGAGAACAGATGAATTTGAAAGAACATAGACCAAGTAGCAAACTTCCAGATAACAGTAACTGAATGGTAGCATAAGTGACAAAAGCAATGTGATCTTACAGTATAGTACCATTAAATTAGCGTTGGCTATTAAGTGTATGTTGTTTCAAATTCTTTCATTCTCCTTCCTAGTGACAGCACTCAATAAGTTTCTACATAGCTATGGTTACAATAATGCAACAGATTTATGGTAGCAATAATGACAAACTGCCACATTAACCTTCGGCATCTAAACAGAGGGTTCCCAGGGGGCTGTTGTGGGAATGAGATTGGGGCACCTACCAGTGGTGAATTCTGTGGTGACGGCCTGGCTCTTGAGCGTGCCTTTGGTGGCGTAGACGCTGACAGTGTACTGGGTGTCAGGACTCAGAGAGCTCATCTCGAACTCCACGATGTTCCCAGACACTTGCTCCATCACTGGGGAAACTAGAGCACGTACTGTAGAAGTCAGTTACAGATATATAGATAGGTGTATCTAAATAGATACATAGATAAGTAAGATTATCTGGGTATCTGGTATTACTCATTACAGATGAATATGAGCACAGTGGCGTAGTAGGTCCATGGAGAGGATTAAATGACATGTTTTAAATTTGTCATAATACAGTATATTACAGATTACATAAAGACTAATAATTACAAACAATGAAAGAGTAGTAATAACGTGTATTTTGACTGGAATTTAATCATATTTTAAATTCTACAATAGCCTATATTAAAAAACACATATAGTCCGACTAATTTAGGGAAATATAGAGGCTTCTGTCTTTACTTTGAATTAAATATGTATCTGCACTGGCTAACTACTGGCACAGTTTGAATTTTTTGAATGGATTCAGGCACCTGTGTCGGCACTGTATGTGATGACATAGCCATCCACGGTAGCAATGGCAGGCTGCCATAGCAACAAAGCTTCGGAGTCAGTGATGTTGACCGCGGTCAGACTGCGTGGCATGTCCAGAGCTACGGCGCAAAAACACAGTCAGCTGATGCAAAACCCACCTCTTCCACTGAAATAAGAGGCCTACACCGTAGGAATGGCTTAAAATTGTAAGCTTGCTGTCTGAGAGCAGAAATCAATTGAGACTCATTCCTTAGACCTGTTGTTTGAGCTAATTGAGTGCCAACTGTAGAGGGTAAAAATGTGAAAATGAGATACAACACAGGCAAACAGTGCATGGGGCATAGGAAACAGTGCATGGGGCATAGGAAAGTTCAACTGGAAGTGAGTTGTGTGCCCCCTTCACTTAGTGTTCACTATTCAGCCTGTGTCTAATCAAATGTGCTGTTCTTTTATTCTTTGACCCAGAGCAACAGGGCTGGTTTGATTCACCCTGGACTTCTCCTTTTTGCTAAGTTTAGGTTATTTAGCATCTTTAAAGACATTTTATGCACTAGTAGTAAACAGACACCAAGCTCACTCAACAGAAAGCTGTCTGAATTGTCTATCCAAAGTGAAATGATAAAAATATATATTTTTAAACACACATCCATCGTGCCTACCTGTGGTGAATGTGTCAGTGACCGGGTCGCTTTCTTCCAGGCCCTTGACAGCCACGACAGTCACTCTGTATGTCTCTCCCGGAATCAGGTTGGGAAGAAGAGTCTCTGACAGAGTCCCATCAGTCGTCATAGTCTCAGTATTGCCTACAAACCGGGAGAAACAGACATAAAATACACACATTCCCCTGAGAACAGGAACACAGATAAAAAAAATCAACAACATTGCCTCATCTCTAGAATGTGCTACCGTTGAAAAAAAAATAGTTTAATCTCACAGAACAACAAACGTCAAGGTGACAGAATACCAACTGGGCGAGTAATGATATTCTCTTGACCTTTGGACTCACCTCCCTGAAGCGGCTCAAATGTCACACGGTATGAGTCCACATTGGCACGGGGAACTGTCCAGTGGACCATGGAGGACGTGGAGGTGATATCAGAGAAGCGAATGCCTCGGGGGGCGCCGAGGCCTGATAAGATACATAGAAGAGGAGAGAGTATCACTATATTGGATAATTACAAGTCATTAGGCATCACCGGACACAATCCCCCAAAGCAACGTGTAGGAAGCAATCACCCGACTGCCTGCCACTAAAAAAAGTACAGATCCATATCACCCTGAAAGAGGGAGAGAGAGAGAGAGAGAGAGAGAGCAGGCAATATTCTGGCCTTGTAGGGAAACCTAAAGACCACGAGTGTGTTGGTGACATCTCATCTCATCAAGATGCTTCCTTTTTAACAGGATATTCCCAGGAAGAAAAAGTTAGGCAACCACAGACCTGACAGGGGTCACTTCACAAGCAAAGGTAGACTGAAAAACCCATACCACAGACAGAACATGCCTTCTTCTGAATGGAAAACGATTCAACACACATCAACCTGAGAGCAACACACCCTTGAGGACAGGGGTTGCTTGGAAGCAGTTGCAAAAATACAAACAGTACAAAAAGACAGACCCAACCATTACACGAAACATGCCAACAGTATGAAGTCTATGAAGAATGTTGTCTTTCCTGTGGGTGAAGGATAGAACATGATTGTATTAGTTCTATATAAAACCACGAAACACAAGACTGTGATGAGATGCACAAACAACCACAAAGATCTTGTGGCTTCTTTTCCCAATGTCCTGTGTCAGGATGGAAAAGGACCAGAAACATGCAAATGGAAGTCAGTCAGTGGTCTGAAATTGTATTACACAAGCAGATACATTTCAGGCCAGCTGAGAAATGATAAAGTACTCTAGTGGCAGTCGTGGTACCATGAACTTATTCAGAATACACAGTCATATGTACTGACAGAGATGCAGCACATTCAGGACACAAGACACAACAGTTACCCAGCACCTTCCATCCAAATGCATCGCATCCAACTGTTTAATGTTACCTGTTCTGGCAACAGCGGTTAAGGGCTGGGAACGATGTTCCAGAGTGACGCCGTACAGTTCGATCTCGTACTCAGTTCCCCCCATTAGATCAGTCATGACTTTGGTCCTCTCATCACCAGCCACATTAAACTCATGCGGGTGAGCAAGCTTTTTGGCATCCCTAACTTTGATCACGAATCGATCGAAGATGCCGTCCTCGGCGGTCCAGGCGATCCGGAAACTCTCGGGGGTAACGTCGGACACAAAGAGGTGCTCAATCTCAGGCTCAGCCTCTGGTTGAGAAAGGAATAATCTTTTTTTTTCCCCTCGTCTTCCTCCTCCTTTCTCCCACACTCCCATTTCAAAAACCAATTTAAAAGCTGACATTGAGACATTGCAATGACACTGGGGAGGAAATAGATGATTGTAATCAGGCGAATGGAGAGAACAGTTAAATTGTCATCACAGACCAAAATCCACAAGTCCACCATGCTTTTGAAATGTTAGTACATGAAGGCCTGGTATGACTCCGTTAGTCACATCCACTAAAATGGTGGAAGCGGTAATGAACCAGCATCTGCTTGCCGGGCCTTTCTCAAAAAAGCTTTTAAGCCTACTGATTAATGCAGCTGGGTCAGAAATGACACTTCCTGGAATTTGGGGATATAAGAATGCTAGCCTGTCAGGGCAGCCAAAAGTACACTGGGTACAAACTTGTATGGTTGTCAAAAGTGGAAGTGTCAAACATCTTCAAGGGCCAGAGTAGTTTAATTATTCCATAACAATCTTTATAATTATGGAATTTATGATACAATTATTATTCCTTAGCATAGTTGGCACAACAGCCTCAATCAAATATTGTGTTTGGTCTGGATACTTTATCGTTGTTATCAACTTCCCTGGGCAGAATCAACAAATCCAAGGCCTAAATCCAAAGGCCTCTTTATGCTGTTAAAAAGACTTGAAAACAGTCATTCAGACAATGTTTGCAGATCAGCATGTATGTCAGCCAGGCTAATCAGTGTGTCTTTTAAAGGTTTCTTTAGCTTGTTCCAGATGCATAGCACAATTTATCATCCACTTAGGAAAAATCGACTAAAAACCTGTTTGAACCCAGCCCTCTGGATGCTTGACCCTCCAACTACCATCAATTAGCCGTCCAAACCATGCTTTTGTTCTTATGGCTCAAACTGTTTCCCAGATGATTGTTCACATCATTATTCAAGCATGAGATGCTGCATGATAATGATTTATGCCTGCCCCTTTAGGCCTAACATCATCGCAGTGTTGTCTAGGTGAGCTTTTTGTGCATGCACATTAGCAGAGCCAGCACGCCGCTAGCACGTATAGTACTGTAGTGCTTTCATAGCTTCTGTTCTTGTAGTTTCTACCACTGGTAAAAAAAAGGGACTGGGGACTGAGCTGCAGCAAGGAGGGACAGTCGCTGAGAGACTAAGCTGTCACTCTACAGACTTCTGAGGGAAAACACAGTTTAAATATGGCAACACATATACATGCTTTTATTTCAAAGGGGGAGGGGCGACAGAAAATCCATCCTCTGTCCTCTGTAAGAAAACGCAGGGAAAGACACAAGCTACAAAAGACACAGCACTTGTTATTGCAGGGACAGGGTCTGAGTGCTGACAGTGAGAAGGGGTGAGTGTGAGGTGTTGGGAATTCACTGAGTTTCTCCATTAAAGCTTAGTGACAAACGACTGAGAAATATGGTTTTCAAATATCGGTCAGAGAGAATAATCTCAACTAAATAGGGCCCCCCAAGCCTAAGTCAACCTTGAACCAACGAATCATTAACCTGAGAATTGGCATAATTTGATTTCAAGATGGATGATTCATGGCTGCAAGACATTGGCATTCAGCCTTGAATATACTGTAAGTGTTTGTTTAATTGGTCGTTTTCTGTTTCAGTTGCTGTTATTTACCCCCAAACCAGCTGTAGTGGAGAAGCCCATGCTGTGGTGATGTGTGTGAGTGAGTAGAGGAGAGGCGTGGTGAGGTAGATCAGATGGCGATACCTGTCACAGCCACTGCGGTCAGCTGCCGAGAGCGCAACCCGGACGCCGACACCCCGGTTAGCCTGACCTCATAGCCTATGCCAGTGATCAGGCCCGAGATGTCCAGCGAGGTCTGGTTGCCCGGCACCCGGAACTCCTGTGGCTCCAGGAGCCGCCCGGAGTCAGACACCTCTACCTGAAAGCGGCTGAAGCGTTTGCCGGCCGACCGGTCTCCATCACGGGTGGCCCAGGACACTCGGAAACCGTACGGGGTAATTTCTGACACGGTTATGTTTTCCACTTTGGGCAACGAGGCTAAGGAGATGGGCACAGATGGGGGGGGGGGGGGGGGGGTGGTTTGGGGAGGGGGAGCAGGATTGTAAGTGGGGATGGGTAGGATACGGCAAGAGCCGTTAAAGGGTTGAGTGAGACTTGATGTAGGCAGTGATTGCAAAACAAAAACCTTTTTCCATGAGTGTTGATTAATATTTACCCAGCAATTGGATTAGATCTGATGCACAGACCAGAGATACAGATATATAATTATGTATGAAATGCAAGGATGGAATTAATTTGTTGGAATTGTGTTCATTGACCTTAATTGCTTAAATTGGCAAATGCGGAACACAGAAAATGAAGGTGTTGATCTGGATACCAACCTTTGGTTCAGTAACAGATGCCTGCTAATGTGTAATTATCAAGCACAAATGAGTCCTCTATCTGAGTGTTAAGCAAACGGGTATGAATCCATTTTTATGTTATCTCTGAGGTTACAAACACATTAGCAGCCACACAATGCACCTTTCGATGAATGTACAAGAAACAAACAAGCCAAAAAATATAATATAAATATAATATGATTCAGAATATAAACATCTTTTTTTCTTTGGCATTGAATGCATACCAGTTGCCTTTGTAGACATCCAGAGAGCAAGACATTTTGTGCAAAGCAAAAAGTAGAAATTCCACTCCAAGGCCTCAAGCTTTGAAAAAAGACAGCCATAAATCTAGGGTTGCACTGATGACATCATAAACATGCCACAAGGCATTTACAGGCACATATCATGCAATGTCTCAGCATCTGGTGGTAGTTACAGGTAGCAATTACAGGTAGCTAACGAGATTCCTCCAGCTTTACTGCTGCATTCAAACCTCATTTCCTCTTAATTTACAGTCGTGCACAGACATACAGATACGCTGCGGAAGCTGAAGATCCGTGAGCTTGTGTTCAAAATAGCATTTTGTGGAGACTTGCCATATGGTGGATAAGGTCCATATGGCCAAGAGCAGTGAAGGACTGTCTTGTGTGCTCATGCTAAATGGCAAAGACATGTTCTCATCATTGCATGCAAGTTTCCAGTACAACTGTGTGTGTCTGTGTAAGTGCACTGCACCGCAGTGTGTTGCTGGTTGCATAAAAAACAAACAAAAAAACATTCAGTGTGAATGTCTTACAATGCTGCTTTTCCACACTCTGCCAGAGGGGGGCGCATTGTATACAGAAATCCACTAAACTGGCCAGTACTTTGACAGAAAACAGCTGTGGCCTATGCCATTCTTACATCCGGTCAGTGTAGTTGAGCAAGGGGTTGCTGTGTCACCTTGTTTGGCCGGGCAGGCATATCTAACGGCGTGCTGTTTTCAAGGGGGTTCGGTTAGCATGAAAAAGTTACATAGTACCTGTGCGTGTGCGCGTGGAGGCTGGGGGCGTGCGACGCCCGTGTGAGAGCCCGTACATCTGTATGTCATAAGCTGTGGAGTCCACCAGCCCACTTATGACAAGCTTACGTGTCTTGCCGGGTGGCGTGAGCTCCTGTGGGTCGTACAACATCTGACGGTCGCTCACGCGAATAACGAAGCCATCAAAGTGGCCTGCCACCGTTTTCCAGGCCAGAGTGAAGTTATTGGTCATGATTTTTGATACTGATAATCGGCCCAGTTTGGCTTTAGCCTCTGAATAAAAGAAAGTTTAGAGTTTTCAGTTTTCAGAGTTGGCGGTATAACCAACGTGAATTGGATTCTGAGACACAACAACAAAAAAATGTAAAAGCATAAACCTGGAAAACATAGAAGTGTTTTTTGATAAAGTAAGGAGAGAATATTATACAGCCATGGGTCAGTGAGAAGTGTCGCCGCATGCAGTGCAATGCAATGCCGTGGGCCTACCTGTTCTGGCTACAGTGGTCAGAGCCGGCGAGTTCTTTCGGCCTGCGCTGCCGTAGAGTTTGATGTTATAGCGCGTGTTCCCTTTGAGGCCACTGAAAACGGTGGATCGTGCCACGCCGGGCACAGTTTGGCCCATGGCCTGCGAGGGCAAAGCAGACTCTCTGACCTCAACTACAAAGTTATCAAAAGCCTTCTCACCCGTCTTCCACGACAGGGACAGTCTGTCTGAGGTAACGTTAGAAACAACGAGCCCGTACAATTTGGGCGGTTTGGCTACAGAGGAGAGAAAAGGGCAGTGTTTATTTGCTCCGGCTAGCTCTTCACCGTCTCTCTTTTTGCGTTTCTCCTTCTAGTTTTCTCCTGACAAACCTCGCACGGTATCAAACAAAAATTTAGAAGCAAGCAAGTTTTGTTATAAATAAGCCATTTCGACCACTAGTTCACATTAATGTGGTCATCCCTATGCATATGATTATATCACAGTTACAAAACACAGGAAAGAGGGGAAAATACCTGTGGTAGCAACAGTGCTGATAGCATGGGTTCTCCTTCCTTTCATTACACCATAGAGGTAGGCAATATAGTCAGTGCTGGGCTCAAGTCCCTTTAGGTCATACGACCTTGTGTTTTGGGATACATTCACTTCAACCGGCTCCTTTTGCCAGCTAGTATCAATGACCTCCAGGATGAAACCCTCAAATCCACTCTCTGTGCCGTTCCAGAAGACTGAGAAGCTTTTGTGTGTTACGTTAGACACATACAGATTGCCAACCACAGGGGCTTTCACTACAGAGAGAAACCATAGTTTGATTTTATTTCAGGCTCAGTTTTTAGATTGTTCTGCAGTAGGCATCTTTAGAAATCTAAAAAATAGTGTAGGAAAAAAATCCGTCCATCTCATGTCTTGGAAAAAAAAAACTCTAGAAATATACTATGCCACTCACCTCTCAATTTGCATGAAATGCACCTGTTCTTAAAATACCGTTCTAGACATATGATTATTTGATTATTTTAAAATTAGCAACATTGAGATGACTGTATATCAAATCTATGTAAGAGAAATACATTTTGTGACTTAGTGAGAAAATGTCCTAAATGCTATGGCTCACTTGGTCAGTATTGTGTACTTTGTGGGTTTTCTCTTACTATAGAATAATAGTTTTTTAAATAACATGATCTATTTGAATGTATTGTAGTTTCTGTAATGCAGCCTTGTCTCAAAGACTGCGGATGCACACATTGGGATTGTGAGAGAAGTAGACCAATCATAGCAATGTTTTCTATAAACAAATAAACTAATTTGAAGATGGTAAATACTTTAGGTGTTGTTGACATAAGTATGCCAGGAGTGTTTTGTGTCTGAGACAAAAAATAAAGATAAAAATAAGATTTTGTGGAAAATATGCACTTAGGCACCACAGCAAAAAAAAAAAAAAAAACATAAACAAAAGGAGGAAAAGAGATGAACCTAATCATATGCTTCAAGACAGGAGGTTTAAGGTCACTGAGGTGTCAAGACAGGTAGAAATAATGAGGTGACAATATTTCTAAATAATTATAAAACAGAAGAAATATTCAAAAAAAAAAAACTTTAATAGAAAGTCACATCATGTGAAGCTACAGTCAGGTATATTTTTTAATATCTCAGTTATCTATCGCAAGATTTTAATAGCTGTCACTGCAACGGATGCTGTGACAGAGATAAATTGTCTCTCAGCCTCTCTTTGGCTTCTCAATCACTGACTGCAAAATCAACTTTATCTGGCTGTACAAACCAATCAGAAAAGTTCAAAAGAGACAGGCATCTCTGCCTTTCAATTACTATCGACTAAGGATAAAAGGTAGCAAGAATTACTAACGTCTCCTATGGTGACAAAAATGATGAAGGAGGTCCATTAAACATTTTTGTCAGTTTTTACATAAATATGTAAAAATGCAGCCCTTGTACGGGTATGTATTAGTATTACAGGGAACGTGTGAAGGCAGAAATCTAAGCCAGCGCACTTCAGGAATGTTAGATCCATGCACATAGAAAAAAAAAACAGTCCCTGAAGATGGAACAGTTTCATAACCACAGAAATACCAGGGGAGAAATGGCTATTTTCAGTGGTCCTTGTATTTGTACACTCAATTGTTAGTGCAGTTCTTAGATATAATTAAAAATAAAATATAATAAAATATAACAATTGCAACCACCAGGTATTTCCAGTTGAAATTGTATGCCCATCACTAGCTATGAGATGTTAATGTATTTTTCAGACTGATTGGCTTTGGCCTTTAATGTCAAACTGTCAAACCGACGAACTCATCCATTTTAACACGCAGCATGAATGAGGCATGACTTTAGGCGGGCATGTGGTCGAGCTGTTAATGGACAAATGCCATGGCACATGATGATACACGAGCATGAGAGGTGAGGTGAGATTATAGTAATGAATATGATCTTAAGAGTAGACTGGGTGTTTGTATGAATTATTGATTATTTGTTTTCATTTGTTTGTTTGCAATCACTGCAGCACATCATACACAAACTCACCACGATGCAGGTGATAAGGAAGATAGATGCCATGCACATGGGTAATGGGGAGGTGATGAGAACAAGATGGGATGTCTGAGTGGATGGATGCCCCCCCCCCTTCACCCTCACCCCCCTTCCCCTCGCCAGACCCACTCCAGTGGGGTCCAACCGACATCAGTGGCTGGAGGGTATGAGAGATATGAGGTGTGCTGGGTTAGAAAATTATTGGTTATCGTTTGCTTGCAGCATTTCCACATAAAAACATCATGGCAGCAAATGTTTTGGTTCACACAGGTTACTGGCTTGCTCCGTGCACTGCCAGGGGATGCTTTAATAGTTGGGGAGAGAGAGGAAAACATGAGTGAGAAGTGGAAGGAGACATGAGGAGAGGAAGGCGAATCTCCCCTCTGCTCCGGCTTGACACCACAGATCCCCCCAAACTGGAAAAGAACGGACCAAGGGTCCAGAACAGAGGAAGGGACAAAAAATAGATAGAGGGAGAGAAATGAGGATGGAGGAGAAAGGAGGAGACGGCCACACTCCTCCACCGTGGTTGATACCTGTGGTGGCGTCAGTATACACAGGCCCAAGGAGATAGCCCTTGTGCAGGCCATAGAGAGAGACCCCATAGGTCGACTCGGGGCTCAGTCCAGACATGAACAGGCTGAGGGCGTCGCCGGAGAGTGTGAGGTTCTGTCGTTCAGGGCCCCCCTCCAGGTTGACCACCTCTACCACAAAGCCCTCAAACTCGCCCCCCTCGATGGTCCAGGACACATTAAAGCTGTCCCAGGACACATCGGACACAGTCAGGTCTCCCACCTGAGGCTTCAGCTCCTCTGGAGAACAAACACACCATAGGCAGGTCAGTCAGAGCGTTGGGGAGGAAAGAGAATGGAAGTTACTTGTGGTTAACACGTAAACGTGAAGATGCACACATACACTGTACACTCACACGCAAAAATAAATAAACATACACTCACATACGCTTACACATACAGTACACGTGTATATACAGACAATCCAAAAACACAAAATGTCACAGAGACATGCGCACGATAGTGGTTTTGATGATAATGGTGATGATCATGGAAACAGTGGAGGAAGGAAAAAAGACCATACAACTTGTCAGTCAGGAGTCGAAAATCTCTGTTGACTTTTCATATTGCACCATTACAGTGATAGTGGGAGTCGTCAGTAAAAGCTTAGCATGAAAAATGAAAATGCTGGGAATAATATTTTGATGAGAAAGTGCGGGAAATATTGAAGAAAGAGCATTAATATTTATTCTACTCATAGGGGGCGGATGCTAAATGTTTGAACACATAACACATCAGCCTTCTTTGAAGTTCAAGAGAAAGGGAAATTCTCCTTGGACAATGTTAGTTGTTATTCTGCAAAGGGGATACACTCAAGAATAGTTTTTGGCCGTGCAGGGAGAGAACGCAGAACTTCAAAGGAGGCAGAACAGCTGAAAGAATAGTTGAAGAGAAATATTTTCTTTCTCATGAAGCAGGAGCCCTACAAACCTGCAGGGGAACTTTTGTCCCCGCTCGAACATGACACAATTCATTTGTTAGGAAAGAAGACGAGCGGTTAGACAAAGTTGTTGCATTATGCCAAGTGAAGGGAAGGATGACTGGATGGCAGCTAAACTGTGTTTCAGAGGTAGATATAGGTGATGTATACTGTATGTACCTTTTGTTGTGTTAGCAAGAACAAGGATTGGTCGTGTTTGTTCTCCCTCCACAATGCCATAAACAGAAACCTCATATTGTGTTCCAGGAAGTAAACCATCAACGTGGGCACTCCTGGCATTGCCTGGCACCACTTTAACCTGCATTAGTGCCTTCTGTGCCACGGGTGCCAGCTCGACACGGAAACTATCGAACATAGCATCTGGGGCCGACCAGGCGAGTGCCAAGCTGGTTTGAGTCACGTTCGTGACACTGAGATGACCTGGAGGGGCGAGGCCTGCACCCGAGGGCCGTTCAGATGGCACAGCCCTCTCAGTTGGCACGCCCCCCTTGGTTGGCACAGCCATCCCAGTTAGCGTGACCCCTTCAGTTGGCACAACCCTCTCAGTTAACATGACCATTGCAGTTGGTGTGAGCTCTTGAGTTGGCATGGCTCGTGTCATTGGTACCCCCGTTGTGAGAGGGCTCGTGCTAATACTTGTAGGCACAACTCCTGTTTCGGTGGGCAACTGACTGGTGGGAGCACTTTTTAATCTCAAAGCAACAACATCTGGAGAGGTAGGCTTGGGTGCTAGACAAAAGCACATTCAGAGGTTTAAGAGCAGTAGGTTATTCAAAAACACAAAGGGGCAAGATATGAATAGGAGAATTGACCTGTGGAGAGATGATTAGGAGGTTAGGAGTGTTATTGATTGGCTTGGCATTGCCAGACACAACACCACAGGCCTGCGAAGCCAACATGTGTGTCTGAAGAAATACTGTGACACCCTGATAGGTGTGTTATTGTGATAGGTGTGGCACTTTATACCCTTTTGACCTCAGTGAGCTTCATCCACCAATTTTTTATGACGAAAGGTGTTGTCAAACACCACATAGACAGTGTTTAAAAAGTTTTTTTAAGATTTGTATTCAGCAATACAGATTTGAAGAGTGAATGAGGCCCAATGAGTTTAAAGGACAAAGCCAGTGTGAATCAGTCCATTGCCCAGTTGCTAAAAGTCATGTATAAGTCATGTATAAGAAAAATAATCAGACAATTAGATACAGCATAGACCAAATAACAATCCGGCAGTTATTGAATGGGGTATAGGAAAAAAATGGAAACTAAGGGCGCTTTCACACCACTAGTTCGATTCTTTGGTCCGCACCAGGCAATAACGTTGTTACTATGAAGCATGTAGGCCGCAGTGTGGTATGCTTTCATACCGTCAAACAAACCAAAATCTGTCTGACAAATCAATGTTTAAGTTCAGGTAGAAATCTTAACGTTCAGTCATTGGTAGGCTACTTGCTCAGATCCTCATATATTAGGGTACATTTTCTGTATTAGCCATTTTTAGCTAAATATTCAGTTCGAGAAAGTCGCGGTTTTGTCTTGTGAACAATCTGCTGATGGACTGGAGTCGCACGTCATTTCAGTCAGGGAAGAAGCGCTATTTTCATGAACGTTGCCATGCTGACTATAAGGCGAAGATTGCTGAAAAAAAATCCCACAAGGTCGGCTACTGTGTGTCCTGGGTTTTACTACAGAATCTGTTATGCCCTTTCAGTAGGCTGCAGGGCAATTTCCCACAGGCACCCATGACGCATTTCGATTACTTCGTTTTTATATAGTCTATGGTGTTGACCCGAGTTCTCGTTCTCACCAGAGGGACCGCACCAGCGTTTCACCTTTGGTGCGAAGTCAAGCGGACCGAGACCACCTCTTTTTGGAGGTCTCAGACTGCTTGATTTAGTGCGGGTTCGAGTGCGATTGATGCTTTCACACCAACGCAAACAAACCAAACTAAGAGCTTTTGGTTCGAATGAAACATTTGGTGCGCACTAACTGCTGTTGGTGTGAAAGCACCCTAAGTGACTGTGAGTTAGTATTAGCTGCTATTACTATTCAGTCTATGCTGTAACAAATTTGGTCATTCTGTTTCCTATCATCAGCAGTACTCGGTTACATTACCTGGAAGTGAACTATAGGGCAATGATATGATTCACAAAGGATTTTTCCTTTGTGTGGGGGGACTTCCTATTATGATAAAAACATGCAAGATGATTCTAGGCCTAATAAAAATGTCTGCAAAATCTTACGAACATGGTTCAAATCCTTACAAACAGTTGTTGGATTAGTCTGCGACAATCCTGACCAACCCATGACTCACGAGCATTGAATCGCACTGTCGTAGGACTTCAACCATTTCATGATTTAATAGCATGATTTTTTATGCCATCATGTTGTTCTTAATAGCATAATACAATGCATATTAATCATGCTATGTTCACATTCCAGACATTTAGGCCAGACAAGCTGAAAAAAAAAACGAAATCTTATATAAAATATAGAAACACGTCATGCCAGGGAACTTCTGTAATCTTGACACATGCAGTGGTGTTACTTGCACTGAGCTGCCACAGCATTAATGGCTACAAGCAAAGCCATTAATTATTGAAGGGTTTGCGTAGTCTGCCAGAGCAGAAGTACACAGCACACTTCAACCTGGATGGGAAAGCCATGCACTACCAAGCATATGCAGCAGCCCCTCTTCTCTGGGGCTTCCACCATGCAACATGTCAAACAACGGTAACACTACAACAGCACACCTCTTGGAACTTAATCCTACTTCTACTGCTGTAATTCTAATTCGGTAACTTTTTTCCGTCAGCGCTTTCGATAGATTCCTAACTGAAAAGTTTATGTTTCTTCTGCCATTGCTTGAGTTATGCATATGTATTAATGTCTGGTGAGCCAGCTCAAACACCAGTCATTCATCATAAACAGACAGAATGTTTACGATCAGGATCATGCCATGTTTATAGAATTATTGTAGAATTACTGAACCGAATTCTAAAGGTGTTAAGTGTTACCCAGAAAAGGTGTTGACAGGGAACACTTCAGTGGGCTAAATGGCTTTGTTGGCTCGCGTCAGCAGAGAGTAACTGCTTTGGCTTCTGACACTTTTAGCAAGGCAGGAAATCCAAGCTAGTGAATGTTATCTTATTCTGATGAAAGTTCACTTTTGGAGCGAAATGCAACAATGCCTCTTCTGAGAAAATCCTTTTTGTTTGTTGGCAGCACTAGGTATCAAGCAAGAAATACTTGATTATCTTCAATCTAGATTTGCCAAGAGTTGACTGCAGCGTAATGTGTATGGGTAATATGCAATAATATGAAAAATATGAAAAAAAATTATTATGTATAATTTTATCTATAAATGAGATTAGAACATGCATTTTTAAAGTAAGATGGGATGGTGAAGTAGGATGTTTTTTAGATGCTTCAAATGAGGAATGTGAAATGATCAGGTTTGTCTGGTGATGATATCATGCTAACTGCTCAACCATAATCAGTATGGGAGCGAGGTTGTACAAGGTTGTATGTCTGCATGCATCGCCGAGGGTTTGTAAGGCTTGACTTCTCTTTTTGCAATTTTAGAACTCCACACACGTCACAGTATTTCTCTGAACGCTTTTTTTCCCCCAGTGAGTAAAAAGACGTGTTTGTCTGGCATGCGGGCTTAAAACGGAATTTTATACCTGTTACTGCAACAGCTTCAAACGGCGAGGACCTTTGGCTATTGATTACTCCATAAAGCCTTACTTGATATTCCGCGGAGGCGTTTAGGCCACGGACTCTAGTGCCTGCTGCATCTCCTGCGAGATGGATCTCCCGTCTGTCCCACAATCCAGACACGTCTGTCAGCTCTACTGTGTAGCTATCGTACAGAACGTCTGCCTTCGACTCCCAAGACAGATCGAATCCGTCAGACGTGACATCCGAGACTGTCAAGGTGCCTGTCTCATCCTCGGGTCCCTGCCCGGAGACCTGGGTCAGATCAGTAGTGTCTATTGGCAGAAAGCTAATGATATTGTCGTCGGTGCTTGTCGAAGCAGAGAGCTCAGGACCTGATTCAGCTAGATAGAAAGTGAACAACGCTACAGTGGGGAAGACAAAGAGATACACATGACATGAACACCAGGGAGGGAAGAGTTAGAGAATTCAGGCCCACAACCAGTAGCCCATTTGAGTTTGTCTGTTAGTATCTGTGTGTGTGCGTATCCACATTCAATACATCTACATTTAGTTTGTGTCTAACATTCCAATGGATGAAGACAACTGTCTTGGCGGACAATTATGTACGTAAATGTTTCCAAAGGAGTTCAGTGTTGAAAAGCCTGTGAAGTTGAACTGTCATTCAAAACATACACATTCACAGACATAGGCTATGTGCCTACACTGCACGCAGTTAGCACTGTAGATCACACGGATGGCTTGTGGTATGTGGATGAAGCTCACCTGTAGAAGCAGTCGTAGTGACAGGTTTGCTCCTCTTCCGCCCGCGCTCCGCCACTAGGCTGATGGTGTATCGCATGCCAGGGGTGCGGTTGGTGAGCGTGTAGGTGGTGGAACCGCCTGGCACCTCCACCTCGTCCTTTCTGCCGTCTACCATAGATTCCACTGCCAGCCTGTAATTGCCAATCTTAGCCCTGGGCATCTTCCAGGCCAAAGTCAAGGTCGTCTCAGTGGCCTCCGTCACCTCCAGGTCCTTCGGTGGGTCCAGGTCTGCGTGGGAGGCAGGGTTGAGACAGAAACAAAAAAAGAAAAAAAAAAAACCAATAAAACCAGACTGGCAGGACTAAGTACTTAGCGGTGAGAAATTGCAGGCGGCAAGTTGTCACAGAGCAATTGGGCTTGAGGTTATTTGCAGATGACAGGTGCGGGGTTTAGAGAGTAACACCGTTGTTAACATTCATAGCCTTGTTGGACACGCTCTGTTTGAGCACTGCGGCCGTGTCACTATTTGTCAGGCTGTCACGGCACCAAACTGGGGCCGCGTGGGGCCTCGTTTCCCACTCGCGTGGGGCCCTACCAGTCATGGCGTTGACTGTCGCTGGCACACCCTCCCTCTCATTCTTCACGGCAGTCACACCAATGCCATACTCAGTCCCTGGCTTCAGACCTAGAGCAGAGTAGACAAAGGAAAATAAAAGGTTTTCTTGTGAAAACTTTGCATTTTGACATTTATGATATTGTAATGAATAGCAATATTACAGACATTAATCAAAATCTACATTAAATCATTAATCAAATTTACATTTGAATTGAAACTTCATCTTGGATCAAAACATTGCAGATATATATTGTTATATGTTACTTAAGTGTTTAGGTAACACTTGGTGTTGACACAGGAGGAATGACATGGCTTTTGTAATGAATATTATTAACAGTTTTTTTTATGTTTACAACTATTGGCATTTGCTTTTTTGACACTGTTGCAACAAAAAAAATCTCATGTCATCATGTCAATTCTTTCTGTTCAATTAACTGGTTTAAAACTGCTGTGAGCTACTTGTGATAGTAAACTCGTTTTAATCCCTGTTTCTGATATCTGTGACAGTACCTGTGCGAGTAGACTGACTTTGGTAGGTGTTTTAATCTCTGTCTGATATCTGTGACAGTACCTGTGAGAGTAGCCTGGGTCTTATCGCCGGAGCCTTCAGGGAATATGTCCTCCCCATGAGCTGTTCCAGAGACTGGGCTGAATTTGACTCTGTAGCGGTCCACGTCGGCCTGGCTATTTGTCCACTCCAGGGTAACGGTGTTGTCAGTCTGACCCACTACCTGCAGATTTACGGGGGCATCCAAGTCTGCAAACAAAACACAGAAGGTAAGGCTCATTTAAAATAGACTACACTTAGAGAAGGGTCCAGGGCTCAAACCTTTATCACCAACAGCAATTCTACCACCTGAACCAACAACAACTCTTTTCAGTGTATAGTATTTAGGTCTAGGGCTGAACGATAAAGGCTGCCAAAATGTAAATACACCTACAAATAAAGATAACCATACCATTGACCTTGTACTAACTAACTAATATGGAGCACAAATAGAACATTCAACGATTCTATATACATTTTATATCAGTGGCCTACATTACTTGACCACTACTTAATATGTGTAAACTAAAGATTATGGTAGACTGTTTAGCACCTACTTCGATTTGCTACTACACTCGAAGCATAGCTCACAAAACCACAAGCGATGTCATGCAGAAATTCCTTCTCTTCTCGACCCTTGAGTTAATATACAATACAGTGTAAGGCTCTGCTCCAAGCCCCACCCAGGTTAGTTCTGATAATGTTGTAAATGTTCCATATTAAACTCCATTGCCCCTTATAAAAATAATTATTCCATGCAAGTCAATTAATGTAGGGTGCTAATATAGAATTGTTAGTTGCTCTAATTGTACTCTATATGGTATGTTAGAATAAGGACAATAGTATAGTTATCTTTACGTTAATGCAACACTTCATAGTCTCACCACACTGTGTGGAGTAGGTGCTGTCTTACCTGTGCTAAAGGTTTCAGAGGCAGGGTCACTGGTCAAGTCCCCTCTCCTGGACACCAGCGTCACCTCATACTCTGTGTCCGGACTCAGCCCGTCGGCTGTGTGCTGTGAGTCTGTCGGCGGTAGGTCCACCATCTTCCTGTTGGAGGGGTCAGAGATGGGTCCGTACGACAGGGTGACGGCATCGATCTGGGCCACGGGCGGAGACCAGGAGATGACGGCGTAGGTGTCCGTCACGTCGCGCACCTCCATCTGGCGTGGCGCGTCAAGTTCTTGGTTTGAGAAAGACCAAACAAAATAGACATGGATGTGAAAGAGGAAATAAAGGAAAATCATGACGCAGATTTTTTTCGTGCCCCTTCAATCTTAAATCTGTTGTGTGAAGTACAAGTGTGAATTCAGATACTCAAGGCCTTCTGCTGCATTAGCGAATGAATAAATACTTCCACCACATGTGCCCTATTTCAACTACATGTACTTCAATCAGAGCAAGACTTCTGCTCCGTCCACCAGCCACTGGGTTTCACAAAGAGAGTATTCAGAAACTATGCACAACATCACTCAACATAACCCAAGTCCCCCTTTCTCTCCCTCTCTCTCTCCCTCTCTCTCTCTCTCTCCCCTCTCACTCTCTCTCTCTGAAGACTCTTTTCTTGCAGCAGGCCAAGAAGTTATGCAGTGAAGTAATGCCTCAGCACAGAAATGGAAAGAGAATGGCTTCTTCGTGATGTGTGTGCTCACACGCACGCACGCACACACACACATACCCAAGCCCACACACACACTCAAAGGCACACACATGCACACACGCGCCCATACTCACACCTTACACACACACACATACACACACACACATAACCCAGACACTCAGATTCACAGAAGACCACACTGCTGTTGACACTGGCAGGTAAGTCACTCTCCATAAATAAATGATGTCAAGCTATTTGACAAGCAGGATGATGAAGAAGCCATAAAAACCAAAAGTAAACCGCATTAGAAAAGCGTCTTGTTGTCACACTTGATCAAATAAAACACTTGTTATCACTCTCGGAGCTTCCCCTGGAAATAACTTCCTAAATAATCCACCAATGGTTCCCTCTTTTCCATGGCCGTAAATTTTGGAATGAAGGGAGAGAGAGAGAGTTCCGAGGGAGAGCCCCTGGTTTTTCCATCGAAAACCCTCTCTGAGTGACATTTTATTTGGTCCAGGACAGATGGCCTTTTCTACCTACAGGCTTTGGGATTTGTAAAATAATAAATCACTTTCTCCCACTTTATTGCCTCCATAGGTGCATATGAGCTTCATGCTAAAAATTCCAATAACACCTTTCACACCTCAGGGGCAGTTTTTGTCATTGACAAGTAGATGTCTGCAGACCACGGGCAAACGTTCTCATGAACTCATTATATGGTTTTCTGATAAATATGACCCACAAAAGTGTAATCATTTGAGAGAATCAATTATAGTGCAATAGCTAGATTCCAACTTACCCTCATTAAAGGTAGTTGGTGGAATTAAATGAAAAGCATTTGGATCAATATGCTTCACAATCATTTCTTGACTAAATAATTTCAGATGTTTTTGGGATGGAAAAAAAACAAGAAAATTAGTTATCATTTTAAAAATTATACTTACTTGTCACAAGAGTCTGGCTCATCTGAGGTCCTCTGGTGTTGTTTTTGATGACACCAAGTGACACCTCATACTCCTGACCAGGCCCAAGCCCAACCTGTTGGAAGCTGGTCTGTCCCCGGTTCAGTTTGTTTAAGATTTTACCATTCTCCTCTTTCTGAAGTCAGAGAGGGAGAGAAAGAGAGAGAGAGAGATTAGGAATGAGCATGTATAATTCACGCACAGAGCCTCAAGCTAATTGCTTTTGTCTGAATCAATATTAAAACAATGAGACGCAAAAAAAACTCTTTGCAATTTACATGTCACAGGGGTTTATAGTCTCAACTTAACAGCCCGCTTTGTTTGAAGATGTGAATTAAGTGTGAAATAGGCTCGCTAGAAACCTTTAGAATCAACAGTGAATAAAATTTCATGGCATCCAAACACCAGCTGCTACTTAGGGATTTCACACTGTTTAAAATCTGCACTCCTTCCACACAATGTGTTTAAACTAAATTATTCTCCAAACTGCCTCATGAAATCAATGGCTGACAATGGTGGCTATTAATGATGGATGGTACTAAGGTTTATTACATGGAAATAAAACATAGTAATGATTTGTTTGAGCATCTTTTTTAAACTTTACTCAAGAATACATGCTAGAATAAGGGTAGGATGAACAAAAAAAATACTACACAACAACTCTTCTCCAAAATACACAATCTTGGGTACATAATGACTACAGGGAATAAGAGAGTTATGTGGTTGGTACTTGTGACAGAACCGGCAGTGTCTTACAATAGACCTCAGTGGCCTAAGAGAGGCTGCAAAGACACCGCTGGACTGGCTCACTGCATTTGGGAACACAAATCATGTCCCCACTAAGACCCTCCTGGCAATAAACACACAGATACACTCTCACATTCTCCATATCAAGAGCTGCTAGAGAGGGCAGAATGGTGGTGGTTTATGGGATGCAAATTAGGACAGAGATCGGAATCATCTGTCTTATGACAAGGTAACAATTACATAGACTATTCTTGAGGTCCAAGAAAATAGCACAGTGTGCTATATAATTTAAAATGTGTTGGCTTGCAAAAATGCTAATATCACGCTCTGGACAGCTATTACTCTCCCCATAAAATGTTGTATACGGTGTTGGTTCTCAACTTGACAATTATAGCAATGGATTCGCTATCCAATGCAAGCCTCTTAATGTAGATTTATTAAACAAACAACTCTCTTTGAGTGTGTGTATTCAGTCACTTTGAGCTAAGCACTAAAATGAGATCTATAAAGGTTTGGGTCAGTCCAGAGTAATTAAAAACAAAATCTATCAGCCGTAGCTGGGCTGGGCCCTCGGCCTGACATACAGTAACTCACAGTGTTCCTAAAGGAGAGCTCCCAGCCTTCGAAAGGGATGTCCAGCTGGTCCCAAAACACCTCCACTGACGTATCGCGGATGGACTTGAATTTTAGGCCATCAGGCTGCGGAAGGTCTGAACAGTGGCAACAAACATTACAAACATAAACATAAACAAACATTACTGCCGTATGAATGGCAGCCAAGGCGATTCCACCATCTTGAATTTCCCCCTTGGGGATCAATAAAGTATCCATCTATCTATCTATCTATCTATCTATCTAACATTGAGATTGAGATGTGTGAAAAATCTGTTAATACCCCACCTCCACCCCCACCACCAAAATAAATGAATAACAAAATAGCTAAGAGACCAGAAGTGGGTGATTCTTCGGAAGAAAGTTTTCCCTCAAGTGTGAACATTTCACAGCAATAATGCTTCAATGCTCTTAGCAGTCGTCTGTGTTTTTTAGATTAGTCACACTTCCTGGAGATGAATTCCCCTCCTGCCATCTCATGGTCTCCAACTGTGAGGGAGTGTCAGGTGCCAGCTATTTCATATAGCTGACATGTAGCAGCAGCAAAGAGCTATACATTCAAAATGCATAAAACTTATACTTACAAACCTTATAAACCTATATATTCCTGATTGCTGATATATTCCTGATATATTCAAAGCTTGCTGGCAGCTTGCTGCTACGGTGTAAATTTAATAAATAGACTAGGTCCCCATCCTGAAAAAATGTGAAAAAGTATGGGGATATATGAAATAAGAACCTACGGGTAGCTACACGAGCACTGACAGGCACACTCTTCTTGTTGCTTAGGATGGCGTAGACATTAATCAGGTACTCAATGCCAGGCTCAAGGTCGTCAATGGTGGCTGCAGTGCGGTCGCCCGGCACAGTGCGCTCCAGCAGCAGACCCCCAGGGGCCGTGGGGATGTAGGTGATCAGGTACTCTGTCACCAGCATCTCGTTGAACCAGGTGAGATTGACCGACTCAGTGTTCACATCAGTGACTCGCAGGTCCTTCGGGGGTGACACTGCGAGAAAAGAAAGAGGCAGGGGGGACATTAGTGTCGTGATCAAAGGTACACTTCACTGGCCATTTCAAGCCCTTTCTCGTGTCAGACTTCAGGATATGTGAAATCAAAGGGAGGGTTGCTATGGCAACATGCCACCAAAGTCTCTGAGGCAATTTACTGATGACCCTGTGGTGCTGCTCAAAGGTGACACGGGCCTTATCATTGGAAGCTAAAAAGATTCCATTATATCACATAAAGACATTATTTTTCAAATAATCAAATTATCTGTGATGAAATAGAATTTTCTATGAGCTTTTTGGGAAGTGTCGGGCAAAAGCTCCAAGAAATTAACGCTGGATGGATAAAACAGATTCGGTTCTAATTAGTCAACCTCTTATTGAGGAGCAAAATGCTTCAGGCACTTTCTGGGTCTTCCAACTTGGTCTCTGGTTTCTGGGTCTTCAAACTGAACATTTTGTAAAGTGTTTTACTGTTTTAGAGGGTTTCCCATCTCCTTAACCACAAATGAACTATAAGGCCGGGGGAATGACTCTACCAGACACACATATGGTATTGATCATCCCTGAGGAGTCTGGATAATTTATATTCATGCACAATCACTTTGACTTTGCCCTTTGGTCTTCTGCATATTGCACAGATTTTCCATAGTTTGGGCAATATGGCCAAACAAAACTAAATATGAAAAAGAACTGCTGTGAGGTTAGGGAAAAGAATTCACAAGAACTTTGCCACCCACACTGCCTTTTCCCCTAGTTTCCCACGAGACCCAGAGCTCACCCTCTGAGCAATCCTCTCCGATGTAGCCCTCATCGCACACACACTGTCCGTCCACACAGCGGCCAAGCCCGTGGCAGTTGTTCAGACAGCTCCGCCGGGCACAGTCGTCTCCCTCGTAGCCCGGCTCACACTGACAGGCGCCTTTGACGCAGCGTCCCCTGTTGTTGCAGTTGGCAGGGCATGTGAGCACGGAGCAGTCGTCGCCGGCGAAGCCCTCTTGGCAGATGCAGCGGCCGTCGTCACAGTAGCCGCGGCCCAGGCAGTCGTTGGGGCACGCTTTCAGACTGCAGTCCTCACCAGTGAAGCCCTCATTGCACACACACTGGCCAGAGATGCAGCGGCCGCGCTCTTGGCAGTTGTTGGGGCAGCTAAGCTCACTGCAGTCCTCGCCAGTGAAGCCGGCGTGGCACACGCACTTGCCGTCCAAGCAGGTTCCTCGGCCATAGCAGTCGAACGGACATGTCTTAACGTTGCAGTCCTCTCCGGTGAAACCTTCGTCACAGACGCATAGCCCGTTAATGCAGCGCCCGCGGTTGCGGCAGTCGTTGGGGCAAGAAAGCTCTGAGCAGTCCTCGCCCTGGAAGCCTGCGTCACACTGACATTTTCCGTTGATGCACTGCCCTCGGCTGTTGCAGTTGTTTAGGCAGGCCAGCTGGCTGCAGTCCTCACCCTGGAAACCCGTCTCACAGATACACACGCCGTTGAAGCACTGGCCCCGGCCGCTGCAGTCGTTGAGGCAGGTGAGCGACGAGCAGTCCTCGCCCGTGTATCCGGCGCTGCACACGCATTGGCCGTCTACGCAGAAGCCGCGGCCCATGCAGTCGTTAGGGCAGGTGCGTTGCCCGCAGTCCTCACCGGTGAAGCCCTCATCGCATTCGCACGTGCCGTTGTTGCAGCGCCCCCGGTCGTAGCAGTCGTTGGGGCAGATGAGCTCGGAGCAGTCGAAGCCTGTCCACGGCTCCTCACACACGCAGTCGCCGTCAACACACCGGCCACGGCCAAGGCAGTTGTTGAGGCAGTCCGACTCAGAGCAGTCCTCGCCAAAGTAGCCGTCGACGCAGACGCAGACACCACCAATGCACTGGCCGAATGTGCCACAGTCCACAGGGCAGATCTCCAGGCTGCAGTTGTGTCCTCCGTAGCCTTCAAAGCACTGGCACTTCCCGTCTACGCAGCGACCCTGGTCGGAGCAGTCGTCCGGGCACTCAGACTCGGAGCAGTTGGGGCCCTTCCAGCCAGGCTCACAGATGCAACCACACACCTCTGAGCTAAAGTTGCCATGGCCACCACAATAGGGTGTCATACCCACATCACCTGATGAGAAAAATTAAACAAGATACAGGAGGTGAGAATGCCACAGCATAAACCTAAATTTACAAAAAAAGAGGATGTACAGCAAGTTGACTATTCCACTAGTTTTTTTTTTATCAACTATTCCACCCTGTGCTAAGGTACCCAAACAATGTAGTCTGAATCTGACTCAATGCTGATAGGGCAAACAACAGGCCGAGCAGTCAGGTGAGTTACCAGCAGACTGAGACCAGTGTGAGGCTGACTTTGTGGCCTGTCTGAACACTTTATGCCCTGTCTAAACACTCTGTTTGATTCCTTCTCATATTTGTCGCCTAGTAGGCAGCTCTTTTCCCCATACGTTTGCGTTTAGCTTGACTTGGAGGCCATTCATAACCAGTGATGTATAGTAGTAACTAAGTAAAAATACTTCACTACAGTACTCAAGCAGCTTTACTTGAGTCGTTAAGAATCAAATGCATACTTTTACTCCACTACATTTTTAATAGGCTGTATAGTTACAAATAGTAGAATAAATTGAAATTAGTGAATGAGTGTTTTGGTGAAGCTTTTCATTGAACAAGTGTAAACAATAATATATATCAGGCAACTTTTTAGGTTAATTTACCTTCTTTATATCAATTTCTATGGTTAAATGGCTCATTACGAATGACATAGACCTACTGTAAAGGTTCCCTCAGCCACCTCTATTGCCATTTCTGTGGTTACTACATTTGCAGGATCCAAAACTCTGAGTTGGAGTAAACAAAACTGAAATTAGATGAAACCAAAATCACATAGCCTATTTATTACTTAACACACAAAAATTATTATGTCGGGTTTATATACTTTGCTTAGCAAGTAAATTCAAATGAATGAAAGAAAATGTATAACGTTGTTGCTATTTTTGATTGTTGTTGTAAACTGCATGTTTGCTAATTTTACTCTCATTACTTTTATTCATTACTTTTTCTCACATTACTTAAGTACATTTAATTATAGATTACTTTACCTACTTAAAGATACGCTCAGTAAGTCTGCATTAAATGCCACAAAGCTGTAGGGGGAGCTCTGTACAACTAGCTGTATTGCTGTATTGTAGAGTTAGCTGTAATGCTAGCGTACGCTCTCACACGTTGCAAGTTCCGTATTCACTATACCAGGAAGTGAATGGGAGAGAGAGCAGGGAAAGGACCGCGGGGCAGGAATCGAACCCGGGTCGCTGGATTACGGTGCAGGTGCCCCAGCCAGTTGTGCCCCTGAGAGCGTCTTTAAATACAGTAAATATTAGAAACTTTTAGACTTTTACTTGAGTAACATGCTAGTAGAGTAGGTCTACTTGAACTTCTGCCGAAGTAATTTTTTGGTAGGGTATTTGTACTTTTACTCAAGTCGAACATTTGGGTACTTTATACAAAACTGTTCATAACCAATGGTGCATTTGTTTTTTTTCTCATTCTGGCCTGTGCTTGACTTTGAGACCTACTTACCTAACTAGCTAATTATCACCCTTAGAAATTAATTACTGTTTGTTGATATGCGAAACATAAATAAAGTCGATCTTCAGCGTCTATCTATGGTGTTTTCCTCGTACCTGTGGCCTGAGCTCCGCAGCATCCCCCCTCGCTGGTGCACTGCTCCCGGAGTGAGGACACCTCTCCCTCCAGCACCTCCAGACGACTCAGCAGGTTCTTCAGGTCCGGCAGCCCCTCGCTACAGCCGCAGGCCTGCTTGGGGATGTTAATGCGGTGGGTGAAGACAATCTGGTTCTCCCCATTAAGAGTGTGTTCTGTGATGCGCGTTCCAGACGGGTCGTCCTTCGGCTCGAGTTCTGTACCTCCGGGCGAGTCCAGGTCTACAGAACACAAGGAACCGGCAGGGACGTTGATGTTGTAGACGTGGTTGAAAACAACGGGTTGGTGTGGGTCCGGGAGAGTGATGTTGTCTGGGCCAGGTGCCATTAGGGACTGCCGACGATGTCGCAGGATTTTTTTCACCAGACCACCATGACTGAGATTCAATAAGAAAGCCAAGACAAAACCGCCTAAAAGCAGGCGGCTGGTCTCCATCATTAGTCAAAGTGAATTTTACCTTGGTGGGCTTAATTGCTTTTGGTAATAAGGTTTTAGAAGTAATCCAAAAAGACTTGGGAAGGATGTCTGAAAATAGAAAAAAAATAAATAAATAAAATGATACAATACCACAGGCAACAAAACTAATTGTAGATGTCAAAGTGGATTGTCTAAAGCTTTGTCGTGACATATGAAATGTTTTAGTGGCTGTGCTGTTTTAAGAGCTTCCTGTGTTCTTTGGCACAATATTGTTCCTTGCTTATCCTGTTTCAGTCTTCAATGAGTAATGGTTTCAAATTGAACATGATCATCCACTAACAACAAGTAAGAAAGACACACACATACACACACACAAAGTAGGCCTACTTACTGTACACTTAAAGAAAGAAAGAAAGACACAAACACACACACAGTACATACACTCAAAGAAAGACAGACAGGCACAAACACACACACACACACATAATCAGTCATGTCTAAATAAGAAACTCACAGTATAGTTTCACTTAATGACCTGAGTTTCTGTGTGAACATTACCTTTTTGGCTTCACACCACATGCTCTTCTCTACAGCCTTACAATTAACTACCGTAATGACCAGCTTTCTCTTATGGGAACAAAGGGACCTTGTAATACCCCTTGTAATCAAGTTGTAAGGACAAGCACCCAAACCACGGGGTTTCACTCTGAGGCAGACAGACATTAAGAGGTGAAAGCAGTCACTTCCTTCTGACCTTCCCATCACCACTGACCACTACAGAGGCAGGCTTTTCAGAAATCTGCTTTGCAGATTTAAGGCAGAACACCCACTCAGCACACGCTTCTCATGCTTCTGCCTGTAACTTGTGTTAGATGATGTCTGCATTAGCTGGAAATCGCTTTCCTTGTTTGTTTGGGAGTCCCTGGTAATTGGCAATGGCACGTGTGATTCATCAGCAGTAGTTGAGTTCGGAGGTTTTTCTCTTGGCTCCAGTGAGAGCAGTGGAAGTTTGCAGGAGTGAAGGACATAAAGAGAACTGTAGAGCTGCTGACAGCTTAACATATAAAGGCATATAATGAAAGACTTAGGTCAGATTTTCTCTTATATCGCTGACCTTGGAAGTTAAATGCCTTACAACTGCCTTTGTTACTGCAAAAAGACATTTCATGTTGACCGTCAAGTTAATAGCATACTGGGTGAAACGTGTGGAAATAATACATGTTGACATTTTCATGGCCCACCTGTTAAAGGAGTATTCTAAACTATTTCAACATATAGCCCTGTTGTTTCAGGTCAACCAAGAGTAGGAAGAAGAATGATAACATTTGGTGCAGCATGGGTGCTGAATAAAGAACTTTCAGTTTGTACTGACTAATTTAAATTAATTTAAATGACTGAAATATTTTTTTAAAGTGTGTTTTAGTACTTAATAAAAACAAGTAAAATATAGACAAATAAAAAGACATGATCCAGCAGATCCTAGAGTCACAAAAGGTAAAATGAAATGTAAAAAACTGAGTGAAAAGGTAAAGGGTGAGTAAGAGGTGTGGTATTAGGCTGCCATTAATGGCACCGTCATCTTAGCAACTCTTACTATTGGAGTATCAATGAAAGTTGGGTTCAGTTCTGCTGTACAATCTGGTCCTTGTACTAGTTGTTTTTCTCTGGCTAGTCGGTGCGTGAAATGAATAAAGGACAATTGATGCTATCTTAGGCCTCAATGACTTGATACCAGGCCCTTGAATAAAAGGTTGCAGCAGTAGTGCAGTAACAGTCATTTGCAGTGTCTTACAACGACAGTCTCGCTGTTTAGCAGAGAGCACATTGTAAACCGAGGTAGATGCACATGGCACTTTGCGTGGGAATATTAGCAATTAGTGGTGGCTCTGTTCAAACCCTGCCCTTTACCAAAATGACCTCATATCTGGAGATCGGGGACCTATAATTTGCGGGAGATGGATCAGACCCAGTGGAGTGCCTCCTCTTACTTGCCCAGCGCCATGGGATAGCATTCAGAGCTGGCAGCTGTGATAGTTTCCACGTTCACGGCCTCAGATCAGCTCTTCATGCACACACACACACACACACCACATTTTTTTCAATCCCTTTCTGTCTGCTTCAAAATATATCCAAGTAAATATTGAATGCCACATGACAAAAGCTGAGAACAACAGCCGCCTGTTTTGGAAGGAGACGCTGGCAGCACCCTTTGTTTTCCACTGAGTTACTCAATAGTGACCCCAAACACTGTCTCAGTGCCTCAGACAGTGGATTAGCATCCAGGAAAGAAAACGCACAAAAAGAAAAAAAAAAAAGAAGGATGCCTCCAAGAGAGGAAACGTTGATCTTTTCCACATGTTAAAATTCTGCGAAGCCATGAGGGTCTGCTGATGATGCCTGACCTGCTGAGAACTGTTCCATTCTCAAGTTAGAACCGGGAGAGACCTCCAAAGGCACTAGACACTAAAGAGGACACAGGCATCAGTCAAGAAGACCAAACAGCCTGCTTTCTAAACACAAGGCAATCAACATGAGATGGTGCAGACGAGAAGTGGGTTAATTAGAAGTTAGGGGAAAAATTGACGCAGCTCGGCGCGTCTGTCAGGGCCTGTGGGGATAAAAAGGGACTCGGAGTGAACGCGTACCCTGGGAATGACCCGTGCCATCACAGAAGCCTTCTGTGCTCCGTCTGCAGACCCTGTAATGAGGTCTCCTGTGACTGTGCCTGTAATTAGCCCGGCTCAATCACCTTCCCTTTAACTGATCATTACAGTGATGGACATGCTCTTCCCCACCTGTCAGGTAGGCACCTTCCACACACACACACACACACACACACACACACACACACAGTGTCTTCCACATAGACACACACAAACACACACACACAGTACCTTTCGCACTCACACCTACCATATAGACACACACACACACACACTCAAGAAAATTCAACATTGACACACACACACACACACATTACTGGTCACCTACACACACACACAGACAGCGGCTTCATACATACACACTCACACATACATGCACACACACACAGTACCTTTCACACACACGCACACACACACACACACACACAGAGCACATACCTATACAGTCTGACACCTCCACCTGCGTACCTCAATGCTGTTGGGAGTAAATGTCTGAGGCAATAAAAGAGCCCATTGATTTTGTGCCTGAGAGCTGATGTAAGTGACAGGACGTCCAATTCTCACTTACAAAAAAAAAAAATGGCATCCACACCACTCTATTTTCTAACCAAAGCTCACCATGCAGAAAATAAGCCGGCTGAAAAGAAAAAAAAATCTCCTGCGTTGGTGCGGAGTCGGAGTACAGTCCAGGCCAAGGGCTGCTTTGGATCTCAATACCTCATCAGTTGCTACTGAGCTACTTACCAAACCAACCTCAGGTCATGAATTGTTAACCATCGACAAATCTTACAAGCTGGGCTTACACACGGAGAGGGAAGTACACCACTGACAGAGACAAACGGAGAGAGAGAGCGAGACAGAGAGAGGGTAATGAAGAGACAGAAAGAGGGGTCAGTTAGTATCATAGTGCTGGAGGAGTCATTCTCGTTAGACTAATTGACATAATGACTATGTCCTCCCCTCTGATAATAATAAAACGAATAAGCATAAAATGAACCAAGTTCATTTAGGGTTGCAACACAGCAAATGCTCTTTTGGCTTTACAGCAGTGACCAAAGGGCCAGCCCACACAAGCCATTTCAAAGTCATTTGAGAACATTCTCGAAAGTGCTTCTATCTGCTCAAAAAGTCTTACGTAACAGCTACGGCCAGAATGGTGTCCCGGTGCATTTTTAATCTATTTCCCCCTGCATTTTCCATCTTTATTCACCTCTTGAAAGTTAGCAGATCGCCTTTGTGTGCATACCGGTAGTCCATAAAATATGCTTTTTGCTTCAATTTGTTTGATAGCACGACGCAACGAGATGGAGGAAAGGAGAAAGACTGAACGAAAGAGTCAGAGAAAGAAAAAGCTGTTTTTTCTCTCCCCCACAATGGAGATAGGGTGAATAATTATGTTGACTGATACTCTCTTGGAGACTCAGCATCGGTTTTCACAGGCTTAAGTTATGGTAGGACTGTTCAGAGGTGCCTGCAAATGTGATTTTGAACCCCTTCCTTTTCCTGTCTGGGTCTTGCTTCGGAGCACAGATAAAGAACACGTGTTAATGTACTTCAAATGTACTTCAAATTTCAAATGACCTGACCACACAGCTTTTTTTGTGGACATTCGTCTCTTAATGGTCAGTCCATAGTTGGCAAGCAAGCAGATGTCTGTTGCCTTCCATCAGCATAAATGATTAGACATAGAGAGGATTGGGTGGAGGGTTGGGGCGGTGCAGACAGGTGACAGGCATTGGTGCTGAAGGGTCATCATACAGTCTGCTAGGCACACACAAGGCCTCTCCGTCCAGGGCTATTAGTGTCTTCGTAAGGCTCCGCTCCTGTGTTTTATGAAATGTGAATGGCAAAATGTACACTCATTTGAAAGAACAAAGGGAAAAAGAAAGAAAGAAAGACTGAAAAAGATCACCAGAAGAACAAAAGCTTGCTATCCTTGATATCCGAGTCCATCGATGGCCAGTCTAGCTGGAATTTCATGACGGCTTGGTTGACTGCAAATTTAGAGATCTTACAAATTAATTTACTTACTCATGCTGATGGTTTTGAGGAGTAGGTCGTAGGTTTTGTAGGATAATATAGAACTTTGAGGACAATTAATGACCTAGGGTAGTATGGCA
The DNA here is from genome assembly GCA_017657215.1 of Limnothrissa miodon. NCBI lineage: Eukaryota > Metazoa > Chordata > Actinopteri > Clupeiformes > Clupeidae > Limnothrissa > Limnothrissa miodon. The sequence continues at coordinate 343,518 of JAGFZM010000208.1, forward strand.
GTTCTCGTTCCCTAAACTTCATGTGTATTTTCCATTACGGAAATTGAAGCCAGAAATCCCAGCGGGTCACAGACGTGACTGATGACAGTTTCCTGGCTCCATACTGGACCTTTTTATAAGTCTTTTGTAGTGCCACACATATATACCATACATGTCTAAACGAATCCCATCACATTTAGCAGATTTATGATGAAAGTAAAACGGAAGTGAAATAGAAAGCCTTCATCGACAATGTAATTGCCTCAAAATGATGTACTGTAATAACTCTTGGAGCTAATTTTGGTCTGCTAGAGCATGTCAGAACTGATTTCAACCAAAAAGAACTTGCTTCTTTATGTAACTTGATGTTTGATGTCAGAAATGCATTTTAAAAAGGCCAGACACAAAAAAAAACCTTGATGAGCAATTTTATAGATAGCCTTGCACACGTCCTTGTCAATCAAACTAGAACACAGTATATTGATGGTGCTTTTACTTCCTGAAATATTGTCTTGCTTAACTCTTGGCATCATCTTCCATCTTAGCTCCTTTCTTTCTTCCATAATCAGCAGCCTAGCCTTGGTTCAGAAGGATCATGCTAGTTTAGGTGCAGGAAATGTCCAAAAGAAAAACCTCCTAGCCTATCCCCATGCTATGCTGATGTTGACACTCTCGATGAAGCCATCTAAACTGTGCTGAAGAAGTGGTTCAAGGCTTCCTGACAGTAGCACAGCTGGAGGTGGGTGCGTCAGAGATGCCGCCAGTGAAGTTTAAGCAGTGGAGCCTCCATTCAGGGATGATAATAGTGCATCAGACGGGGTGAAGTGGGGGGGTTCAGAAGTTGTTCCTTTCTGATCTCTCTGGGGGTTATCCTCTTTTACACCTGAGAGGGACACAACTGCTTTTCATGAAGGGGTAGACTGATGTACTTACAATGCTGACCTATATAACATATCTTCACCTAAGACCTTAAAAAAGGAGGAACGTTGGGGTCGAGGGAGTGGTCAATGTCTTTGTCAGTCTCTGCACAGCAGAAAAAAGAGGCCTAATTGAAAGCTGCTGTTGTGGGCAGATTGATCTAGCCGAGATAATAACTTGAAAAAATGCAAGCCTCCAGACCAGAGAGTATATTACCTTCTGGATCTATATGTTTACCTCTTCTCCACTGCTGGCTTTTTCTCATCTCCTGATGACTATCCCTCCCCCTGCAAGTTGTTAAAAGATGTGGCAGCACGCTAAGCCAGCTTTAGGTTTCACAAGGCTTCTGCACACATCTGCCAGCGAGGCAACGTAAAGGTATCCTATGGCTGGTGGCTTTACGACTCGGCCTCACCAAATGAGCCTAATGACCTAATCTGACTGGCTTGCTAGCAGAAGTGTTCGCTGAGAGCCTGGAGGCTCATTCCTTTTATGGAGGTACTAGTAGCGAGGCCTGTGTTTTCCCCTGCTGATTTATGTTTGCCGGTCAGGGCCACTGTCCATAAGTAGTCTAAGTGCTTGATTGCAGTCATGGGGCATGTTGCCTTTAAAGGTGAGATACTGTAAACACACTGACATGACTTGTCTCTTATGCTATCTGAATGCTGACTAATTCACTATTACAACAGCTGTCAAACAACATGTGACGTTTCAGTAAAATAGATGGAGTGTTGGTCTTTAAAACTAGCCTTCAAGATCATCATCATCATCATCAATGTAGAGTTTTATCTCCATAACTCTGAAAAACATTTTTTAAGCCGACACATACACATTTTACAAGTGTGTTTTTCACTGGGGATTTAGATCCATGACCTTGGGATTTGTAAGGAGATTTCACTATCATATATGTATGAGCTAAAGTACATGAACCATTGGCTTGATTCACACACTGCCTGTAAAATCCCATATTACTCAGACAGTGGTGTCGGCAAGGGAAGGCACTGGGAACAAATATTCCCTGCAGTGTGCGACCCAGTTTAGAATCCAGCACGGGGTTGGTCAAGGACATCATGCTGCAATTCACTTTGGGAAGTTGAGGGGACAATTTGAGATGGACGATTGAAAGAGATACCTGTGTTTTCTTAACGTTTTAGTCCAGAATGATTGTGTCTTTATTACTCTTCCCCTGTCTTGGCACAGAGAGGAGAACTTTCCCACGTGAGAAAGAGGGGAAATAGGAATGTTGGCTCAGAGCGCAGGCCATCTGTTTCAGCTGGGCCACGGGCGAAGGCGTAAAAAGACTGTGTCACGCGTCCAGACGGGATGAGCCCGAGCGCCCAGCGGCTACGGACGCTTCAGACGCTGTGAGCGCCGCCGGCCAAATTGCCGCCAAGCAAAGACACTTTTCTCCAGGGTGCCTTAGTTTACATGTACCCAACTCTGTCCAAATGAAACAACCAGCTGCTCCCAGAGAGACAGAGAGAGGAGAGGAGAAAGGAAAGAGCCCTCACAGCCTTCCAGGATATGGGCAGGGACGACAGCCATGATACCATCACCAAATCCCCACACGTGTGTCCTAAAGATCTCACAACAGGGGCGTATTTACGAGATGATGAGAAGGTGAATCCCACCATCCCACCATGATGGAGAACGGGAGTCCCTAGTGCTACAGCAAGCTACTACTAATGATCCTACATGAACATAAATATTCAGAGCAATAACTTTGAGTCATTAAGGTTTGTGAACAGTAACTCTGCAGAAACTTATTTTGTCATTCACTGTAAGACGAGGGGAGATGTGTTCACTCCCATAGGCCTTAAATGTATCTGACCCAAAGGGAATTTCCTTGAAAGGACAGGCAAAATCATGCAATCAAGCAATGTGGGAGACATCAAGCAATGTGAGACACACACACACACACTTGCACCAAGCTGTGCATGCTCACACTAAAAGATATTTTAAAGACGGAATAAACTCTATTGTGTCATAGAGGGATTTTAAAACACTGGCACAAGAAATGGGAAATAGAGAAAAAGTACACACCTTTTCAGGTGGAGACAGAGATTCAGTTGATTTAGGGACGATTATTATGCCGTATTACCTCATAAAATACATCACCCACTGTAGAGTTTCACTTTACATCTGGGGGAAAAAATACTGTACAGTCTCTTTGAAAAACTTTCCTTTGCCTCACTGAGGTGGAATTCCTTTTATTTATAACAGAAAATCATTTTTAATTTTGCTGCTTTGCAGAGCTGACAGTAGTAAGTAGTGAAATATTATGATGCATCACAGACAGCAGCTGATTCTGGATCAGTTCCTCGGGAGCTGAGTCTTCCAGTGGCTTCTCTGCCATCAGGCCTGTTTGTGTTTAGCGAACGACACAGCGGTAGCCTTCTCAGCAGCAAGTGAGCAGCCTCCCTGCATATGAAAAACAGCCGGCTCCCCCTCCCAGCCAGACTCCACTGACAGTTCCTCACATCTGCTTGTTTGCTTGTTACTGGGTTCTTGTTGTTTTTGTTAGTTTTTCCGCTTTCTTTGCCTCTCAGAGACCCATTTATTGCTCTAAAGAGTCCAGGTCAGTTTTGTTTCGTTTGATATTTTTCTCACGGAGGATAGTTGTAGGAGATCCAGGAACCTGCTATCGCTTTCACTAATGGGTCCAGTTACCTGAAGTGGCATGCAGGCGGGTTGTGTATGGTGCCGTTGGGACGCACACCCACGCCTATTTTCACACCTTCCACAGATGCTGCCACAAATCTGCACTTTTGCTGGAATGATCACTAGACAAACGGACTCAGGTGGTTATACAATATTTAGATCTGACTTTTACTACTCTCGAAGGCCTTGAGGTTTTTTAGAGTTTGTTTAATTAAAGCCACAAAAATCTGTTTCAGTGGACTGGATTGTAAATATTTGTCTGTAATCATGTGACAGTTGCTATAGCTACAGTGCTATACACATATAAACAGATTTATCTACACACTTGAAGGCTTGTGAATTTACAATTGAGCAACCGTAAAAGGCCGTTCACACTTAGAACAATAACTACTGTAACTATAACAATATTGCCATTCACACTGACCAGTGATTCCTTAAGTCTGTTCTCATGTGATTTAAATAATGTTTTCTATATATGGTTCTATAATGGTCTCTAATTGGCTGTCAACCTTTTTCAATTCAAAGTGATCCCAACATTGCAAGTGATATTTATTTATCCTTATAATTATAGTCATTGTCCTTGTGAACAGCCCTTAAAAGATATATTCTACTTATTAGAGACATCTCTTTTTACATTTTTACATTGAACATCTGTACATACATTCGGTGGAAGAGAATGTTCAGTAGGCTAGTTGTTGAAATTGTTCACAGATCCACCCAATGAATTCTCAGATGTAAGTAGTCATGCACAGCCTCCTCCTACAGTCTCATGCCAAAGTAGTTTGCCCCCTAACATGCTTTGGTGAAAGTCCTAAGAGATATCTTTTTCCCATGGTAGTGTGTCCATCCCTTTTCTCACCAACTCTCCCCAGGAAAATGAGAAGCTGAAAGAAAGAAATGGAATTTGAGCGCCCACCAGGCCATCTGCATCCCTGTCTCCTTCACACATGCTGAGCTCCAACGTCTAGACGCTCAGGGGAGATTTACAAGCGCCAAGCCTCGCTATCAAAGCCAGTACATGGTGACATAGATCCCAAATGTGTGCACTGGAAGTCAGACTCGCACAAAATACATCCAGGCACGCATTCGGTCAGCCAATACTGTTCCACCACTGTGCTATTTATCGCTGTGGGATAAATGTCAAATGACATTTTGCCAGTTGGTTGGCAGCGCGTTGCTAAGCCATGAAGTGTCTGATGAATCTGATAAAATGCCATGGAACCACAAGGCTTCGTTTGTCTCACACAGGCGTCACGAGCTGTTCCCAGTGACGGGCACTCGACGCAGTGTTCGCAAGTGCTGACCAAAAGCAAGATTGTTAAATTATGGGGCTAGAATGTGTTGCGCAACATTAGATTCTGGTCTTAATCCATTTTCCATAATAAGAGTGAATGAAATTACACATTGAAATGAAGAAGAAACAAAGAAGGAAACGTCTAATTTCAGTTTAAGAAAACTCTTCTATCCTAATCTTCGTACATTGAATTACAAAGTGGGTCTATGGGCATACAGCAGTCTACAAACCCATAACTCTTGCTCACTTAATCAGGATTAGTGCAATGTGCAGTTTAGATAACCCCACAATCCATCACAATTTCATTTGAGGATCATCAGAC
>JAGFZM010000208.1:352512-388141 GCA_017657215.1 Limnothrissa miodon
AGAGAGAGAGAGAGAGAGAGAGAGAGAGAGAGAGAGAGAGAAAGAAAAAAAAGACAGTGAATGTAAAAAGAAGAAACAGTACCATGTAGGTGGATTTAAAAATAAATAAAGTGGACAGTGTTTGCAGCTGATAGTGAATAAAGTATAAAGTGTGAGAATAGGAATGTAAAAGGTGTCAAGCATACAAAAACAAGATGTGTACATGTGTATATAACAGAGAACGGGAGAAGTGGAAAGATAATTTATACTAAAGTCACAGGCATTCGGAAAGTAAGTGAGAATTTATACTGAAGTCACAGGCATTCGGAAAGCAAGTGAGAGTAGCACTGCTTAAAATGGAGTGATGGAGTGTGAGGTTCTGGCAGTAAGATGTGTGATTCTATGATGCTCTCTTACTCATCCAGGCTCTCATTAAGCTCAGATAAATCCATCTCTCATTAGTTAGATGCTGTGCTAAATAGAATCTGTGAAACAGGAATACCAAGCACAAAGTGCATTTTTCTAGACTCTTTTTTCTTTGGCCTCCTGCCACTATTTTCCTGATGTTTGGTTATTCACCATGCTATACCTCTCAACACCTCAAGCAAATCCCCCCGGGGGGCAAAGATTAGCAGATTATTGTGGGTAAAGCTGTGTTTACGCTGCTTGATTGAAAATCAGATGACCAGAGTTCAATCCTCCAACCTCCCATGTCTGTGTCTATTTGGATAATACTGGAGCGTCTTCTCTGAGAGCTCCTTGATTACGTGTGGGAGTAATTCTAATTGACCCCTCCCCCCTCTCCAGACCATTTATAACCTTTAGGATTTTATTTTACATCTGAATATTCATTTCAATTTTATTTGTACAGCGCATTAAACAAAAGCCATTTCTCCAAGCCATACCTCAAAAAGCACAATTTTTTCCAGAAAAGAGCACATATTTTTTCAGAAAAAAGTACAACTCCCTGTTTTTGCATAATATCACCTTCAAATATATTTATCATGTTTGAATTGGCACCTCCACCCACTTGCTGATGGATCTACAGCCCACAAGCGGTCTGCAGTTCCGAGGAGGCCTGCAATGGCAGATAGAAACAGTGTAGGCCTAGCCCTTTGCGGGAGGTAAAAAAATGAAATGAGTAGTAGTGAGCAGGCACATGGAAAATGGAAAAATAATCAAAAAAGAATGGAATGTTATTAGTTACATTGCTGTATAATTTTAAAGAAGTTGAAATAGTTACACTATTACATTTTAGAGAGAGTAATCTGTATATTTAACACATTACATTTCAAAGTAACACTGCCCCCACCACACACAAACACTTTATTTTGGCCCAATTTACCCCCAAACCCCCCCCCCCCACACACACACACACTACTTTATGCTCAACATAAGACTAACTAGCATAAGACTGACAGCATATGTATTTTCACTGCATTTTAACACCCGTAATCTTTTTTATTAGGCCAAAGTCCTCTCCTACTTCTCCAATTTTGTTTCCTTTCTATCTCTCCCCTTCTCCTTCTTTGCACTCTTGCTGGATAGCTGCAGCCCTTGAGGGAAAGCAGTGCACTTTTAAATCTTGTATATATCGGAAAAAGATCTGGCTCACACTGCAAAGTCTGCTCTTATGGTGGAAGCACTCAGGCTGGGATTTCGATTTCTGGAGAGTTTCACTGGTGTCCGCTCACATGCCTTCCCGGCTGACAAGCTCTTTGATCATGTTCGTTCAAAAGGCTGCTTTCGATCCATAGCCTTGGTCTACACTGATATAAAATGACCCACTATTGGTAATTTGATATTCTAAGTACACTATATTACATTACCAGAGGATCTGAAACACACCAGTGACCATTACAACATTATGCTATTATGTCGGGAGGGGGGCAAACACATTGTGTGTCTGGTGTGCATCTCCGTCTGGAGTCATGTAAATAGTCATGAACTCAGTTCTCCTTCAGTCAATCACCAGTGTCCTCAAACATTCACCAGTTTGTTGATGTGAACGTGCCTGTTTAGACGCTCTGTGTATTTACGCTGGGAGCTAGTCTCCCTCGGGCCACTGCAACCTGAAGACATTTGGCTGTTTTATGGCCCCAGCCCTCATCACCTCAGCCACTGGGTTCAAATGGCACCACCATTAAATGATGGTGATGCCCCATCTCCCATGCCCCTTTCTCTACTTCTTTTAATTATTTATAAAAAAAAAACAATGAAGTGATTCAGTGACAAAAGCTGCTGTGGTGATAAAATGTTGAATTCTCCATGAACACCTGTCAATCATCTCTTAAGTAATGGTCATGAAATGGGCCAGATGGCAGATGAGAGCATTATATTATAGATTTATTATATATATAGATATATGTATGACAGAGGAGATCAGACACTTGTTAGATAATCACACAATTATGAATCAGGGATAACTTGCAACATTAGGTGTGTTTGTAGCCTATGTTTTAGATTAAGCTGAGTCTCTTTACTGTCAATTCTCTACATATACAGAGGAATCAAAATTACATTTCTAGCAATCCCACACGTGATCAGGAGAAACAGAGGCCACTGAATACACACACGCCGCCTGCTTGGAGCAATTTGGGGTTGAGTGTCTTGCTCAGGGACACTTCGATGGGGTCAGGTAGAGTGGGGATTCGAACATGCAACCTTCCGCCTACTGAATGGTTCCTCTACCACTGCACCACCATCGCCACTGTCAATTAAAATATAAAGAAAGAAAAGCATGAGCACTGTTTTTCTTCTTTTTTTGACAGATCAAAATGTGGCTGCCACTGTAAGGCCCTAAGTTGCTTTAGGGGACACTGGCCATAAAGTGATTGATAAATGGCAAAATGTGAGTCACTTTGGATAAAAGCTTCTGCATAAGCATACATTTAAATGGTGAGAACAGTGTCCTCGATGTGGTCTGTTTTGTTTAATTGGCAATTATGACCTTTAGGCTTAATTAATGAATAAATCCAGAATCTGCTAGTGAATTTGACTGTCATTGTCATTGCTGTCATTGCAGAGTGCACTCCAAACACTCCAAAAGTTGACAAAGTGACACTCTGAATAAAGAACAAACAACTCCATCCACAATCCAAGATGATTCAGAATAAGGTTCAATCCATAACTGCATAGCAATGAAAATCATATTCCATGACATTACAGACACTTAAGAGCCAACAGCACATAAAAATATACTCTGGAAGCAGCTTTCAGCCAACACCAAATTCTGGCTTTCCACACTCATATACACTCACGCATGGATGCATCTAACAGACATTGAAAAAAGCATGCAGGAAATGGGCTTTACAATGGCAGAGGTGTTGCAACGGTTTGCGCAGAGCCTGTTGAAAATAATTTGTTGGCAAGTTGTAATATCTGTAATTGGTATTAGTAAAGTCATGCTCTTTCCACTCTCTGTGCCTATGCGGAACTGAATGTTCATGGAAAAAAGTGAGAAGTCTGGCAGTATACGCATGAAATGACACAGCAGCAAACAGTGGGAGAATCTGTGCCTTCAAACAGCATAAAGGTGAAGACCATGCAACACTGGTATGAAAGAAAAAAATTGAAAAATGGCCCAGAGAGTATCACTTTCTCTCTCTTGGCGGAGCAGTTTCCTCAAACCGCTAGTTGTCAATCCATTTATTTTTCAACAAAAAGTACAGCCAGGTGACCCCACCATTTCCGATTTCTGTTTGGCAGTTTCTCTTTTTGGCAGCACAAAAATGCACAGCCTCGTCCGAGCTACTGCACACCAACCGCCCGACAACATCTCCGAATGCACGAAGCAGATGTTGAGCCTTGGCAGCCTTTGATGATGACAGAAGGCTTCACACAAGTGCTGTCCCAAGTCCACCTGTTTGTAATCACCTGAGCATTGTTAGCTGCTTGTGATTAGGCTATTACACCCAATGTCTGAATATGATAAACAGGAGAGGTCTACAATGTATGAGGGATCCTGGCCAGGGCAAACTCACATAAAGCTCTCTCTCGATATCCAGGGGTTAGCGGCAGCTTTGTGCTAATGTGTAATTACCCTTGGTGATTACTCACAGCCAGAGGAAGAGGAGCATGGATCTACCGCATTTTGGAATGCTTTCAAAAGCCTTGCTGTAGCATCGTATCTGTGTTGGCTATGGGTTTTTCCCCCATGTCCTTTCAGAGTGATCGAAACCTCAGGTGGTTACAAGTTTAATTCCCCACATTTAACCTCATTACCCATTAATTAAGAGGGGGAATTCAGCAAACCACAACCAGCATTACACGGCTGTGCATAATTTATGACCAATTTCTATATATTAGTCTTCCCTTAGCTGCAGCAACCAAATGAAGTACTGCAATGTTTATTTTCATTGTGCAAACAACCATGCACAACTACTTTTACAAACTACCAAACCTACAATACAACTAACCAACCAGTCATGAAAACAGGAGAAGTAAAAACAAATGTGTCAAATACAATAGTTTTATTGAGAGATGGCAGAATGACAGGACCAGACAAAACACTGACTTCAAAATCTGGAAAAAGGTTCAAATGTAGGGTCATCGGCAGGTTAAAACGTCCTCTGGCAATTAACAATCTCACAGAGATGAATTGAGCTGTGCTGTTTAGGCACGTAGCTCAGACAAGCATCTACAGACTCACAGACGCACGCCGCTCCTGTCTGCCTTCTCACAGAAACCCACACTGAGTCATCGGCACCTGGTCTCAACCACACTGTCATCCCACTGCTGAGACTCAAGTGAACAGCGATGTGAACATACACAGCACGGTCCCAGTAAAGTGTGCCCGGTCCTCTCCCGAAGCCCAGCACCTGTGGGAAGTCTGAAAGCCATGACAAAGCCAGGCCTCATCGGAACTCTTGGATGGCCGCACGTGCTGCCGCATGTTCTAACTAACCTAGGAGTTTTTTTTCTTCAAATTACGACACAGAGAGTGAATGCTTCTTATTATAATTTCTCTTTTTTCATAGTTTTCTCATTTTATTACGTTAAACTATCAAAGCTTTTATGTCCTCGTGACATGAATAGAGATCTCCGGCACGTGACACCAAGTGTATTTCTGCACAGCACGGCAGGGTTTGCCTGTCATGAACGCTGCAGCAATGGCCGCCATCAGCTAATTAATTCTGAATAGCCAAAGGCAAACGTGCTAAAAATGAACAATCTCTCACAGCAGGGGACGGAAAGGGTGAATGTGACACAGGGTAGATGACTAACAATGTGTTTGTCACAGTTGGTTACACATCAGTAAGTAGGTGGCTTATTATGCACATACTGGTGAGCTATTTGCCATTTCAGAGCTAAGGCTTTAGACTCATAGAGGTGGATGGGAAATACAGATTTCAGAGGCTAAAATGCGTCTAAACTCAGAAAATGACTGGCGTTCGTATTCTTTATCTGCCAAACCACTAGAGTGCAACACATCCTCATAACTACTGTTTTCAAATAGAAAGGGGAAGATCAAAGTTTTTATGTAAATAAGTACATGTGAGGGGAAAAAAATCAGAATGACAAATACATCAGAATCCCCTACTTCATCTCCATGAGGATAACTCCGTAAAGATTACTAAAAGACAACACTTTGAAAACTTTCCAACTTATCACTGAACAAAAAAACGTTCCCAGTTCCCAACCCGGAGGGCAACTTGATACAAGCAAGCTTCCATTAATGGGGAAACGCTCGCTCCATATGAAAACCCCTCCAAGCTCCAGCAGCTCAGCTCATCAAAGCAAAACTCTTCCAGAGGTGGAATAACACCCACGAACACAATGAGGAGAAGAAGACAAATGCATACTGTCCCAGCCCCTGTCCATCAATTGACAGTAAACGAAAACAGTCCATTTCCTTAGCATAAATATTTACTTCACAATAACTCTGTCACGCACGACCAGACTCGGCGTGCATCAGAAGAGACCCCTTTGGCTTGCCGAGCACAATGAATCCACAGTTCTGTTGGGAACTCCCGGGAGAGAAGAGGCCTCTGCAGGCATGGGGGAGAGTTTATATGGAGGTGAGGTGACGGAGAGAAGAGGCCTCTGCAGCCATGGGGGAGAGTTTATATGGAGGTGAGGTGACGGAGAGGGGCACTGCTGCTGCTTCTTTTACAGCTGAAAGAAGACGGAAGCTGCCACATGTGTTTGCTGCTCCATGGCAAGACCCAACGACCTGTTAACGCTTAACCCACCTCAGTGCATTTAGGTCACCACTGGGGGTAACATATACTCTGGGAGACAACCTGACAACCACTCTACAGAGACAACCTGTGATATACTAGCAGCCACCACCAACACCACACCACTGCAAGCGCCACCACACCACTGCAAGCGCCACCACACCACTGCAAGCGCCACCACACCCCGCACAGCGTTTCTGGACTTCAGTCATTTGAACCTGACTTCAGTCTAACAGTCAGTCTTCTGTTCCAAAGTCTATATGTCTTGTCTGTCTTAGATGCTTTACTGAAGTACAGTAGTAGGGACTGTGCTTTTTGTATTGCTATAATGTGCATGCACTACATTATGTGTGGCTAAAGTCTTCACTAAATGTAGGCAGTCTCAGTTTTCTTTTTTCTTAATTGAAGCATCACTTGAGTCATGGCAAAACACTGTTTTGTCTCACTATGGTGCATGGTTGAAATGACAATGTGCATGGTTGAAAAGACAATAAAACCCCCTTGACTTGACAAATATGAATGACACTGATGCCTTTTTTGTGTATTGCAGCCTTCCCCAGTTTTTTTTTTCTGTTCTCCTGTTGTTCCTGTGACCTGGTCTGACCACAGCATTTCACCAGTGGTCATTACCATCAAGGTTGTGGCGACAGCACTAAGTGTGTGTGCACTCTCTGGCCCAATCTGCCACACAGATGTGGGCGCAGGGGGCGGGAGGAGGAGAGAACAAGCCACTCGTGAGTGACAACACACAAGTGCGCAATGAGGAGGTCGTAAAAGGGCAGACCGAGACTCCGAGACAGGTGCCCCCTCACACACTCCCTCCTCTGGGTTACAAGCGAGATTTACTTCTTTACATACAATTCTATCCACTCAGTCACTTCTGAAACCAGTACTACAGTGACACTGGGTCCAGTCAAAATGCCTGTAGGGAGACAGCAGGTTGCTAGGAATTTCTAGAGAATGGCATGTGAAAATTTGTTGCTGTTTTTTTTATCAAGTTATGATAGAATTGGTGAATACTGATTAATGAAAAACACAATATCTCAATACACAACACAAACATCCTTATCCACACTCCAACATTAGTCTGGCTTTCTGGTAACCCATTGGCTCAATGTGAGATGTCATAAACTTGGCCTCCTTGTCCCACCTCCCTTAGGCAGAATCAATGGAAACAGATCAAAGTCCCACTGCATGCTATTGGACAAACCTCTAAGTTAAGTCTCTTTTATTGTCAATTCTCTACATATACTGGACATACAGAGGAATGCGTTTCTAGCTATCCCACAGTGATGCGCATGGTCAGGAGAGCCAGAGGCCACTGCGTCTACACACACCGCCAGCTATGGTATTCAACCAATCACACACACAGTCACACACCAGTGGAGGGGATTACCATGCAAGGCTCCAGCCTGCCACCAGGAGCAATTTGGGGTTCAGTGTATTGCTCAAGGACACTTCCGTTCGGTGACTGCAAGGTTGCAGGTTCGAGCCATCGAAGTGTCAATCATTGTGATGATTTCTGCACAGATGAGACTGGGCAGGGCATGTTGTAATTTCAAACCAACGATATACAATGGGAGGCCTGCCCCCATTATATATGGTCTAACAGTTTCCCATTCAACAGGTGGAAACAAATCTTAAAGCCATACTAGCTGAAGAGAGAAATCAAATTAAGCTTACAGACCAGGATATTTTGACTCTCACATCAGAATATGAAGAATATGTAAAAAGAATGAGCCGAGTGTGCCAAGTCTTGTTGCAGCCAAGTTCATTTCTAAATGGAAGTCACCAATTCACATTGCAGAAGGACGCTGGTCCCTCTGCAGGGAATGCAAATGGAAAAAGATCCTTTGCTTCCAGGTTGAATTTATGCCAGGGAAATGGATATTAATAAGCAATAAATATAAAAAAATGAGCAAACAAAGGAACTTGTAAGTCAGAGAATTCAGACACATTTCTGGCTATGTGCACAGAGCACAGACACAGTCCTAAACAGACACAAGTGTAAATAAAGGACACAATCAGTGGGGTCAAAAATGACCCCAATTAAAATCAATGTGTTTTTGCAATGAACTGTAGTTATTCATCAAAATCTTTAAAACGAAGAGTTGTAATATTTAATTTATATACGCTCTCCTATGAGCGGGGTCAAAAATGACCCCAATTAAAATTAATCCATTGTGAAAAAGAAAATATAATATAATATTAAATAATTTTGCAATTTCCAGTGTACAGTATCTGCATGTGTATGCACAGACATGCATGTACTTATGTGCAAATACCCAGCTGTAAATTTGCAGGTGACCCCACTGTAATTGGGCTCATCCAGAATTAATATGAGTCCTCATATTGGCAGGAGGTTGACAGGCTGGAGCTCTTGTGTAGTCATCACAACCTAGAGCTAAAAACTCTGTGGAGATGGTGGTGGACGTTAGGAAGCACCCCACAGTACTGCCTCCACTTACAATATCCAACAACCCATTGTCAAATGTGGGCTTTCCTCTGCTCATTCATCACAATCTGTTTTGGGGCAGCCACAGCTACCTAATGGGTTTGATTTTATTACAGAAAGCTATAAATATCATCCCAGTTGAAAAAAAAAAAAATCAAAGATTTCTAGTTTTAACCCTTAAAATGCCATAGGTAATGCCTGGGGTCATTTTTGACCAGATGTGGAAAAGTGGGGTACTGATACAAAAATACATACATATCCAAATGGACTCATGTCTAAGACAACCTATTTGAGGAATATATGGAAAATTAAGCAATACAAATTTAAAATGACAAAAATATTGCAAAAAAAAACAACCGCTGGGGTCATTTTTGACCATCTAAGGGTTAACAAAAAGGTACATGTACGAACTGCGCTTTTTTAATTGTCTAATTAAACAATAAGTGATAGAGTACAAAGGCAGAATCCCATATACATTATTGGACTTGCCTTGCATGAATCTGCCTCATAGTTAACTGACCCATGTCAGTTAATGTAAGTCTTAAGGGTTCAGGACTTACAGTTTACACTGTAGGGAACTAGGATTCAGCAAAAGGAAGACCTGTTAAAGGTAAAAGCACCTAACACCCATACTAGTCACCCTGATTAAACGGTCCTATTCCGCTAAGCTGTACTGACCACAGTGTCTTGCAACATTGTCCACATGTTTCGTCTCAACTATTTTTTTTCCCTTGAGACAAAACCCTCAAGTTCACAAAATGACAACCTAAAAGACCTAATGACACAACAATGTCAAGTCATTTGATCATTTGTCAGATGATCATGGTTATGTGTCATTTTAATGTGTAAACAAGACAGGATTTGAAAACAATTTCCGAGTTCCAAAGGCAGCCTAATCTATGAGGTCACAGTTCTTTCCTCGAGATCCTCCAAATGTTATTGTCCAGATGCTTCTGCAGAACAGCACTGTCATGGTGGTGCATAAACATGAACAAATATGGGATTGATGCCACCATCCTTCTGTTTTACTGAGTCCACGATGACTGCCAATGCAGTGCTCCTTCTGCTGAGTACATTGGGTCACTTTCCAGTTTCTGTGGGGGTATTAAGGGGTTTTTTAAGGGGTATTACCTTTTGTGTGAGTGTGTGTGTGTTTTCTAATTCACAACCGTGAAGACATGGGACCAGGAAACTGTAACATGATGACTGCTTACATACAGTACCACCAGGGTATTCCTACTTGATAGATAATTGGCTCATTTCTCCATACACTTCCACCCCCACCCCACCTAACTTATTGACCAAGGGGAAAAAGGGATTCTAGGAAGGTCTTTGTCACGTGCATTAACCCTTGTGGTGTTCGGGTCTGTGGGACCCGTTTTCATTTTTTATCAGAAGAAAAATTAAATGAGTAATTATTTTTTCAACCTCAGATTCATTGGCCTTGGCTCATTTTCGGTGAAGAACATATATCAGAACACATTTTCAATGACCACACACCGTACACCCCCCCTTCACATTTATATTACATACAAGGTGTTCGGGTCCACTGGACTAATAAAAGTGTGAAAAGAGTAGGTCTTATGTACGTTCACTCTGTCTTCTACCTCTCTAGCGCTGCTGTGTGTGTGTGTGTGTGTGTGTGTGTGTGTATCATGTTCCCACAACATTCAAACATCAACACCACTTTCACATTCCCGTGCCTTTTAGCCTTCTCAAAAAATCAAATCAAGGAATGAGAGCTGTCCAAGACCTGACTCAGTGGACATACCATCACATGACAGTTTTTTTTTTACCTCACACAAGCTAAGACCTGAACTCCTAAAGAAGACAATGGTGGAGACGGTACCACCCCAGCTGCTAACAATGAAGAACAGGCCTGTCAAGACTTTGTACACTGCTGACACTTCCATGGTCTCGTATGTGCCGAAAAAGGCAAGAATGTGGTACTCATGAGTACCAAGAGCATTAATAGCCTGAGATCATCATGGACTATAATGCCACAAAAAGAGGGCTGGACAACATGACAAGCTTGTGGCTGCCTACAATTGCAAAAGAAGGAAACTACGCTCGCCATTGTTGATATTCTTTGATATACTGGACATCTCAGTGTAAAACTCCTTTGTCATCTGGATGGCACTGACCCCAGAGTGGAACTGAGGAAAGCTCCAAAGGAGATCCCTCTTTCTCGAGGAACTGGGTAAGGCACTGGTGAGACCTCAAATCCAGAGAAGACAACGTGTTCCCAGAACACCAGCTTCTGCAGCAATCATGAGGAGGATACAGGATGAGAATGCTGGTGCCCCATCCACCCAACCTACAGAACCAACATCTGCAGAGCCTGAAGTAGGCCTAAGTGTGTGATGCTTGTCTGACACTTATGCCTAGAGAGAAGTATCAGTAAAATTCCTGATGTTTTCATTATTCTGGACAGCAACAACAAAAAAGAAGCCTTGTGAAGTGTGTAGACCCAAGATGGACAGAAAAATTCAATATACATGCTTCAAGTGCAAGAAGTACATATGTAACACACACACACACACTAAAACTCTGTCACTGGTGTTGTTTAGGCTGGTGTAAAATGACAATGTATTCAATGGGGCTTATGTGTTGAGACTGACTTACTGGATGTGTTCAGCTTGGGTTATGTAACTGACCTGAATGTGTTGCATTTCCAATTAAGTTCGAATGAATAAAAATCAATAGTTATGAAAAATCTTGTTTCATTTGTAAAATTGTTGATTTTATCAGAAAATAAACAAAAAATGAGTAGCATATTCATTCATAAATGTGATCTAACAAAGGTAAAGGGCAAATATTAAATATATATATGCTGTTCATATGGCTTGTAATTGGGATGAAGGAAATATCTGTTAAGTATTTTAACATATAATTGTTTGATTGTGTTGATTTAAAAACCCCAAAATGGAGTGGGTCCCACAGACCCATAAACACTGGCTGAGTAACAAAAATATGAACACCATACAAGGGTTAAGTCACAAGTGTAAAAAATGCATTGAAATTACGGTCCTTGACAGTTGATGAGCAGCCTGGTGAGTCTACCTGTTTTACGACAGCACTCAGTTAATGTCTGTACTTACCTGCCGATTATTACCAGTTATGCTTCAGCACAAGGAGGTCTGTATTACAACCATGTGCTGCAATCAGCGTGGTGATCACATCGGCTATTTCTGTCATTATCACTAATACGGATGCAGTTGTTATTACAATGTTCCTGTTTTGTTTGCCTTGTGGCTCTGAGCTCACTGTAGGGGAGAAATTACTTTTCCACAAACTCCTCCAGATGTCTGTGTGAATCCAGGAGACCATGGAACTATTTCCTGCACATGATGACCACTCTCCTTGTCTGGGACTTACAGGCGATGGTACGTCTGAAAGGCATTACAGCACTGCGTCAATTGCTTAAAAGATGTGTGAGGGTGGTCACTGTGTGTGTGTGTGTGTGTGTTAAAGAGAGAGATATATAAGAGAGAGTGTATTTTTACAGTATGTCTCTGTGTGTTAAGACTACGAGGCCTTAGCAGCTAGCTTTGCTTTTGTCTTATCCACAGTATTGACTGTATCATACACAATCATGACTTAGCTGCAATAGCTGCATCAAACAATAATTTGTAATTGTTAGCAATAAACATTCATTAGCGATCAACAGCAGTAGCAACTAACAGACAATAAACAAGCTTCGATCTTTGTCAACATTAGCAGTCTGCACTTGATCTAGAGTCAGTCTAAATCTTCTGAGAGCCAAACTGAATACTGAATAATGGCTCAGGCTCCGGTGGCCAAAAGCCTGATGTAATCTCACAATCCATAGCAGTCTGCTTCAAGTCAGGTGAGTCATGGATGCTGAAAGATAAAGCACTCTCTGCATCATCCGACTGCCTCAGAGTCTATTTATGGAACTTAGCCCTACAGTTAGTGAAAAGCATTTCCATGTGGCAAACCTAATCACGCAGGTTTAAGGTCCCTCTGGCTATGACACTTGAAATAATTGCAGTTCCTTCAGCAAGAAAAGGACAAGAAGGTGGAAGGGTTAAAGTTCAAGTGGTCTGTCAAAGAAGCAAAGAAGCAGGTCTGGTGGAATTTTACTTCCCTTTAAAGTGTACATCTGCTTCAGATAGACATGTATTTAGCCAATCCAACCACAGAATGTGATGATTACAGGCGTTAGACTTGAAGGTTGAGATACTAGGGAATAAAAAGTGACTTTTAAGAAACCAGCACTTGCCAGTTGAGACAAAAAATTGTACTTGTGCATAACTGTAGTCCATATACCTTTTACATGTTATGAGCCTAGGGCAACATGCCCACCAGGTTTCATTGGTCCCATGTGTTTAGTGTTTCTAAAGCAGTAGACAAATCTTGCTTCCAAAAAAAGCCTTTTAATGTTTTTTATCAGGTAACACTGCACAAGGGTTTTTGAGGACTTGCTATGTCTCCTTGAGACCTAGAATTTTTAGAATGTTTGCTGATGTAAACATTACAGTTCTTGCAGATACATCAGCACAGGACCTCTCCTCTTGGGCTGAAATAGCTTAGGACATAGTATACTTGAAACCCATGGGAGTTCTATTCCTAGTGAGTTAGAAGTGACCTAGTGTTTCATTGTCTTGGGAATCACTGATGCTAATTGCACAAAAATATTGCTATTTTTGTGTGTTCATGTTATGTCATACATGGAGACCTACCTTCCAGCTGCGATTCTTGAATTATTGTGCGAAAACTGTAACAGCAAAATCTGTGACTGTGGGTTAAAAGTCAGGTGCATCTACATGCAAAGTGAGTTTAACTTGATTTGGTTTTTCAGTGTCTCAATAACAGACAATTCAAAATTGTGCAGATTTCTCTTACCCAATAGGTGGCGCTACACCACATATGGGTGGATGAGGACATGACATGCAGGTTCTTGAAGCCTATGTGCAACATAAATCTGGGACCAATGGGACTATATGTCCACTCAATGTAAAGGTCTCCAGTGTCCAGAGTCACTGCCAGAAATTTCCAATAGGTGACGATGGATATGGAAGGGAATCGTTTAATGATGTACCTTGAGACCTACATGCCTACGTGCCACCCAAATTTCATTGACCTACCTAGGTGGCACAATTTTAGTGTTATTCTCCAAACCAGGGTTCCCACGGGTCCTTGAAATCCTTGAAAGTTTGTGATTTTGAAAAAATAAGTTCAAGGCCCTGGAAAGCTTTTGAAAATGGGCATAAAAAGACACTGTCCTTGAAAGTCCTTGAATATTTTTGGTGCTTTGGCAGTTTTGCATCCATTTTACATGTGTCATTATTTTGCCACCACCAGTTGTGTGGTGTAGCCTACTTTATACCACAGCCCAATGCCCATTAAGAGAACAATATAAAAGTTTGACTAAACTGAGTTAAAAAACAAGTGACATTAAATAATGCATGCTCAATACTGAAGACCTTTAGTCTTCTTCAGATAAAAGTGAACTGTCTATAAGAATGCAGGAGCCATCTTTTTTTTCCAAATTGTGGTAATCCCCCAGTTTCATATATATAGCAAAGCACAACCTAAAAGAACATTATAATATAGCTTGTGTTCAGTAACCTAAGATGAGCAATGTGTGAAGTAATGGGCTCACACCAATGTGTATGATACTCGGCTAAGATATACCCGACGCCACTCCCACAAGATTCAATTAAATTCAGTTCAATTCACTCCCACAAGATCTGTTTGTCAATGCATGGATGGACTAATTTCTGCACTACCTTCTACACAAGCTTATTTACTGCCAGTAAATCAAAAAATATATTTGTTTGACTACTTGGGTGCTCTGAAGCCATCTTGCTAGTTTAGCCTACCTCTTTTAAGTAAGCTGTAACCTTTTTAAATGCACTTGAATGCAGGAAAGGACATCTACTTCCCTCAAAATTTTCTGGGGAGGGGCAGATCACAGACACCACCATGCATTTATTTCTGTGAAATGATATAGAACTAAATGCATGACAAAGCATGAATTGTGGATAGCAATGTAAGCTATAAATATTATTATAATTGTTAATTGATAACATATTCAGCGGTAGCCTGGGCCCGCCCATACTTCCTGTGACACTACATTCAATTTCGCAAGCAAAGTCAGTCTGGCCATGCTGCCATTATAGAGCATTTCTGTTCCCCAAAAAAGTGTGAACCAATGAGAAATGAGCCCCCCCCCCAAGCGCCAGTGAGGCATCTGATAGATGCAGGTTAAGCCCGCCTCTCAGAAGGCGGGTAGTACGGTAGCTTGGCCAGACTAAGCTTCTGTGAGCTTATAGTCATGGAAGCCAGGGTAATTCAGCGGTAGCAGTAGGTAATGCCGCCATGTGTGGTCCTTGAATTTAACAAAATTGGTCCTGGAAAGTCCTTGAAAAGTCCTTGAATTTGATGTTAACCAAGGTGTGGGAACCCTGCCAAACACTGTGTCGAACCACCCTGTGTTCTGCTAGGCTAGTGCTGTCATAGTTATGACCCTTACGAGATTAGTAATCCTTGTGTAAAAGACAAGTCATCATTAAAATTGATTGTCATTCTTTCATACAGTAGGCTAATTATAAAATGTTCAAACACTGCAGTTGCAGTAGTGGTTTCAACAGGAAAAGGACTCAAACAGCACATTGGTCATGTAGTACTCAGACACAGAATGTGTCAAAGGTCAAGTGAACAATCATGTCTCCTTGGACTACCTTTTTTTACATATTGCTGTGTGATTTTGCTTTAATAGCATCTAATATTAACAGACCTCAAGATCTTCTGTCCTTTATATAGGTACCCTCAACAAAACCTGACCACAACTCTGTAAAGAACTCCACACCCTACATTTTCTACCATTAAGTTTAGGTAATTTAGATAAAATCTCGTCACGTTGTGAGCTTTTTCAGCTTGAAGACTTTGAGGAACATGCATGCCTTCTCACAGACAGCCTCTGCCATAAATCTGGGTCATGCTTCCGAGCATGTGTTCGTTTTGCCCCGTCACAATTTATGAGCAGAAAATGAATATTCCCAACTTTTCCCCAGCTGCTCTGTGACAGTAAATCCATCAGTAGCATCTGGATGATGAGGGCCAGGGACAGTCCTCCTCTTGACACCCCCATTCAAAGTGTGGGAATGGGACAGCCCAGATCAGACCAAAATGCATCTTTTTTTGGCTCTGTGCCCACTCTTTGCTCCCTATTTCCTCTTCTCTACATGTACTTCCAGGAAGATTTTGAAAAAAACTTTGAACATGGACAGTGTTCAAAGAGAGACAAAGGCACCTAAGCATTCTTTTGCACCTAAGCATTTATGATGATGAGAGTGATTCAGATGTGCTCAGAGACAAATCAGTGTTAGCAAGCCAAACAGGCTGTTAATATAAATCAAAACATTTAATCTGCTTCCTGTGGCAGTGTTTACAGACCAAAAGAAACAAAAATCTGCTCTGTGAAACTAGACATTTTCTTCTATCCCTCTACCCCTTCTGTTAGACACAGATAATGTGTTTAAACTGCTGTCCAGTATGTGTGATGGTAAGCCGACAGGAATCCATATTCGTCCCATAATATGACAACTTGAGTCGGAAGTGCCTTAACAACTGTTTGTTGAAGTACACTAGTTGTCAAGCGGCTTTGGCGATTCAGGCAGTTATGAGACAGTCCATTACCAGGGAAAAGAGCAATTTTATGAGTCAAGTGTGGAGTGCAATCAGAAGCAAAATCATTTTATTTTCTATAATCACACTTAGAGCAACATTGTATCACGTGTTGATGAGGCAGTCACTTTTAAGGAGCTGGATCTGCTAAGAGCTTAATAAGCAATGTCATATCCCTCAAAATATCAACGAACTCGAAACACTGACCAGCAGTACATTCTGACAGAGTGAAAACACATTTATGTCATGGCTGTCTGACTAAATAAAACACAAGGGTACATAGAGGTGACACAAGTTCTTAGTATAAAATAAGGCCTTTCCAAGAAGGCTTATTTTACTGTGGACTCTAAACCGTGACATCGCTCTATAGCAACCACAGTAAAAACAAATAGCCCAGGCGCATCCTGCCCCATTTCCATAGAGCATGAGGGGGTGACAGTGGAGGAAAGGATTCAGACACCAGGACATAATGCTAGAGCTATCTCTAGTGTGACTGTTTCCACCAAGATGTCTCAGGCCCTTGACAAACTGCTCGGAACAGCTGGAGGTCATCGTCATAGATGTTGTGTAATGGAGGGTTTCCTGGTTCAAAGATTAAGCATGTCTATATCCAGAAGAAAAGGCCTACTTGGATTCAAATCAAAGTCAAAGCCCAGTTCACTTCATGTCAGCTCAGGCTACATTTTTAAAGCATTGAGTCATTATTATTTTGGAATCATTACAATTACATTTTAGAGGGTTTGTATTGTGTAAATCCATAAAAAACAATAGTAATTGACAAAAAACAGTCTAAAACGAATTTTAAAGAATAAGTTAAAATATATTACAGAATGTCATTCAAATATACAGATATTATGGTTTGAGAAGCAGAGGATTCAAATAATTTATCTAATATTTGCTTAATAAGTCTTGTCTATTTCATCAAATCTTTCTAGTACAATAAAACAACTAGTCTCTTCTAATCTTTTCTACAGGCTTATTTTTTTCCAAGCTATGTCAGATGTCTTACTCCCATCAAAATGTAAGATAAGGAAACTACATGTTCTAGTCTCTCTGTGAAAAGAGGAAATTTTTTTACAACATATTACTTAATACCATTAAGTAAATGCTCTGTTCATAGCAATTAGTTGAAGCCCCTGTGTTTTGCAGCATTGTCCAAAGCAGGTCAGAGCAGGTCTCTCTGACCCCAGTGTCAGAGCTCTGAGCTCAGAGCTTTGAGGCTGGAGCTGGGGCAAGCTGTCTGGCTTGGCTATGGTCCTCTTAGAGCATCTCAGAGCAGCTTCCATGTGCACATCTGCTAAAACGCTGCGGCCCCAGGCCCTGAGCGAGAGGAAAATCAGGCATCAGTGAAAGGACAGCGCGGGCGGCTACACCCTGCGCTTAATGTTACCACTGCTCTCCTCAGCAGAACACAGTCCTTGGTCAGCATTAATATTATAGGCAAGGATGGCTAGAAACCCTTGTGTGATGTCTCACTTCCTAAGGATGTACCTGCCCTATGGATATTAGGAATGTGATGTATGCGTTCAGATAATGGTTCACATTTGACTTTGGTATGACAAAAATGTTGTTTTGCTTCTATCATTGTGGAGAAAAATGAACAGACAGACAGAGTGAAGCAGAGTGAATGGTTCTGGATTAATTCAAAGCAGCACCTGAATAATAATTCATAGAAAGTATATCTCCATTATCCTCTGACTTTGAAACAGTATACTTTTCTTCTGTGGAAAAAATGTAAACACGCTCCTCAAACATCCGACCAAGCAGCGGAATACGTCTTGCTAGGATAAATACTGTACAGGTTGACATTTTCAGAAGCGGCTTGCAGCAGGTTCATCCTTAAATGACACAATAGCCTGTCTTCTGCCTCTACATCAGCTCAAGAAGTTCATATTCTGTGCGGTTTACACTGCCACCGGCTACTCAGCAAGACAAACTATCTCTCTGACCTTTGGCTGGAAATCCAACATGAGACACACCATTCATCCTCAGGCCAGCACAGAGACGCATTGAGTGCACCAAAGGCAGTACATCTGAGCAGCTACCCCGATAAGTCTTGTTAAGTTACATTCAAACAGAGCCGAAGAACACATCAGAATCTTGGCAGGCTTGACAATTCATTAGAGCTGTACACCTAGATGAGTCACCATGCTGAACGTCACCCTGAGCGACATCTTGCAGGGAAAACTCCTGCCACTGGGCACCACCATCCCCAGTATGGACAATTCATTATCCGCGGTGTGCCACGCTCCACACCAATGGATCATTATTTGTGTTCGTCGCAGCGTTTCAGTCGTCTTGGTTTGGAGTCTGACAAGGAGCCGCTGGCTATGTCTGAATTATGTCTGATGTGTCACGGATGACAACGCCTCTCAGTTGAAGATGAAACCGGCAGCAATTCTGATGAAACCACAGAAATCTGCTAATATGAGCATGAGCATTCAAGCCCACTGCAAAGGGTTTAATTTTTTACAAAATTATAAGGGGAAATAAAATGACCCTCCCCACCCCCCTTTCAAAAAAAGATTAAAGGAGTTAAGGGCTAAAATGACATCAGTCGGCAATTCATCTCTTTCAAAGTTGGTAGAAAGGTTATTTTAAAATGTGTTTGTATCCATCTGTTCGTGTTTACTAAAACCACAGCGCTTGCTCATAGCCAGACAGTGACATCACTGACATACTGTTGTGTGGATGAGGCCTGGAGGGAGATGCACTCACTTGAAGTGAAATATTCATTAGAATTGGTTTATTGAAGTAAAAAAAACGTTTCTCTGTCTCATAAAAAAAAATATTTGCCTTTTTCTTGCATCAGTCATCCATTTGAGGTACCCCTCCAGTTTTGAGTTGGTGGACAGTTTCAGCTACCATGACGAGGAATCATTTAATATTTCATTTGCACCAGAAACAATACTTCTCCTGAGTAGAATTCAGGGGTGGTTCTCCACAAGACTCCTATGGACAATTGATCATTTCATTTTACTGCTTTTGAATTATTTCTCCCACTGTGAAAATTTTGGTATACACCCGTTTCTGTTCTGGGCCATGAACATCTTCCGACAGAAAATAAATGTTATCATAAGTACATTGCAACACAGCCGTGGTGTCTGAGCCTGTGAACTGGCTGCACCTCACACTCAATTAGCTGCCATCAGTCTGGATTGGAGAACTGAGCCGTGGCCAGCACTTTGCTTTTATGACGGTGGAGGCAGCTCCTTCACAAAGGAACATCAACAGTCTGTGCAGGATCAGAGGCCACATCTGTCTTACAGCCTAAACACCATGAGCCTGATAACAGACAAAGCGACCGACGTAATTCCTCGAGCTACCGGAGGGAATGTGCCCTGGGACTGGTGTTATGAAATGATAAACGACCCTGCCAGATTACTGTAAGCACTATTTGCTGAATCTCTATCACTGATTCCAGTAGGGAATGCTACCTCTGTAGGGAAAGTAGCTAGAAACATTGGCTGTGTATCAGGTGTATGCAGTCTTTTTTTTTCCAAAATCTTGTCATGATGGTAGTGCAAGCTGTTTATGCCTCTTTTAGTGGGCAAGTAATCATATGTGGTCATTTCTCTACACATTCAAAATGACACATTCAAGACTCCCTGTGAGGATGGTAGAATCAAATGGATCCCAGGCAATTCAATTCAATTCAATTTTATTTATATAGCGCATTTTTACAAAAGGCATGTCACAAAGCGCTTAACACAAGAGGCCCAATGAGCAACAGGGGCAAGGAAAAACTCCCTAACAGTCACTAGAGATCTATAAGCTATGTCACAGGTAAGATCATAATGACATTTTACCAATAACCAGTCACCTGGAGCATTTCAAACCTCAGTGTAATTCCAAAAGTTGTTTGGGGCATGTTGGTTATATGTTATACGGCCCACCTTACTCCATAACTTTTGGTTATCAAAACTAACTACGGTAAAATGAAACTCACATACTGTCTTATGTGCTTGGGTATACCCTCTCCTCATAACACTCTACAGCTCAAATTTCAAAGAGCGGCCCATGAAGGGTTAAATTCTTAAAGGTCTCATTCCATCGTATTTTCATAAATTTTGTGGTGGTCTCTTGTCTAAAATAATGTCATAAGAGTTGGTTTCGTCAAAAATATGCTGTGGTTGTCTTGTTTCAAGCTATTTTAGTTTAGAGGATTCTTATGAATATTAATGATATGCAAACGTATCGCCTCTGATTGGCTAACAGCACTGTGACGCTCCCTCTAGTGGGTCTGTCTGCAGGCAGCCTAATAATGTTTTCTTACTGCATAGCTAATGTTCAAAGTGACGTAGGCTTGCACGGCTTTTCCGATTCGCTAGTTTTTCCCGGCTGTTTTCTATCACAGGCGAATACAGACTACAGGGGTAGGAGAGCATTTTGAAGTTGAGCATGCAAGTGCAACTTGGGCTGACCTATGGTAATCAAGTATTAAACGGTTTATTTTGGAAGGAGACCTTTAACAATTGAGGTGAAGTAACTGTAAGATTTGGCTGGGTTTTTAGAACAATAAAATATGTGTGTCTGATCGATGTTTCCCTCTCTTCACATGTCTAAACACCTCCAACAGCATGAGACGTCTAGGTGTTTTTTTCTTCATAAAAAATCATTCCGCCATGGAAGCAGTTTAGACTGAATCCATAAACCGAAGTGCAGCAGCCGTTCTGCTACTGTAAGGAATGAGGCAAAAAGATTCATTTCTTCCTGATTTCCAGCTCAAAACCAGCTTGTTTTTTTTTTTATAGAAGGGCAGCTTCTTGGCCTATCCAACCATGATGTCAGCCATTCTGCGTGTTTGGCCCTGTCTGACTGAATTTACTGGGAACACTCACTAGCTCTAAATGGAAACATGAATTTCAACTAGGACAACATTAACGCATTTATCCGGAGTAAATTACACTTTAGATCAATCTGATTGGGAGTGCATACGTTGAGTTGACATCAAAATCATGTCATTCGGATGTGTTTTGAGAAAAATTTAACCGTTTTGAGCCAAAGTTCGTTAGCCTGGAAGTGACCGGGGCATATCATTTCCACCGCTATAAAACACTATTTTATACCTCTTTTACAGTTCCAAACATTACACTTACGTGGTAGTGAGTAGAGGGTCCCTAAAGCCAAACCGAAGTATCCCGAGGTCTTCATGTGGTCGGATGGAGAGTCTAGAATGAATTTTAACGAGCCAGTACCTGTCCGGAAATGTTGTTGCTTTAGCTGCCATCCGCTTCCGTGTCATGGGCTTATTTCCATTCCGCTGATCTCAAAACAGGAAATTACGTTTTTTGGTTCTAAATCAAAGTACTACATGTCTACCAACTAGTGTCATGCAATCCACATGCTTTATTACACGATTTTTGTGACTACAGCAGATTTTACTGCTGTTGACGTCATGTCGTAATTCTGCAACTTTGGCCTTTGGTGCCTAAGCGGTTAAACAACCTGCATTCCTAATCAATTAAAAATTAACGTCATCGAGGAATTTCTTAATGATCAATTATCAATTACCGATTAATCATGCCCATCCCTAGTATGTACACCCAATCATCTGTAAATTGATCTTAAGTGTATTTTACTCCGGATAGATCCTTTAACCCTTTATAATGAGTAAGGGTCAGATATTTACCTGCGTCTAGACACTCAAACTGCCACTGCAACCTTTCCTCCGTAGACTTCTGTAATGGAGGAAACTTCGAATCTTACAGTCTTTGAGGTGGCCATGGTGCTACCAAAGCAGCAATAGGAAAGCTGTTCTTGTTCTTCACAGCAGTGGGCCTACAGTAGTAAGTCAAGACATTACCCAGTTCCAAGGCAACTGTAAATAGGAGAATGACAGAATTCTGCACTAGTCCACTGAACCATAAGATGTCTGGGTGACAAAAAGTACTTTTTCAGCCAAATGTGAATAGAAGAATGACAGAATTAGTCCACTCAGATGACATACTGTATCCTTGCTACATTGCTACGTGGCAAAACCACTCACCTAAACATGTCTTGAAACTTTCTCAGGCTCTCAAACTCTGAGCCACAGATGTGTCTAGAAATGTCATATTTCTCTTTCACCATGTCATGATAAGGTTTCTGAAAGATGTTGAAGCCAGAAGATGATTAAAAGTGAAATATTTCAAGAATGTGCGGAAGAGGTATTGAAAGGCATAAATTCCGATAGCCAGAGGAGCTTTATGGCATGGACATGGTCCTCAGAAGACAACAGCCTCAAGTAAGGTTTTAAGCTGATAGCATTACATAAAGAGCCTGGGTACAAGAGAGTCATTGTATCCTGGAAAATGTCCAGCCACCTGGAACCACTCCCACTCCTCGCCCTGCTCCCTTGTGGCACCTATCATGGCCGGAGAGAGAGGTAGCAACAGCAGCCAAAAAGAATGTCTAGGGTGGATATGGCTATGGTTGCCATGGCTTTAATGGATCTTTTGGATCATTCTAGTATGGGTGGCATCCTGCCCATGACTTTGAGGAAGGGCTTAATATCGTTTATCATTTTATTCTGTTGACTCAGACACATACTATTAAGACAGAAGCCACTCTTATTTTCTTTACAGTATGTGTATAAAAGCAAAATAAAAAAACAAACAGACAAAACATCAATTCACTTACAAGGTATTCATTTAAATTATTCAACACAAGTAATCCTGCCACACTAGATTTCTTAGCAAAAACGTCAGATACCAAAGCATGTCCCCAACGATTCTTGATTAGGCCACCAATCCCCTCTTATGCCTCCCTCTCGATTATCCTAGCATTGAACATCGCCCTGACTGTCATTACCAAACTGTTCCTCATGACATTATCAATCATCCATACCGTAGCAAACAGCAGTTGACTTTAAATTTAGTAAAAGCTAAGGAGCAGATTGTTTTGAAAATGTCTCAAGACACTGGCTGTGCGTCTGACTATTGGCTCAGGATCATGTAGATGATGAAGTGCTAGATGGCAGTGGCTTTGGAGTTCATCTTTTGTTTTTAATGTGTTTGGGAAACTCTTAGTCACACAGAGTTGCACAAAAGGAAACAATCCAATTGCCACAGTTTACAGTAGGTAGGGAATATTTGCTGACAAACACACATGGAACATTCCATAAAACGGCACTCAGTCTAAACCCAGCCAAAACAAAGTGGGTGTTACTATAGCAACAGCTCCATCCTGAGCTGAACTGTGCTCCTGTGGGCTGATGATCCTAGCAGAGGATCTCACTCACACTTTATTCTTCAGGCAAGCCTCATGACAAGGCAGGGAGTACAGTACATGTGTCGGTGGGATGATCCTGGAGAGTGCTTTGAATCTCCGAGCCAGCACCCTGAGGCAAAGATACACTTGATATTTCCCTCTGCAAGCGTATGCTTGCACTAATTTGGTTTGATGTCAGAAAGCCATAAGGAATACATTTTTCATGGAAATGGTAAGGCATTGATGAATGATCATGAATTAAACACATGAACATTTTTCTAAAGCAGTGCTAGACTTATTATATCCTAATTCCGTTTAATTAAACACTAACATGGCATTGACAAATGAGAATGAATTAAACTTATAATATAATCAAAATGTCCCAAAGACCTTAGTTGAAGTAATTTTTCAATTGTCACAAGGCAAAACTGTACCAGCTAAACATCTTTACGAGCTATTGCTGTTCCCATAATAATATAGCTGTATGAAGTAGGAATATAAAAAGGTAATTCAACACACAACCTGCCCATTCATTTTCAATTTTGCGCAATTCTGTTTTGGAAATGATGAAGTGTCTAAAAGATGTTATGAACGATCTCATCATATAATATGAATAAACCAGACACACTGCACCCAGCTTCACTAGGCAGCAGAGACACTCTGCACTTAGCTTTTCAAAGTAGCATTAACAACCTACACTCAAAAATCTCTTCTTTGCTCTGAAACGGATACGCAACGAATACACATAATAGACCCCATTGATTCCATTAGTTTTAAACAGTACAAAACCACAACACAAAACCCAAGCTTCAATATTACCACAAAACTACCACCAACTACACTAAAGTATACGTCAATTATTTCATGTTAGAATATCAGGTAGTTGGGCTATAGAAGTAAAACACTTAGCATGCATAACATACATAAGCCACAGTACAGAAAAAATACTTCTAACATCACAGTATAGTCTACAGAAATAGTGTGTAAATGTTTTAGCATAGAAAACTTACAGTTCCATTTGATCCTGTCTACTTTGTATTTAGTCCCATTGTGTAAGCTGGTTTAGAGACTATCAAACAGAAGTTTGATTTGGTTTCCAATCCAAATATGTCTGAAAATAATAACTGTCAGAGAGAACACAGATGATCAGATGACCCTGATACCCTGGGTCTCTTCGCCCTTGCAAAGCCAGACAGCTATACTGGTATCCTATTGTCAACTGTCGGAGGAGGGTAGGTCAATGCCAATTTGTGACATTCCAGATACTGTTTGATTGCAGGCAGATCGGATCAATAAGGCTGTTAGCGATCAGCCATATGAAATAGGTCACAGGAAGGAAACCCTTTAATGTCTGTGGGTTAATCACATAGCTAGTATTCTCAGGGGGACTATGCAACATTCCAAATTGGCTTATGTTGGCCTATGTTTAATCTTAGGCACTGTCATTAGATTAGCTTATTCAGCTTTTTTTCATTACACATGTATAAATACAGGGTAGCAACAGCAGCAACAGAGATTACACTCAGCAGTTCTGAAATATTGATACACCAGAAATCTAGTGGGAGTAAATAGTAATATTTCTCAGCACATAGTCTTTGTCCACCATATGATCGCAGTAGTTCCTATACCAAGACATCAGGACCAATCACAACACTCCACTGTATGTTTGTTTGCGAGTCATTGGGCAGACTGAGCACAATGGCTGTGACAGCGCAAATCAGCTGTTAGTGGGCAATGAGTAAAATATATAATAATTGTGGGATTTTATGTTGGAGTTTATCCTTCCTTTATTAGAGGGTTCAGGTGCAAACAGATTCAAGTATAAAAATATCTTATGCCATCCCAAAAAAAAACTAAAGTAATTAAAAGAATCGTTAATGATTTATCAGTATATACAGTGGAGAGTGGCTAGCCAAGAGTCGGATCTGAAAGTCTTCTTTAAAACGTAGCTGATTTTTCACTTTCATGGAGAAGCCTGCCATGTATCAGCTAGTGCAGGTGTTAATATATGGACATTGTGGGCATTTTTAGAACTATAAAGAAGAGCTGGGGAAGTTTATTTAAAGGCAGTGACATTATTTGATGAAAAGCCACCAAGGAAGAAGAAAACATTGTGTTGATTTATGACAAAAAAAAGAGAAAAAGATTTAACCAAAGATTTCCCTTATGCAGAATCACTGAATCATTTATCTTTGTGTCAGTTTCCTTTATCATGGTTCTTGATCAGGGAGACACACAATATATGCGTGAGACAAAAAAAAAGAAAAGAAAAGAAAACTGTAGTTTGTCATCGAGAACCCGTGTCTTCACGGACCTGATATTACACCCTAGAGGGACATAGACTGTGATTGCACATGTCTGACAAGACTCCAGGGGCTCCTCCATCAATGCATGTGTTTTTCTTCCAAATGCCACTTCTTGCCCTTAAATGGCTCTGTGCTAAAAAGCCTTTCAAACACAGAAATCACACTGAAATTGCCATGAATTTTCACCAATTTATGATGTGCCATTATATTCACATTAGTTTTTGTAACTACGTCACTGCTTCAGAGGCATTAAAATGAAGTAATTATCACTTGCGGACACAGGAACCAGGACGCTTTATCAATCAGAAATGGCTTTCTGAACCAAGATTTAAAAAAATAATCTGTCAGAAAGATATTTGGCTTTGTCCATCTGAGCTCCAGGACAAATGGCTGTTAAGGGAACCCATGAATCTCGCTCTCCTTCTCACTCTGCATTGCCTGCATATTGAAATGTTTGGTTACTATGGAGATACTTAACACATTGTCTACTCTGGTGGGGTCATTAGGTCATGGGAAGGGTAATGGAAGGATTCAGGAATGCACTCTTGGCTAACACGGGGCGCGCACAGCAGCAGTAGTATCAGTAGTGGCAGGAGCAGTCCACAACCATCTGGTACACTTAGCACAGACAATGACAAACTCAGTGGAGTTGTAACATCAGAGGATGTGGATACCTAGAAAGCAAAAGTATCAAACCAAATCTAAAATCATTGCTCAATGATAGGGTTGGGTATCGAGAATCGATTGGAACCGGGACTAGCTTTCCGATTCTCCCGGAATCGTTGCAGAGTTTAACTTTCGGTTCCTAGTTTCGATTCCTAGCCCGCCGACCGGAAGAAGCAACTGTCAAACACTAACGAAGAAGCGTCCACTGGAAGTGTTTACATTTAACCGCGAGCTTAAATCAAACCAGAGCCTCTGGTCCGACGTGGATGTGTGTCGGCTATGTGTCATTTATATCCACCGTAAACCGTAAATATGTCCGGTTTTCATCTTATGTTCATTCTGTTTACATAGCCTATAGCTTCGTGCATTCTCTGTAGCCTACTAACTAGAGTATGCTTCAACTTAGATTTCTTTCGACATGTTGACAATTCTGCCCTCAGCATGGATATACTATACACTATATAACCGATATAAAATGTTATTAATGTGGAAGAAAACCATAAGTGTATCTAAATTAGCTATGTACTGCTGTAAGAACTACTGGCTACTGAAAAATGTAAGGTTCATGTATCAATTGTCCACGGCTGGAGATACAATCTGAACGGGTGCACATCCTGCCTGAGAAGGCAGACATGATAATTTTCTTGAACAAGAACTGTCTTTAATTTTATACTGTTACCTCCTGCTGCTATTCTGGACTAGATTTTGTTTATTGGCTCTTCTGCTCCAGATTAGCCCATCAATGGAAGCATGTTAAAATGTTTCATGAGTTTTAAAAAAAGAATGAAGATAAAAATAAAGTTAAAGTCTACCTCTGTGAAAATGTATTCAGCCTATTTATGATAGTTATATTCAAGTTCATATATTTGATATTTGTATTGTAGTTCATAGAATTAAAATTGATGAAGGTCAGACTATTTCATTCAGAAAGACCGTTGGATAGCTGGCTCATTTAGAATATCATTAACCTTTTTTGACCCTGCCTCTTAAAAGAATCGGAATCAAGAATTGTTAGGAACCGGAATCGAAACAAGAAATCGGAATCGGAATCGAAATCGTTCAAATTGAAACGATACCCAACCCTACTCAATGATCATATAATGAGAAAAAGACAAAAAACATCCTTCTTCATTCAACTGTAATATACATGATGAGAGACATTTACTCTGACTCAGTTACATACCTTAGTATTACATATAGAGACTTTTTTTATTCCAAACTAGTTATTTAGAGTAATACGTCAATTCTGTATAAACTGAACATGACTTCATCAGAATCCATTTTTGTAGCAAAAAAAAGAAATGCAAAGATTTATTAGAAGGACATAAGGGATGAGATTCTAATTTCTCAGAAGAGAATACTGAGTGGCCATGAGTCTACTGAATCTCTGATTTCTTCGTACAACCTGTTCTCTTCTGCCTTGACTAATTGCCAGGGAAGTGGCCTCATTCATTTGCACTGTTGGTGACACTGCGACACGTCCTGTGAAAGCCCAAGAGAACTGACCAATCAAAGTTCAGACTGAAAAAGCTGGCGATGAAACCAGTCATCCAATACTCTCGAATGCTCTCTGAGAAATCCCAGCCCTCATTTTTTGCACACCTGCCTGCAGGGAAGACGCTGTAATGTCTGAGTATCTTGTCTAGTTACAAATGAAGAAAAACAAATCTGCATCCCGTTTTAATTAATCACAGACCTGATAATAGATGACTGTGACATCATTACTGCTCAAGGGATAAAAAGTTGATTGTTTTCCAGAGTGGTTCACCATAATAAATGGAACGAAAGACCAGTTTGAGATTGTCTCAGAGAAAGCACAGTCTGTCTCACTCCACTGTATAACTGCAAAGGAAGGACTGCAGCTATTTTTCTTGCTATCAATTTGATCTCCCTCTCAACTTGACAAGTGTCCAGGGGTCCAGTACTCATGAAATATTCAGAGATTTCCAGTTGTCAGAGGATGTCATGCCTGGCTAATGAGTTCTTTGACATCGGTGAAAATACACCGGCTGAGGTGCGCTTGAGCTCGCACGAGGAGTTCAGAGCTTGACTCTCCGAAGGCACTCTGTGTGCCATTCCTGTTCAGTCTGCGTGCCATTCTTATTCAACTCGGTGCTTACTGTCATTTTAATGCCCTGCTTGCTCCTGCAAATGCATGATGTCTTATTCTGCAACACTGCAAGGGCCTACAGCACCCATCTCCTCTACCTTTACCAAACTCGTCCACGTGTCCCTGTGTGATGGTAATCTTATTATCCTTTATGTAAGTGTATTTGCTCTGTTATCTAAATCAAAGGAAGGCTTGTGGAGGAAGTAGAATCCTCCCAGGGCAATCTTTGACACACCGGGTTCCTGTCGGATACTAGTTGAACACAGCTTTGCAAGGTAGAGGTCACTCGTAAAAGACAGCCTACCGGATTCCTTCCCCCGTCATCGGAAAGCAGTAAATGTTTTATGTTGCACAGTGGAAAAGGTATAGATTTTTGGGAGTTGTTGGGATATATGATATAAAATAAATAATTTTCTCACTAGTTATTCTGCTCAAAAAAGCTTAAATAAAAACATAATATCAAGACAGCCTTTGTTACTGGACAGGAAATCATTCTCAAGTAAACTTGCATATAAAGTCAGTATATTATGGACATAGATACTGTATAGCCATACTGTGCTGAATGTTGAGCACTTCCTTTGCATTCTCTGGCATTCCACCTTCAGCCTTGTGCTTTCAATCAGAACAAACAGGGAAGTACAACAGATATGCAGCAGTAGCATATCAGTAAATGAGAGGGACATTTTGCCAACCTCGGATCATATTTTAAAAGATTTTGACAGAGAACCTAGAGTTCTCTATGTGGATTATGTATGCACTCTTTTTAAAAACAATTCCCATGAATGCCTGGGGCAGAAGGCAGTGAGTGTATTATGCTTTCTTACAAATACTTACACTTTTTGGATTTTTTATTTTTTTTGCATGCACCGAATGAGTTTGCCAACCTGTCCATAGTCGAAATAAACACACTATAGCATGTTAAAGCAGTGGCTGGACTACGAGTCGGGCAACCTGAGTTTAATTCCCATGTTTTGGTTCAATGTCACTGTTGTGCTCCACCTATACCAGTCAACTACAGTATTACAACGTTTGCCAAATTCATTCCGTGTTTCCATGACCTTCCAAGAGAAAACGTTGCCTGCTGTGTCAAATTAGACACCCTTTGGAGAGATAGAGGCCCACTGGAGATGTGTGAAACCTGTCGAGGTGATTTCACTTTAGGCCTTTAAGCCGCTCCTGGAGGCTTTGTCAGACACACACCTGTGCTGCGTGTTAACAGTGAACACATAGGCCAGCAGACAGTCAACTATGTGAAATGCTCTTCTGACTTGTTCTGATGTAAGACTGAGATTTTCATTGTCAACATTTTTAATGCTGTCTCATATACAGAATGATGTATGGCTGTCAAGGCACCCACAAATTGACCATTAGGCTAAAAGACAAATATTATGAAAATCTCCCCACAGACATTGCATTTTTGGTAATTCTTATTACATCATCTGGTCTGTATTGAGTTAATAGTCTGAAATAACTATCTGCTGGCTGCCCTGCTGATTAGATTAAATATGAGTTAACCATAGTGGTTGTGAAGTGAAGATACATAGTAAAGTGAAGATAATTACATTTTTTAAAACAGAATTGCCTCTTAGTTGCGTTTTTTTTTTTTTTTTTTTTTGGTGGTGGTGTTTTTTTACCCAGTTGCTTTTTGCCATTTTTGCCAACACCCAACTAAAGAATTATTATTTATTAATTTAGTGGCCTGTCTACAGGCTATCTTGAGGGGTATGTAGTGTTGCTCTACTGTATGTTGTAGCTTTCTGGGAAACTGTCTGATACACTGACTTGCATTAACTGATGGTTAACCTCAGTTTTGAAGTACTCTGAGTTGTGCAGACAAGCACTGAGATGAATGTTGCTATTGCCAGGGTGTTGGCATGGTTTCAGCTAGTGTTTTTATACATGTACCATATGAGCTTAAAACTAAGTACAGGTGTCACGGCAGAGAATCATCACCCAGCCTATGCAGTAGACATCTGCCTTCTGCAGCTTAGTTTAATAATCTTTATCATCTTCATTTGATAAAATCGGCCATATTGTAGCTACCTGTCATCTCTTCAGGTGATGGTAATTCATCACTGCTCTATGTGCCCAGGCCATGATGTGTTTCACTGCTGTCCGTTTAGGTATCCAAATAAAAAAAAAGGTCTTGGCTTGTGTCCAGAAAGGAAGAAGTTTAGTGCTTTTGGCTTAACCGTAAAGAAGATCTGAAGACCTCTCTCACACATGGACACCAGGTGAAGAGTCAGTGTAAGGCATGAAGGAGGTTCTGTCTTCAGAAATACCCCACCAAATGGCAGTCTCATCACAGCAGGGGGCTTTACACCCACGTTCCACATTCTATTCTAGTGAATGATTGCAGTTTTTCACTGTGCAATTGCCAATCTCAGCACATGCATCAATTAGTGTGGTGTAGCGACTGCAGTGGACAAGGCAAGGGAGACTAGGATCACGCGAGACGTGCCTGTGTGTCCTGTATTTTTAATTGTGTATTGAACACACCCTAAGGGGATGGCCCAATTTTCCTCTGTGCTTCAGCAGGGGGAAAAAACATAGTCAGACAAAGATTCTAGAGTGGAGCACTCTTGAATTTTTGACTGCCAGACAGAAGCTGCTGTGACTGCTGAGTGACGTTAGCTAGAAATGAGCATCTTGACCTTGAACATCAGCTTCTAATTAATGGGGGTTCAACACAACCCCTACCATTGACGCAGGACCAGACACTGCAGTGTTCTATTCTGTCTACAATATTTACCTTTATGCATTTGGCAGACACTTTTAACCAAAGCTACTTACATAAGAGGATTAATATTAAAGCTACAACACTATTAAAAGACCTTACTAAGAATATAACTTGGTAACAGGAAATTGGCAGGAGATGTTAGTGCAGGTGTGCAATAAAAAAGAGAATATGTATTCATGTGTGTGTGTGTGTGTGTGTGTGTCTTGGGGGGGAGGTTCATTGTAAGAGCATTCCAGATATTAGTCTTAAAGGTGGAAAAGGTGTTCCATTGTTCCGGTAGAACACCAGCGTGGAACAACAGATGAGATTAGTCTGCATTGACCTGTGCAAGTAAAGGTGTTAGCAGGGCATGGTGACATTCCCCGGAGGATTAGAGCGGCCAGGGTTAGCATATGAATTTAACAAGGTATAGAGGTGGACAGGAGCAGACCCATCAATTACCCTGTAGGCCAGCATTAGTGATTTGAATTTGATGCGCCTAGTTAAGAGTAGCCAGTAGAGCTTGATGAACAGATGATTGATGTCTGCTCTTTTTGGGTGGTTCAAAAGTAGACATGCCGCTGCAGTCATCTGTAACAGTCTCACGAGCACAGGCTGAAAGATCAGTTCGAATTGTGTTAATAGTCAAGAAGAGAGATAACCAAGGTCTGCATCAAGAGTTGGGTTGCGTGTTGCATGTCAGGTATTACCTGGTCTTCCTTATGTTGAAAAGCAGCAATAATGAGCTACAGAGAGAGCAAGAACAGCAGAAGTCAGCAGGTCATTAATCATGACGGCCAGGTGTCTTGTAACCTTGGTGGGAGCAACAGATGGGCAGATGTTGTGATGGTTTGTTCAGCTGGAAGAACCAGCCAGTGATGCGCGGGTCATAGTATAGATGACTCGCAACCGACCAACGTTTTCAACTAACTTGCCCGCAAAAAATAATTATGAACTTATTTTACCCGACCTGCTTTCTGACCCGCAATTTTTTTAAGTATAGTCTATGCTTTTGATTAACTTCGTGGTGTTGTTGGGCTATGTAAAACTGACATTAGCCTAGGCTACTGATTTAGGCATTTATAAGTAGGCTAAGCTTATTAAAATTGTAGTTGGTGGGATTGTTCAGTTAAACGTGTTGGGGGAATCCGGGCGTTTTGTCCGGTTTCAGCATTCATTTTAAAGCTAATTTTCATTCATTTTAAAGCTAACATTCAAGGTAAATTAGGATTTCCCACTGGTATTAGTTCCTGTGTGACAAAAACAAAGCCAAAATCCAAGGCTACAAGCATTGTCTATCCAAATAAAAATATTCAATAGGCCTACCCGTGGTACAAAAAAAGAAACCTCACTCGGAAATAGGCTATAAGTCTAACTGGAGGTTAGAATTAACTTTTCATGGAGTAGTGCATGCGCGCCTACAGAGCAGAACTCTATTAATAATTTTGATTAAAAACTTTGCTCAGAGGAAAGCCGGGGAAATACAGCTATGATGTAAGTGAGCATTTTAAGTAGGCTATTACAAAAAAAATTTGGTTTATTGGGTGTTTATTCACGTTTATTCGAGTGAAGAGAATGCGTTTGTTATGGTGCGCTGTCAACAGTGTTTTCTCCATCCCCCCCCTTCGTTCAAGGTGCGCCAGTTTTTTTCTACTAACCCGCACATCACTGGAACCAGCAGCTTGGTATTAGAGATGTTCAGCTGGAAGTGATGTTCTTTCACCCCTGCAGATATGTCAGTAGGTCGCATAGAAGAAAGGAGAGACAGAGCTAGAGATCATCTTCATAGCAATGATAGGAGAAGCTATGTAGGCGGATGATTGAACTTGATGAGATTGTTTGCAAGCCAAAGAGAAGAGGGGGCCCAGCACTGAGCCTTGCGGCAACCTTGTAGTGGAGTGGTGTAGCACAGATGTTTGCCCCTGCCATGACACTTTAACCAATTGTGTGTGGGAGTTGGCCACTTTTGAAACTAGATTGGATGGAATCTGGGAGTTTGTGCTGAAGTAACTCTGTGACCTATTAGAGGACTGTTTTTTCAATAGTTTTTAACGCATAAAGAGGAGAGAAGAGACATGTTGTAAGTTCTTTACTTGATAACAATATACCTTAGCCTGGCTTGCGCGACAAAGCTCATGGGAGCTTAGTCTGGCCATCCTACATTACTAAACATCTGTGAGGCGGGCTTAACCTGCGTCCATCAGATGCTGTGTATACTACTTGACGAATCTACAACCAATCAGACCACTCATTCCGATGGCGTATGCAAAAGCTCGTTTCTCATTGGTGCCCACAGATTTGGGAAAAATAATTCCTCTAAAACGGCAGCCTGGCCAGACTGACTTGCTCGCGAAATTGAATGTAGCGTCACAGGAAGTATGGGCGGGCCCAGGCTAAATAAACCTGGCATTCAGCCACAAGTGTGACAGAGTGGATCGAGCAGGACATACACAATTCAAGCAAGAGAGCGGTGCCTATTGGTAGACTAAAGCGGTGCCTATTGGTAGCCTAAAGAGAACACATGTGTTAGAGGCTCACCTGCTAGAGCAGATGCCATGAGGGTGAATAGGAGAAAAGGTGACATACTGTGTATATATATCTATATCTATATCTATATATATATATATATATATATATATATATATATATATATATATATATTAATAGTGTGTTAACTCAATCTCACTTTAATCGCAATTAAAATAATTGTCTGCATTAATGCATGGGTCGTCTTTGTGAATAATATAAAGATATATATAAAGATTTATTATAATTGGCATGGAACATGCAAGGAAATGTATTCAGGAAATGAAACTGCTATAGATACTCAGAGCAAACATTTCCATACAAATGTGTTAAGAGTTAGATTTACATTTTTACCAATTAATTGTGATTACATAGGCCTAATATTTTAATAATTTAATATAATCACAATGACAAGGATTGGGAATTTAGAAATATTTGTCATAAAGTCTGGCATGTTTTTTTTTACCCACATACAAGGTTATTTGCCTGTACAGTAATTACTTGGGGGGAAAAATAAAAGTGGGGCAGTACAACAGACATCAGATTTATTACTGCTCATCAGCTCTATTTCATTTGTCAGCTCTCTCCAAATGACAGATAAAAAATAGCTGATGCCACCTTTAAATGAATTCACCTACGGCGGGACCAGAGGCTGTGCACCACGGCTGGGCAGAGGCGCCAGTCGGTTGCACACGGAACACCCCTGGAGAGGAGGTCCACGCCTGTGTTGCGCACACCGGGCAAGTGCGACGCCCTGATCGACAGGAAGTGGCGGGAGGCCCAGGTGAGCAGCTTGTACGGCAGGCGTAACAGGTCGGGAGAGCGCGTGCCGCCCTGGCGATTGAGGTAAGCCACAACTGTGGTGTTGTCCATACGCACTAGAACGTGTTCCCCTCTGAGAAGAGGGAGAAAACTCCTTCAGAGCGCAAAGACAGCTAGGAGCTGTGTAGTCTCCTGGAGGCTACGCCCCACGTCCCTCTGGCGGGGCGACCGCAGCAGACGGCGCCCCAGCCGCCCTTGGACGCGTTGGTGGTCACCGTCATGCGTCTGGTTACAGCACCAAGCGCGCCGCCTCTGGTGAAGGACGACGGCTTGCGCCAATGCGCGAGGGCTAGCCACATGCGCCTGTCAGTCTGAGACACAGCCTGGTCAAAACGCAGGCACCTAGTCTGAAGTGGCGTAGACACGCCCTGACGTCCTGTAGTCTCCTCAAAGTGAGCGTCGCTCTCATTGAGCGCGAGTTCAGCCTCACGCCCAAGAACTCGACCTCCTTAGAGGGAGAGAGCATGCACTTGCTTAGGTTTACTAAGAAGCCCAGATCGTGCAGGTGACGCAACACAGTGTGAACCTGCGACGTTAGGAGCTGTCTGGAACCCGCCAGCAGCATCCAGTCGTCCAAGTAATTGAGGAGTCTGATACCCTGCGCGCGTAGAGGAGCGATCGGCACCTCCACACACTTGGTGAAGCACCGAGGTGCCAGAGACAGACCGAAAGGGAGGGATGTGTACTCGTAAGCTCTGCCCTCGAAGGCAAAGCGTAGAAAATGCCTGTGCCTTGGGACTATGCCTATGTGGAACAACCATACACCCCGTGAGCATGCGAAAGGTGAGAGGCTTGAGCGAAGCATTGAACGCTCTGAGATCTAGAATAGGGCGAAAAGCGGCCGACTTTTTGGGCACAAGGAAGTACGTACTGTACCGACCTGCGCGCGCGAGCGTCGGATTTACGCGCTGAATAGCGCCCTTTCTCAACAGATCGCAAAGCTCCTGTCCGAGAGCCAGGGCC
Organism: Limnothrissa miodon; assembly: GCA_017657215.1. NCBI lineage: Eukaryota > Metazoa > Chordata > Actinopteri > Clupeiformes > Clupeidae > Limnothrissa > Limnothrissa miodon. The sequence goes on from JAGFZM010000208.1 coordinate 388,088, forward strand.
CTGGTTGAGGGCACCACTGACTCCATGACACCTCTGACGGGGGGGGGGGGGGGG
>JAGFZM010000208.1:388241-403495 GCA_017657215.1 Limnothrissa miodon
GAAGTGTGAGAGCGGGGGGGGGGGGGGGGGGGGGGGGGAATCGTAGTTGATACCCTTTCAACACTGTTGAAAGAACCCAACGTGACGTACACATTGCCCAATTCTGCCTGAGCAGAGAGGCGCGATGAGGAGGCAGCAAAGACAAAGTGCTATGCTGCCCCCCAGTGGCACTAAGGGAGCCGAGGTCAGTGACTGAGGCTGTCCGCGAAGCTGAAGAGCGTTCGACTGACAGGGCAGACACTCGTCGTAGTGCGGAGGCTGAGGGCAAGCCGACCGTGTGTGAGACCCACTGGCGCTCACGCGTGGCTAGCGAGCCACGCACATTACCCGCGGCGCCCAGTAGGCTGGCCAACCTGGAGCGCGCGTCAGCGACGTCCGTGTAGAAGGGGGAGAAGTCTCCCGGCCGTGCGATGGCAGATGCGTCTGACTGAGCAGACAGCTACGCCCGCACCTGGGCGATAAATTGACTGACAGGGGCGGCGAAAGAGGCTGGGGAGCGCTTCTCGACCGTGAACGCCTCCGACGCGTCGCACGCCCACTGCTCAGAGGTGAGTGGGTCGGAGGTCGCGATGTCAGTAGCGTCCAACTGGGCGGACTGTTCTGCTCGCACCTTGGCGATGAAACGACTAACCGAGGCGGCGGGAGAGGCTGAAGAGCGCTCTCTGTTCGCGGCCGTCTCAGGCGCGTCACAGGACCATTGCCCGGAGGTGAATAGCTTGGTAACGCGTGAGTCTGCGAGAAGCGAGACGTACAGCGGCGAGAGAGGCTGAAGAGCGCCCTCTGATCGCAACCGTCTCCAACGTGGCGCACGTCCATTGCCTGGGGGCGAAGGGGTTGGGCGACGCGTCAGTCCGCAAGAAGCGTGTGTGCGGAGTACCAGGTAGGGACCGACGTGAGTGACTTTGAGCAGGATTCCGGAACGTCCTGAAACAACTGTTGTGGTGGGCTTTCAAAAAAGCTGTTGATTTTTAAGAACATTTGCGAAGCAAACAGAGTTACTCAGAACACACACACTAGGCGAGGTGAAAAAGGCAAAGAGGACCTGAAGCGTAAGCGCAGTCAATATATAGACTTTCTGATGTCTGCGCGCGTCAGAGCGCTTACTGCCCTTTTTTCAAAGGGTTGGTTAAAGTTGACTTCAGAAAAAGTAGGAGATGATAGGCATCATCCATTCGTACGTTTCGGCTTTGAAACGAAAGAGAACTCTTAATTTATACGACTGGTAAACACTGTTACTCTAAAGACTCTGTTGATGCTTTTGATCTAAAGAACAGGGCACCATCCAAGCAAACTAGATGGAGAGCTGAGTAACTGCATGTTGTATAGAGTTCTAAAATATTATTTAAACAAAAACTGCCTATTTTTGCGTACATTAAATGAACCTGTCAGTTGTGCTTGTGGAGTCCTAATGTTATCCCTTGGAAAGCCACAGATTCACCATGCTCATGGATTAAGCAAATCAATGACAAAATGATGGCTCCCTCAAAAAAAACCCTGAAATGAAGCCAACCTGGAATTTCATGGCTGAATAGTTAAAACTATTAGAAGAAAAAAAAATGTGCATAGAAACGTACAAAAAAATTATGTAATTCTTTTGAATAACAACTGTCACTTCTGTTGACTAATATTTTGTGTCATATAACTGCAACATTCTCTGCATGACTGCAGAAAGCCAAGCATGTCTGTGCAAGAGCATCATGCAGCCAAATATGTTGCACAATGAACAAATCACCAGCCTGCCAATAGCTTATGAGGCTAAGATAATATATAATAGCTTTGTAGATAGATTTACTAGCATGAGCACACCAAAATATGAGCATAGATGATGTATTAGAGAGTATTAGAGTTTAGAGTTTCATTTTTTATTCCTACTAGTTTAACCTTAAGCATTAAATACAAAATCTTCAGTCCATTTTTGTCTGATATATACTTTTTTGTTTGGTTTTGTTTGGGGCCACATGCTTACGGTATGTACCAGCAGCTAGGACAATCCTAAATAATGTTGTCGTCAAAGGCCTTGGGTCATTTGTATAACAGAGTAAAATTCCTCATAAACACGAGGAGTGCTGTGGCGTGATAGCCTTGCGTTTCTCGCCATACGCTTCAGGGAAGCATGGAAAAGGTGACATCACCGTTAGCTGATTCAGCAAGCATTGCCCACTACGGCCACATGCTTCCGCTCATTAGCGAGTTCACCAGTTGGTTAAAACGGCCAAGCTAAGAGTGAGTCGACCTTGCTGGTCTAGCCTGCATTCTCTCTTTCTCTCTCTCTCTGATGGGAAATGACCTCGGCTTTCCAATTTGGTGGGGCCACCAATGATATGATGAATGCACGTCATTACTACTGGAAATTAGATGGTCAGGAATGAGTGAACTTACACTATAAAAGTTTCAAAAGTAGAAAGCTGTGTCTCTGTCATCTGGAAGCAATTGTAGTTGTCCCAAAGGCATTGCACAGCAGTTGATGTACAGAAACTGACTTGCTAGACAATTGAAGGCAACTGAAGGCCTGTTTCAAGCTGATTTTAAAACTTTTTCCCTCTAAATTTCATCATTCTCATCTATCTATTTCTTATATCACACAGTCCTCAAACAACACGGGAAGGTGTAGATTCAATCTGGACTTTTGCATTCAGTATATTCATAACCTTTTACAGCTTTGGCTTTCAATATGCCAATATACAGTCTAAGCTGAAGGTAAAACTGGTAACATTTCTATGCAGTCCACATGAATCACTGTATTCTAATTCCAACTGAATGATGTGCTTACTTCCTCACAACATTCTTACACCACAGTAGTCACATCCAGCTTCAAGCAAAAGATCTCATCGGTTCTTGTAAATGTTTAGTCTATTGGAGCTTCTATTTGCATTAGTGTATGGGTTCTATGTAGTAACAAGATGTACTGTAGGGGTTTGACTGAGCCATTAAGAATGTAGATGTAGATGAAGGCACGGGCTTAGTCACTGTGGTGTTTCATGGCAATGATGTCAGGCCACAGCGTTATGAGTCAGAGAACCACATCTATCAGTGGCTTTTGCTGTTCAGCATTCTGTGGAACTCTCACGTCTACCACAGATGATGGGAATCATACATACAGCATGAGTAATTTCCAGGACCCTGTTAAAGAATTAGTAACTGAACCAGATTCTTCTGAGCTTCGGTGTGCTTACTTCCCTACCCCCTGCTCTTTCCACCCCCCAGTGCACTTTCAGCCTCTGGGAGGCCGCTGTTTCCAACAAAACTATTTCTATGTAGCTTGACTATTAATTAATCCATTGGATAAGTCACTCTGTCTGCTAAATGTATAGAAGTAAAAAATTATGTAAATGTTACCTGTGAGATGTTTGTGTGGATCATTGACTATACATTAAAGCAGCACCAAATACTTTTTAAAATCTTAAAATAATGTTTTCAAAATCGTTTTGGTAACTGGTAACAAGGTGAGCAATACTTGGTCCATTTGCGCTGCGGCCCTCTATCGGCATTAATAGCACTAAACAAGTTTGCCCAATCGGATAGCGATCTGTAGTTCTTGTAAAAATACAATTGACTTGCTTTATGGCAAGTGTCCGTTACAATCTGTTGAGGGTGCGATTTTCAAAACTCCTTGGTGCTGTTTTAAAGTCAGTAGTGTGGATAATGTGCAAACTTCACACATCACATGGTTCTGGTGTCAACCTTGGGAAACACCTGGTCCAACATGGGAATGAACCATATGCCAAAGCAGATGTTTATGGTAGCAGTTTATACTGTATGTGAACATAGATTACGGTACTCTAGCTTTTAAATGATGTGTATGTTATGACCTAGTTGGTCTAAGCGGTGGCGCTGGAAATTTTGGGAATCTCAAACATTGATTATTAAACAAAAATGATTCTTACAGTACTATATTGCAATGCTCAATTGAATTCAGCACAGCCTTGAGTTGACCTGTCTATACAGAATGTTAATTGAAGAAGGTCTCTGAGATCATGATGCCATAGTGTATTACTGACAAAATAATGTCAAACCTTCAATAATTATCTTTGTTGGCCAATGGCCATAACAGTTTTTGGTCTCACTACGGAAAAGAAGTGTTTGCCAGTGACTGCAAACTAATGAATCTGGAAGAATGGGATTAAATAGCCTCCATCTAAAAAGGATGTGATCAGGGTTCCCGCGGGGTCTTAAAAAGTCTTAAAAAGTCTAAAATTCAAAAAGTGAAATTTAAGGCCTTAAAAAGTCTGAAAAATGAAGGTCTAGGTCTTAAATTTAATTGACCCAAGTCTTAAAATTATTTCCTCCGTTCATTTAACATTGCTCACTGAAAAAATCAGAGAGTTTTCAGAGACAGTTGATAAGAACATGGGCAAGTGTATATTTAACGAGACCTTGCTGGATAACAGCGAGTTTTGCAGCTGGTTGCAAGCTGTCCCCGGCAATAAACATGAAGCTTGCTGCAAAATATGAAAGAAGAATCTACAGTTAGCGTCATTGGGCGTAAAGGCACTGGAGTCCCATGCCAAAGCTGATAAACATCAGCTTGCCAACTTGTTCATCAATAAAAATGAAATGTTTTGAGAATATCTGGGATCATACGAATGTTTCGATCAATGTGTTGTGTTGGTCTTAATTTTCTAACATAAATTAAAAAGGTCTTAAAAAGGTTAAAAGGTCTTAAAAAGGTCTTAAATTTAACTAACTGAAACCTGCAAGAACCCTGTGTGATGGAAAAGTGCTTTCAGGATGACTATCACAAAGCTGTTCTTTTGTCACGGACATCTTTGTCAGGATCAGCACTAGAATGCTTCTGAGAACACAACTGTTCATTTATAGGCCTTGGAAACAACGACCCAACATTCAAAGAATTCCCTTTAATTTGGCTTTTGGGATAGAATCTCTGAATCATACAACGCCCACTACCTTTGGTTCCAGTTGTCTTCTGTCCATGGAGCATCGCTGAGATGCCATGTGGTAGGCTTAATAGTCCGTGCTGTTCTACAAAAAAAACTTATCTGGCTTGTATTGTGCATAGGAGTAAATGCCAGGGCTCCTTCCCCATGTCTTGGAAATGACATTCACTGTCTGTCTGTGCATAATTTTATATGGGGAGAGAGACTTTGTGAGCCAGGGGACCTCTTTGACTATTTGTGGAGCTGTCACTTCAGAGCCAATGAACCTCATTGTGTAATGAAAAAAAAATCGGTACTAAAATTAGAAATCATAAAAAAAGGTTAAGTTAAATAAGAATAACCATGAATGTATAATTCTGCCTCTGTCCTCAGAAGGCATTTCCCAGAGTAAATTACAATGCACACTATGCCCTAAATCATTATGTTCAAAACCATATGTCCATCTGTAAATTCCACATTTTTTATCATTCATGGATGCTGTGGAGCATCGGTAGGAATGAGGTTGTGCCAGAAATGGGCTCACTACCTGAGGAGTCCCAAGTAGTTCTGTTTCTCTCACATTTACAAGAGGAAAATATGACTGGTGCTTGAGGGACATGCAAACGTGTACAGAAGGAGTACTGTTTCCTGTCAGCACACTTAAGATTTAGGCTGTAAGCCAGGCAACACATTGTAAATATTATGTGATTTTAAGAGAAAAATAATTCTTCTTTTGCATAGCAGGACAAAGGTCAGCATTGTACAGCAAGCACACACTTGCATCAGCCTACACTGAGTTGACGCCGATGGAGGAGGGTTCTAGAAGAACCTACTGGCATTGGGATGGGAAGCACATCTGGTGTCTAAACCTCAATACGTTCCATTTCACACTGGGGCAATCATGCTTTATCGCCTGTGACTCATGTCTTTGGGTGATGGTTGGGGGCTTCAACCTGGGCTGGGGCATTTTCACTTGTCTTGCACAAGACCCAGCACAGTTACGAGCCGTGTAAATAAAAGAGAAGCGAACATGTAACCAGGTGTTCCAAATCTTTATCAGAAGCTTGTAAATGGTCCCAGAGGTAGTGGCTGGTTTCAGACTCACACACGCATTTCAGACACTGGAGACAATGCGCCAGTGCTTCACCATCAGAACACAACATACATTCAATCTCCATGGTAACCCGTTGTCATAGTGTTTTGCTGTCTACTTGCTAACAATTGTTCTTGTACTGTAGCTACAGTAAAAGCGGATACTTCTTGTGGAACTATGGCAAAGCCATCATGTTTTTGGCCAATCACAAGTGTGTTACTTACTCAAATGCATGGGCTGGATTTACATTCTGTTTAGCACACTTCAAACTACACTATGTAGCTCCAGACCCATAAAGGCTGTCTAAACTGTTGGCCCTTGTGAGAACTTAGTTCCCCATAGAACTGAATGACCTAGTTTTGGTTCTCATGACAATATTATGACAATCTACAGTGGATCTCGTTAAAACCATTTTCTAAGACCCCTTTGAAAGTGTCTGCCTTTGGCTAGCAGCAACTGAACTGAAACACCTGGAAGAGAATATTCATGCATGCCATTTGAGAGTTGACTGATGAAGTAAATATAGGCAGAAATAAAGGCATTATTTTGCCTCATGTGTCTCTTCCAATTAACAAGAGTTTGCAGACTTTCCATTGCGCACACAACACATTGCTGTAATGCTGAAACTTCAGTCAATTTGGTGTGGTTTCTGTGTTCAAAAACAACTAACCAGGTTATGACATCTCTTATTAAGAAATGTGTCCATAAAGTTAAACATTTAGTGTGTTAGTCATTTGATCTGTGAACGAGTGAGTCTACACACCTGCATGGTGTGTGTGTGTGTGCAATTGCTATCAGTCTCTAACATGTCAAGATGAATGTTTGTGTACATACTTCAGACGATTCTCAGATTACTCTCAGCACTCTTTATTGGCAACAGCAGTCTGCTGGCCACTTAAGGACTTCTGAAATATGTAAACAGTAGACACCTCTGATACTCTTCCACGATCAACTGAAATATTTTCTCATGATCTATGATGGCCTCAACTGCAAGAAAGCATTCCAATAAAGCCTAATCTAAAATTCAGCTTTGTTGTCTTGTTTTGATTTAGACAAGGCATCATGTGAACTACAAAAACAGAATATTCACATACAATTGCCTCTTTTCTTATCTTTTGGTGAATTATCATTAAAAAAATCTTAGCTTGAACCCACACATTTGTCTTTTCTGCCATGCCTGCTAACATGGGCTTTGTGCAAAAAGGACAAAAGCCCAGAAGGATGTTTGTTTCAGGGTGGCCGATCTTTTCCAGTGAGCTTATATATTTATTAAATACAGCAAATTAAAGTTTATTTTTTTAGTAATTTTAATTGACTGTTAGTACTGGTCATAAAGCCTACTGCAATTACAGTAGTTTACTAGCCGATGTAAACTTAACCGTGTTCCTTGTTCAGGGTTAATTTTGTTGTTAGTGCATATTTACAACCTCCTTACAGTTGTTTCAAAGCTAATGTCCAAAAAGGCTTGACCATCCTGACACTCCCCCTGTGCATATAGGGAATACTGGCCAGCGTATCAGACGCACTCTGAACATATTGCCTTGCACACAAACCAGAAGTTAAACGAGGTCAAGTAGCTATAGCAAGAAAAGGATTACTTAGCCATGTAAGCTGACACTCATGTCTTGCTTATACTGTAGTGCACTCTACTTAAGCAATAAGCCACGAGAGGCTGTGCGTATACGCTGGTTTTAGAACAGCTGAGGGGTGTTGTTAGGCACGACGCGAAGCGGAGTGCCGTTAAAACGGCTTGGAACGCAGAATCAGCCAATCACAATCAAGAACCAAAGAAGCAGTTTTAGATAATGAGATGGTGATTGCTCTGATCCCTAAATCAAAACAGAGGTAGCGGTTTCCAGCATGAACCTGGTATTAGAAGTATCCATAAGGGTTTGAGATTGTGATCATTTTTACATCATTGTCATAATTTTTACTGCACTCCGGAGCAGTCCAGTCGATGAGACTAGTGCCACGTGATCTTCTCTATGATCAGCTGTGCACCAAATCAGTTTGACTGATTCAGTCTGTTTGTGTACAAATCTCTCCTTTTACGAAACATTAAAAATATTCTTTATTTAAAAACGAGAATGACATTTCTTATCATTCCCCCACTTCTTATGGTGTGCACATTTGTCATTCAGTAAAAATGCAGACCAAGGAGGTATTATAAAACCTGGAGAAAGTGACCAAGGCCTGTCCCCATTCATTTCAATGAGAAATGCTAGGCAAGGGAATTCAGCCAAAATTGAAAGATATTTTCATCGTTTAAAATGGAGTTTCGTGAAGCCTATAGAGTTGGCAAGTGAACCACGTCATTCTGTATGCTGCGGGTTTGCATTTTCCTACTTCCGGTTCCTAAACAAAAACCCCTATGGGATAATGAATGGCTCAAATAACAAAACAACATATACAACAAATATCGCAGTGTCTGACTTACGAGGACCTAGACATTCGTTTTTCATCAATAAAATGAGTAGCAACATAGTCTGGGTGTGTTTTTAGACGCATTGTAACGATGATAAATGTTGCTATCCCTCTGCTAACAGCGAAAAATTAAGGACTACATGGAGTTGTCTCTTACCTTTGACGTCATTTTCAAAAACGACGGTAAAATTATTTAAAATGCAATATGTTCTTTATTTACAATGATTCAGTGTAATTTACAACGATTACAACGGTCAACAATTGGCAAATCTTTCACAAAGCTTGTTTTAAAAAACTGCGAGATGACATGTTGTTGAGCGCGGTTTTGTATAGCTCTGACGTCCGGGCTAAGCGTCGCTAACTTGTAGTCAAAAGGGCTTTCCGCTTTAGTCTAGTGATAGCAACATCTTATTTATTTTGGCATTACACTCCAAATTTGCAAACCCATCGTCCATAACATGTTTTTTTAACATCCTCCATCGAATGCGGAGGTCGTCTACTGACATGCTTTTGCTCACACCTTATTTGAGATGGAGCTCATAAATTAACATTGGATTTCCCATAGGGGAAAAAACATAGGAACCGGATGTTGTGAAATGCTAACAAGAAAAACTACAGGCTTCTGGGTCACTTGCCAACTCTATTTCCGGCTCCATTTTACTTGTCCAATTATGTAATGCATTACTGATTGACGCAAGGTTGAGCAGTAAGCTATATGGATGACAGGAATTGGCCGTTTACACGGTGCTCTGGATGTTACACATTGGATGTTTACTCCGTTCGTGGCCACACATTGTTGCCTTTAGCAGCACTCCCATGAACTTCATGCCCACCCCAAATGTGTATGTTAATATGATTGGTTGGCTTAATTTACCTTTTCTAGTGCCATTTGCAAAGTTTCTACAAGAACATGCATGGTGAGAGCGCATCTTATGTGTGGTTTGTTTTTAACGTGCTGTTTGTCTTGAACTTGTGGGTCTAAATCCAATGGGCGTCTCTTGATAGGCGTCTACTATGAATAAATTATTATCAACATGTATACGCGATGGAGCTCGTGCCAAACACTACACTCGTGCATGAGCCAAGTTTTGGTCACCCACCAATCAGCATTTGGAAAATGGTACCGGATTCGATGTAATTTATGGAAAATGGCGACGAGGAAGTGGTATGCTAATTGGCTGAAGCTAACCACACAAATCCTGACCCCCTGATGCAGACGCATGCAGAATAAAAGTCTTCTCGTTACTGTTTGGAGCAATAACTGTAGGCGTGATCAAAATTTGATTAATTGCGCACTGCAGGTTGTAGGGTTCATCATTTCAGATTTGTCCAGGCGTCCCTCAAGAAGCAGAACACTTTATAGTCTTTGCACAAATGTAACCATGGAAAAGACAAATGCCTTTTATCCGGTTGTGTTAGATGCTAGATGCGATTTTGTCGCAAAGTTTTTCTCTGACCCCTAGAAAACGCACTACAGACCCACTGGGGGTCCCCTTGGGCGGTCCCCCCACTTTGAGAAGCACACTACTCACATACTCACAGAGCCTTCTGCTGATCACCTACCTCCCCCCTGTTCTCAGACAGTGCATCATGTCTATGTGGCCCTCCAGGGGAATTAGATCCTCGTTGTGATTCAGGCACCTTAGGCCCTGACTTTCTCTTTGCGTTTCATCTCCAGATGGTTTGTCAGCAGCAGGTAAAAAAACACTGTATAAATATCAAATATTTACCACAGAGCTCTTCAAAAAAAAGAATTATTTTATTTGATGAGATATAAATCTAGGATTTTATGTCTGCACCTGGAGTCAAAAGACTATCATCAAAGCCTCGGAATGGGTTGTTCACCAGAGGATGGTAGAATCACTTGGGGTGATAATATAAATCAGTGTTATTTTCAGCAGTTTTTTTCTCTCTTTTGACAGCGTTGGATATGTAGAGCAGACTCTATTTTGCATTGGATATTCTGATGAAGTCTACTCAAAGGTGTGGATGATTATCCCTTAGGAGATTCCTTTAAAGGAGTGCTGGGTGTAGGGAAAAGAATGAGACTATTTGAAACTGCAAGCTGCAAACTGGCAGCTAACACTAACGAATGAGGCATGGCTAAATGAAGCTGAAAGTGAGTTTCTGTAGGCTATCTTCACTAACTGCCCGCTAGTGTAACAAGAAATGCCTGAGATATTAGTGAATCTGGTGATGGTGAAGTCATGGGCAGCATTCTCTCTCTCTTTCTCTCACTCTTTATCTCTCTTCTTTAACTGTTAATCGTTTAACTGTTTTAATTACATTTGAATGATAACAATTTGAAATTGAGTGAATAATAGTTCATGCCACTATAGACTCATTGCACCTGGCTTCTGTTCTTGTTGTTTAGGCTCTGAAGAAAATATCAGTAGATGGGATCACATAATTTCCGGAGATTGTTGTCAATGTATATTTCATTCTTAATTTCATAAGACTGTTCCCTTTGAATCTCACCAAATGTGTAATATGGGCATATCTTACTTCAGACATTGATAGAAATAATTCTTTTTCATAAAATGTTGTTTATTGTTTACACAATAAACAAGGTTGTTTACACAATAAACAAGGTTTCATTTGACAATTGCAGGTTCATTTTAGAGAATGAACCTGCAATTACGGTTCTGGAAGGAAAAATGGACAACAGCACCCCCTTCTGGTCATGCACCCATCAGAGGAGGGCAAAGAAGGGGTGATTCAAAACAATAATAAATAACTTTGACTTACACATAAAAACATCACAGGAAAAAAATGCAGTCATTAATTTTCACAATGCGCTTTCACTGCTATTTGTGCAGGCATAGTTTGCCCCTTTTTGGTGATGCCTTGGACATTCTCTGACACATTTCTCAACGTGACACTTTCTCAGAACATCACTGGCATGCAACGTTGTGAATACAAGCTCTATTTTATCCCCCCCAAAAACCCAAACATTTACCCTGCAGAGCTGGGGCCATATGTGTCTCAGCACAAAGGCTTAGGCACAACAGGATGGCTGAAAAGACTCCCTGTGTGACAACAAGGCTTCATTGAACTTCACTGGCAGAGCGCAGAAGCCCAAGCCTGGGTGCTTCTTTTCCTTTTCACAACTCCAAACTTCTCCTCGGAAAACTTCCTCCCGTAGCGCTCACTGTGCCGCGGGGCCTCCTCCTTCTCGGCGGGCTTCAGAGCGTGCAGGCTCGCCTCGGACCCTGCTAAGCCTCTGGCCCCCTCTGGAGGGGGCTGGTGGGGGGTGTTGTGCTGCTCCTTTGTGCAGGCCGCTTATTCACAAGAATAGATCAGAGAGCTCAATAGATTCCACCCCACATACCGCTCCTCTTTTGGCCCATTCCGAGCGTTTCATGTTTTTGCAGGCCAAGTCGAACGCAGGCTCGCCGCTTTTGTTTTGCCTCCCACGGCTCGTGCCCTACATGTTCAAGGCCTGCCGGTCTTTCCCGTACCCCGCTGACATTCTGTGAGTGTGTGTGTACAGTGGATATACAGAGAGTGGGGTATTGTGGCTCGGCTCTGTCCCCTCTGTCTCCCTACACACACATAGATTGGTTCCATCTGATGCGCGGCTCATTTGCATAGTGACGAGCGCTCAGAGGGATGAGGGGGAAAAAACGCCTCAGATGAGAAGTAATTAAAAACTGTATCATTCTGTTTGTGGTATTTTGAAAAAAATTCACACACACTCGCACACATTTTCTTCCCCCCTTCTCCTCCTCTCTGCCCTCCTCTTCCCAAAAATGAATGGCCATGCTCGCTCAAGTATTTATATTCTTCTGGATTCAATAACACGATATCTAATGCAAAACTCAGCAGGTGTAATCCCTCATGGAAAGGGGCAGACACACAGACACACTCACACTAAAAAAACTAAAAGGATAAAGGCCAAACAAAGCAAACTGTGAAACACCGAAATCCTCCCCGTCTACACCATCAGTCGAAAACTTTAAAGGTGTCTAACACCTCCCCACACGCCCTCGAGACTTTTATGTTCTAACTACCCTCCTCCCAACCGCCAGCACCTCTCCAAGCAATATCCTGAAAAAAATTCTCTCACAAATAATAATAAAGCCCCGTCAGCATCTAGGTTGCAGGTAGTGAGTCGGTTGAGGTCCTCATTTATTCATTTGTGTTCTTACTCCAGAACATATCCTAGATGCATATACCAATGCAGATACATTCCGGAAAAGGAACAGATCCCCGTTGCATCTCAATGCAGACATGTTCTCACTCCAGAACCCATCCCTGATGCATTCTAGAGCAGACATGTTCTAATCTAGACCTTTCACACTTGCTGGGGTGATTCGCTAAAGGGCTAAAAGACGTAAGACGCCCCCTGCAGTTGGTGAGTAAAATGACAATAAAGAAAAAAAACATACATACATTTCGGTGTTTAATTATCCCATCAGAGTGTGTGATTCACATTAGTGCATGCTTGAACAAACACTTTGGTTTCACTGTTTGGCTTTTTCATATTTAATTTGATGGCGTTTCCTCAGGCATTCCACATCACTACACACAGGTAGCAGAAATTGTCCCTGGGCTCCATGGTGTCATCACACAAGCAAACAGCACGCCATTAGGATGACTACCGAGGAGACACCAGCAGAATTTAATTGACATTGCAGAGTCTGCTGAATTAATTTAAAACATTTTCACAAGAGACAGTAGGCTGTGCCTCACTAGCTGTGGCAATCTGTGGAAAAATGAGTAAAACCGAAGAGGTGGTGGAGGAGGGTTATTAAGTGAACTATGGACGATCATCATGCATGCAAATGAAAACCCCATCAATCAGAAATCATTAAATATCCATCTTTAAAAATGCATTAATGCATTAAAAATGGCAAAATCAAAATGTTCTTGATTTTTACAGACAGCCAGGGTGATGTTGATGTTCTCCATTGGGAGAGAAACGGTGACTCATGCGTTGGGTTCTAATTTAACCACAGGAAGCCAGGTGTGCGGACTCTCTCACCTTCCCCTCAAATACTCTTCATTCACGCAGATGCACATGAGTGTCACATAATTTCCATCCGTCAGGTCATCTTCCCTGGTACCTGGCACCACCTTTTTGGAGGTACAATCACAACATGCCATCATTGTGTCAGTCATGTTACCTAAAATACTTTGTAAAATCTTTGTGCCCAAAAATAGGCCAGTTAGAAGGGATGCGGTTTTGCCGTGGTATACTCTGAATCGTGACCACTGTGTAGCTTACACATCGTCCTGGTCTGTCTGTGCAGGGGGAGGGGGGTGGACAGCTTACACCTTTTTGTCGTAGGTTGGACCTGCCTGGCTTGCCGAGTGCAGGCGTAGTGTGGGAAACCTTCTCCATTCCTGCCAACACTTGAGTTGCAGAATCTGGGAGATTTTTTTGCAGGTGGCTGGAAGCAATGGGCAAACAATAATCTTATTTTTCTTAAAGAAGTCTGGGCTCCGTAAATTATGGGGTAATCTAGGAAATAATGACACAAGGCCTTGGGAAATACGGCACACACACAATAAAAGTGTTGCCAGCTATGACCTTCTATGACTTACAGTCTTTAGGGCAAAATTTTTTGTATGCCTTCATTTCTCCAGTCAAATCTAATGACTTCAGTAGACATAAATATAGTAAATAATTCTTGAATATATTCTATTCTTCTAAAATATTATATAACAAGTTATTGTTATTAAGATGTCTTCCTATATGCGGGTGTGGAGCAGTGGTTGTTGTTCACCAAACAATTGAGCAACCCAGGTACAACTCTTGAATGCTATGTTGTACATCCCTAAGCAGACTAAGTTCCATGTGATTGTGTACTAATGCAGATTCTAAAACAGATAGTTCAGGTCTGTGATTATGATTGAACGAATCTTATCCCACGCCATCATAAAATCTTTACAATACCATGACTTTAACCACATTTTATTTCATATTGCCACACCATTGGTGGCTGTGCGTTACCTGGCAATTCAGCTAGAGGAAATACCTGGCAAAAAAAAAAAAATCTATGAATAATTTATCGTTGTTGTGTCTTCCTTTAATGAAACCATGCCTGCTTAATGTGGTAACCGTTTTAGCAAAGCAATACGCCCCTGGAGATGATGAGTTGTGCTGGTCTTGCCTCAGCTATGGGGGTTTTACAGCACCCTGTTATGCTACTGTACCATGGTGCCTAACAACTCCCCTTAGCCATGGTAGAGCCGGCAGAGCCGTCACTAGCTAATGACTCTGAGTTAGTGTTCATGCAAACCCCTACTGCTGTGGTCTACGGGACTCTTGTGTAGCCATGGGCTAGCACTGTTCTGAGCACTGTTCTGTTTTGTTTTGTCTTCCACCCCCGTTGCCAATATTTCTTTCCCCCTTCAGCTTGGTGGCAGGTGGCATCATCAAACTCATACGGTTGGTGTGCTCACCCTGCGCTCAATATTGGGGTGCTGAATAAACACAGCAGCCTTCCTCCGGTTCGTCAAGCCCAGTGCTTGGAGCGTTAGCGCTGGGAAAATGAATGAATGAATGAATGCATTATCCACACATCATATCCAGCACGACATCCTGCCCATTCAGAACTGACAAGCCTCATTCTCTCTTTATGTGTCTGTGTGTGTGTGTGTGTGTGTGTGTGTATAAGAGAGAGAGAGAGCTGGACGGGACAGAAGAAATGGTGAGAAATGGCTTAAGATGAGAGCCCTCAGAAACCCCAGATGCTGCCAATGCCACCTGACTGGCTCTGTAATGTCTCCGATGACCTGGGATGACAGTGGCTGCTTGTCAGGGCTCCATTTTGCCAGGGAATCAAAGGTGAAGGCAATCTGGCCCCTTCTGGCAGTCAGAAACATACACACACTGACACACACACACACACACA
>JAGFZM010000208.1:404577-426521 GCA_017657215.1 Limnothrissa miodon
GGGGGTGAGGAAGAGAGGTGGTGGTGGGGGTGTTGAATAGCCGGGTGTGAGGTGAAATTCAGGTGAGCTCATCACCGGGGGTTGTTTCAAAGAGAGGTGTTCTTTTAGTGGTGAGGGTGAAGAAGAGAAGTATTCATACACACACACACATGCGCATGCAAAGGCCATGAAAACACTGATTAAGATTCTCAATGAGTCAGTGGCCTCAGCACTCAGCTTTTGAATGGGGGATTCGACTAGACGTGTGTGTGTGTGTGTGTGTGTTATTGTGCATGTGTTCTTGTTTGTGTGTGTGATGAGGGCTTGAGTGGTTCTGTCTGCTGCCTCCATTGAATGCTTCTTTTCTTTCCAGCTCCTCTGAAAAATTCCTTGTCCAGGTCTCTCAGTGTGTGTGGGAATATGTTTATGTGTGTTTGTGCGGCTGAGTTGGGGTAAATGTGTGTTCAAACCAGGGCTCTGAACCGGTTCAAGGAACAAAAACGAAAACGAACGGAATTTTACGAGGAACGGAAACGAAATGGTCTTCAACTGTTCCGGAACAGAAACGTTATTCTGAAATCCATAAAACCGGTTAATAACGTTTTTTTTCCGTTTTCTATATATTTGGTAGAATTTCATAAGCATAGCTTATGTCAGGGAGAAAAAAGACTATTTCTAGTTGTGCGTTCACTTCGCCGCCCGCTAGGCTCAATCCAGGCAGCTGTTGTAATGTATCCTAGTCTGCCACTTCGGATCTTAGGCCATCTCGTAGCATACAGTGAAATTGATTTGGAAATTGTTTGTAGGCAATGTTGGCATAACATAATAGCCTATAGCCTATTTTGCCTGTCCACGTCTTGTCGTTTTAAAGTCTGGATTTTAAGTGTTTAGGAATTATTGAGCAATCCTTTGAAGATCTCCATATGGATAAAACTTACAACCAGGTAAGGAGTTTCTAGCACTTATCCAGAAATGTTTTTGATAAGAAATGATTTATCATACAAGTAGAATAGGCCAGTAAGCTGTAGGCTATGTGGGATGGTTAGCCCATCTGAATGTTTTTGGATGCCGCCTGTGATTTATTATTTTCGGGCATAGACTAGCTACGGTGTAAATCAAGGGCAAATAGTAATTAGTACGTCCAGGGGTTAAATTGGGATTTGCTATGTGGGGGGGGCTCTGGTCTGGGGTCGTAATCTTTTTTTTTTTGACTGCACAGAATACACACACACTTTACTATGTTTTTGTGCATTGTTAACTCACTCAGATAGCCTACTATACTGGGATTTTTTAAGTACAGATTGGAGTCAGAATTTGTACTGGCATATGCATGACATGAAATATAATAAACGTCACAGACCTGTCATACCTTTACCACACAAGATACACGACCTACACGACCATTATAGTACCAAATCAAATTGCTTTTGGGATATTATGGCTGTCAGAACATTTTAAGCTCAATGTGTTTGTGTAGCCTAAATATTGATCCTTTATGAGAAACTTTCGAGACTTGCATGATCTGGAATCAAAACAGTTGATTTATTTTTTGGGATAAATGTTGAAAA
Organism: Limnothrissa miodon; assembly: GCA_017657215.1. Taxonomy (NCBI): domain Eukaryota; kingdom Metazoa; phylum Chordata; class Actinopteri; order Clupeiformes; family Clupeidae; genus Limnothrissa; species Limnothrissa miodon. Next base: position 406,125 of record JAGFZM010000208.1, read on the forward strand.
AATGCCAGTCAAAATGTCAATTCAACAAATTTAAGCAATAAATGCAACCAAAACATGCATCCTAATACAAAGACCACCACTGCTTTTTGTAGAGCACTATGTCACTTGTTTCAGAAAAAAAAGTGTAATTATGCATAACCTTCTGCGTAGGCTAGTATAAAGTGAAACCAAGACTGTGTCGACAGTTAATTGAGGCTTAGAGCAGAAGCAGACGAAAACTGTTTTATCTGTTTAGCAGAGGTAGCCCAACTTCAGGTGACGTGAATCACCTGACTTCATGTCATTACATTAGCATTTCATTCGTAGCTACCTGAGGTATGCTAGCTGGCTCATGTATGGAAACTGAACTGGCCAAATGCACAATGGAATTCAACTGACAGCTACTCATTTAAGCACCTCTTTGCATTTAAGCACCTCTTCGCACATACCTTGTCTGTCTGCTTCTATCTCACTGTGTCAACCTCTCGTATATAGTGTACCAGCGTGCGGTGCTCTGTTTGACAGCCTAACGTCTTTGACTCGATGAGGAAAAAGCAGCCGACTCTAAAGGCAGCCACGTAACGTTAGTGTTCTAGAATCTCTGCAACTTTTCTAAGCTTTGATAGGTCGTCCTTTTGTCAGGAAAACCAGGCGGTCCATTAGGTTACACAAAACCCATTGTTTTACAAATTGTTAGAACGATAGTTTAGCCTAATTAATTACACTTAACTGAAAAGCGTGAAAAAAGGTTTGTTGCTTGGGGCAAGACAGAGCAGGAAGGGGTTTCAAGAAAAGAAGAACAGTGAAAAACCTGGAATATGGACTGCATTTATATAGCGCTTTTCTACTCCTACAGTCACTCAAAGCGCTTTACAACATATGCTTCTCATTCACCCACGCATTCATACTCCGGTGGCAGTGGCTGCCATGCAAGGTACCATCCTGCCACCGGGAGCAATTGGGGTTCAGTATCTTGCTCAAGGATACTTTGATGTGGTCAGATGGAGTGGGGCTCGAACCTGCAACCCTCTGGTTCACAGATAAGCACATCTATATAACATTCACATGAGTTTTTGCAACAGGGTATTGGGATAAGGGAGTTGGAAATACTCCAGCATAGATAGACAGCCATCTTGTCCGGCTGCCATATTCGGCGCCAGTCACAGACCCGCCTATCCACTCTGGCGGTGTAAAGCAGTGACAAAGGCGTTGTGTGATGGGTAAGGTGATGAGTGTATAGAATAAGCAGTGTACAGGTGCATATGTGTTTTTGTGTTTGTGTAAGTGTGTTAGAGATCATGTCCTGGGGATTGGGGGTAAGGAATGAGAGAGGTCACACTGCCCTGCTCAGCCAGGCCACAAAGCTGATTAGGGGTGCCAGATAATAATTTGTTGTGGTTTCGTGTGAGAGAGCTGTAGTTTTCCATAGCTCTCTCTAGCGTCCTGGTCTCTCCCAACAACCTTTCCATAGCTGTAAGCCTTTCCACGATGTTATCCATTTTGTGATCAAGAGTCCCAGTGTCTCCAGTTTTTTGATCCAGTGTCCCAATTGCACCCAACACAGTGTCCAATTTACGATCCAATGTCCCAGTCTGAGCTCCTACAGCTCTGCCTACTCCGTCAATCCAGCCAGCCTGGTGGGCACTTGAGTGGCTATTACCGCTTTCTTCAATTTCCGATAACAGAGGCCGATGCCCAATCCAATCAGCAACGAACCTGTTACCATGAGGCCAAAAATGTAGATGTCTTCAACGTCCTCCACGGAAAGCGGGGCCAGACACACAATCCTCCACTTCTCCCACCTGTCCATCGTGTAGCCAGCCGTGAGGGTTCCGGCAGGGCAATCAGGTTCCCCCAAACCTGCATTTCTCTTCGAGGGTGTCAATTGCATTGAGAGACCAGCTGATCAAATCCATGATTTTCTGGTTTCGGCGAGCAGAGTCTGTTGTAGACAGATTAGACAAGACAGAAGAGCTGAAGCAGGGAAGGGCAGGAGAGGGGAGAGATGCGACCGCCTCCGTCGAGAGCAGAACAGAATAGTTTTTTAGGAAAGTTATTTGCAGTGAGGTCTTAAACAATCCTTTAACCGACTTCGTGACTAAAGGTATCAAGACGGGTGGGAAGCAATGCATTCATTTTGAAGCTGAAGGCCTCTTCAGCTGCTTCAGTTAGTTAAGCCAGGACAGGAGCCGTTCGGTGACTGCAAGGTTGCAGGTTCGAGCCCCACTCTACCTGACCCCATTGAAGTGTCCTTGAGCAAGACACTGATCCCCAAATTGCTCCTGGTAGCAGGCTGGAGCCTTGCATGGTAATCCCCTCCACTGGTGTGTGACTGTGTGTGATTGGGTGAATGCCATAGCAGCGCGTGTAGACGCAGCGGCATCTGGCTTTCCTGACCGTGCGTATCACTGTGGGATAGCTAGAAACGTTGATTCCTCTGTGTGTCCAGTATATGTAGAGAATTGACAATAAAAGAGACTTAACTTAAAACCACTGTGTGTTTTGATTAGAGGACAGTGAAACTGACCATGAGCTTGGCCTATGACAATTATTTATTATTTTTTTTGATATCGCAAAGCTAGTATTAAGCACATTTCGTGGTTGTCCGTCTTGGCCTAATGGCGTAGTGTAAATACACGAATTGGATATGGGTCACATGTTAACAGAAGGTGAAAAAAATTGGACATAGGCAACAAATCAGAATTGAGCATCAAGACCTGCAGTGTAAATGCAGCCATAGTGCCTCTTTAGTTGCTTAAGTTAGTTAAGTTAGCTGAAAAAGGAATGTGTTAAATATCCAAATCTAAGTTAGCCGAGAAGGTGTGTGTTAAATATCTAAATCTAATTTAGCTGAGAAGGTGTGTGTCAAATACTTTCAAACATGTACACACATGTATATATATTTTGGTGACATTCCCCATGAGTTGAGCACATGGTCATTTTAGGGCTTCTCAGTTGTCATTTCTTTGTTGTTATCTGTACAGTATTTGTAAATAAATGTGATATAAATGTGATGTTTTCATTATGTTTGATATTCACTTGCATACTATGTGTGTTTGTGAATGTGTTTTACTGTACTGTATGTACACTGAATGTGATGTACTGTATGTGTTGTGTGGACAGCAGATGTTGTCAGGGCATGGCTTTGCAGCCGTGTGCTTGGGTATTGTGTTTTTGAATATTTGATCTTGCACAATGGCAGCAGCAGGATGGAGAATTCTTATTCATTATTAAACGAGTACCTGTTGTTCCTGTAGGCTTGGGGCTTGCCACCACAACTGTGCACAGGTCCTTGCAGCCCTTCACAAACACACACACACACACACACCTTGTCAGAAGTTATCGGGTAGTTCCGCCGCTGCTGTTGCTGGGGGCATTAATTGATCATCTGTTTTTTTTCCTCCCTCCTTCAGCCTTTGCCTCCTTCATTCACTTATTCACTTCATCCCCCTGTTCTTTTTCATCTTCCTCTCTGCTCTCCCTGAGCTCTCTTTTTCTTCACTTGCTTTTCTTTTCCCTTTTTCCCTCCCTCTATTTCACTCTCAATCTGACTTCGCTCCCGCATTCTCTTTTTCATGCTCTCTTTCTCCCTCTCTCTCTCTCTCTCTCAGTTGAACAGGGTGGAAGGCTGCATATCCATCCGGAGGTGTTGACTGATTGTGCTATTGAGCAGTGCTGTGATATTTGAACCATGAACGGGAAGGAAGAGGAGGTGAGTGAGTGGAGAGGGTGGGGTGGACATGACTTGAGGGAAGGTGGAGGGGGTAGGGTGGAGTAGAGGGAGGGGCAGGGTGGAGGACATGGGGGAGGTCAAGGGGCATCACTCTGGGTGGATGTGGGAGGAGGAGGAGGGGGGCTCCACCGAGAGGGGTCAGTCATGGATGGACATACACGGATGGGTAGAGTTTGAGCTCATGTTTTATGTTGAGGGGAAGGTGAAGGAGACAGAGGGGGGCAGTCAGAGAGTATGGGGAGTTTCAGTTCATGCTTTATGTGGGTGGACGGGGGCAGAGGCAGGTGGAGGTGGAAGCGGGTCGTTCAGAGCTGATGGGAAGAGTTTGAGCTCATGTTTTATGTGCAGCGGAGACAGACTTGCAGGCAGGTCAGCGGTAAGTGAGTGAGGTTGAATTCTGGGAGGCAGTGTGTGTGTGTGTGTGTGTGTGAGAGAGAGGGTTGGAGGGGAGAGGTGCTGATCCATTATTCAAGGCTCCCCTGTGAGATTTCAGGTTGTGACGAGTGATGTCTGGGCTTAGAGGTTCAGCTCGCCTTTGATATCGGGCAACTACAGCTGCAAGCGGCATAGTTAAAATGCCCCTGTGTGCATAAGTGTGTGTGTGTGTGTGTGTGTGAAGAAAATGCAGTATGTATGTAGGGGTATGAGTGACTGTGTTGACATTTGTGCATATGCATCTGCAATGAGACAATGTGTGTTAGTGTGCCTATTTTGACATGTGAATATGAATATTTAAAGACAACATTTGTCTGGACTGATGCATAGAGTGCTGTCTGAGGTTTGTTTGTTTGTGTGTGCGTGTGAGTGTGATGCCGCAGCAAGTTTCTTTGCTTTTTGAACAAGCCGACTTGTCACGCCGTATGGCGATAAGAGAAGAGGGATTCTCAGAGGAGATGCTGTTTGAGAGGATCCTGAGTGCCTGGCTGTACACCTCCATTAATCCTCTGCGCTCCATCCCAGTCGGACTGACACAAAAGCAGGGTACAGCCAGGCCAAGGGCTTTCCCTGGGGCCCAACACTACATTACGGAGGTGGCTCAGCAAATGTTGCAACTGATGTGAAAATGTTGCTACCGAGACCATTATACTGCGATGTACTTTGTTGTAGAACTCAATAATCTGTGTGTAGAGGTTTGTCTCTCTCTGTATGTGTGTGTGTGTGTGTGTGTGTGTGTGTGTGTTTGCCTCAGTACGCATACATACTGTGCATTTTTAAGAGAACTTTTACCTTCAGCCACTATTGAATCTGGTTGCTAATGTAAAATCATTACAATGCATATGTATAAACTACATTGTGGATTTTCTGTGTGCAAAGATATGACGACGCAATCAATTTTTTCCGGCAGATCATTTTTATCTCATTATGAAAGGATTTCTTCTGAAAATGACCTCTTTTTGTCTCCGAAGCGAATGCAAAGCAGCACGGAAACAAAGTCCCATCCTCACTCGGCAGTGAGGCCTTTTTTTGCACCGTGCATAATTTATTCACAGGTGAAATGATCAATAAAATATAAATCAGCTCACGTCTAAGCCACTGTGGTTTGAAGAAAAGAAGAAAGAGAAAGAGAGAGAGAGGACAAAAGAAGAGAGAGGGAGGGGGAAAAAAGTGCTGAAGATTCCAAACTGGATATCCCCTCCACCAATCAGACGCCTAGCTGATTCCTCAGCTCCTCGCTCGTTAAATGATTCATGCAACGATCGCGTTCGACAACGCTGAAGCATTTTTTTTCTCTTCTCCGTTCTTCTCCTTCTTCCAGTTCTTTTACTTTTCTTTTCTCTCACTCCCTCCCTGCTTGCTCACTCGTTTGCGCGCTAGCTCGCTAGCTCCTGCTCCACTCCTGCCTTTGGATAAAGGAGTAGCAAAGCAAACATATTTCAGGATTATGGGCCAGACTTGCTGCCTGTCAGGCTGATTGTGTTCACATAATGCGTCTCTTCCCTCTCCAGAGGATGCGACCGGGAGAAAGAGATGCAGACTTATGCAAGCAAGTGCACTCGACACACACACACACATACACATACACACACACCTTCTCCTCTGCTTCATGCTACCACCCCCTCAACCTCCAGCCGTCTCTGTGACATTATTCTTTAATTCTCCACGCCTCTGGCTCTGTGTTTAATTGAGAGGAGCTTCAGCTGTGGCGGCACGCACCTGTCTCAACAACAGGAGTCTTCCACATGGAAACACGGGCCATGTGGAGGACGCAAGTGGGGGAGCGGTGCCGCTGGTTGGGCGCCTTGTCCCGGCTGGCTCCCGTACCACTGAGCAAAAGCCTGACGTGTGAGTTTGCTCATCCTGCAATGAGGGTTGTGTTTGTGCCGCTAATGGCGGAGATGGCGGTTGGGCCACGTATCAGTTTGGCACAGGGGTTTCTGAGCACACATATCTGTGGGCACGGCTGAGAAAGGCCTGTGTGTGTTTCATTGTTTGTTGTGTGTGTGTGTCTATGATTGTGTGTTTTCTGTGAGTGAGTGTGTGTGTGTGTGTGTACTTCATTGTGTGTTTTGTGTGTGTGCGCATGTGTATATGCCCGTGTGTGTGTGTGTAAGGTGGTGCTGGAGAAGTTAAGCCCCTCTCGGCTCCGTAATTCTACTCTGGCGTCGGGATTACAGCTGCAGCTGTGGCAGATTAATGACAGACACCTCCACCAATCTCACAATGAGACGAAGAGTGGGAGTGAGGGAGGGCGAGAGGGAGGAAGAGAATGAGAGAGAGAGAAAGAAAGGGAGAGGACAAGAGGGAGAATAAGAAAGGATGGGGAGAGAAAGAAACAGAACACACGAGAAACACATGATGGATGTCTGGAAGAAAACAAGAAGAAAGATGAAAGAGAAAACAGAAAGGGGGATGGTGAATAAGAGTGTTGAAAAGAGAGAGGGAGAGTGGAAGGGAGGGCTGGAGGCAGACAGGATTGCAGCTCTGGCTCTGCTACGTGAGTGTGATAGGACGAGAGAGAGAAGTGCTGTACTAGGGAAGAGATGGAGACTGCGAACAGAGTAATGTATATGTGTGTGTGTGTGTGTGTATGTGACAGAGACAAAGAGTGAGTTGTGTGTGTGTCTGATGGAGAGCGAAGGAGTGTGTGTGTTTCTGATTGGAAAAAGTGTGAGTGTGTGTGATGGTGAATGAAAGAGTTTGTGTGTGTGTGTGACAGAGAGGTAAAGAGTTTGAGAGTGTATGAGTGTGAGTGTGTTAGTGTGGTGAGTGTGTATGTTGCGACACACTGTGTGTGTGTGACAGGAAGAGAGATTTCCTCTGGATGAGAGAAGAAAGCTGGATGAGTGTGTGAAAGAGAGAGAGAGAGAGAGAGAGAGAGAGAGAGAGTGGCATGAAGGAGAGTGGAGCGGAGAGCCGAGAGCGATTGTGAATGAACACAGAGATGGCAGCGTGGCACAGCGCCTACAGCATGACACGAGCATGTCAGAACACTGGTGGCGAGGGTGGTTCTGGGGTTGGGGGGGGGGGATGGGGCGCGTATAGGGGAAGTGGGTGGGCGAGAGCGCTCATCTTAACCGCCTGGTGACAAAGACACAGAAAGAGATTAAGAGGCGGCGGATGAGCACGGAGAATAAATTGAGAGCAGAGAGGAAGAAAAAAAGGCTGCATGAAAGACAGAGGGAGGGAGAGAAAGAGAGAGAGCAAGGGTACATGACTAGAGCAGCGCATGAAAGAGAGAGAGAGAGAGAGAAAGCAGTAGTGAGAATCAGAGAGGAACAGCAGAGGATACATGACTGGAAAAGAGCATGAGAGAAAGAGAGAGAGATAAAGCAATAGAGAGAAAGAGAGAAGAACAGCAGAGGATACATGACTGGAATGGAGTATGAAAGAGAGAGAGAGAGAGAGAGCGAGCAACAGTAGTGGGAACATGACAGGAACAATGCCCACATGGCTCTCTGGTCTCCCTACAGAACTGCAACTGGAGGCAGACTTAAGCTGCCCTGCTTCTGAGGGCCCTAGGCTGACACTGAACTAGAAGGCAATACAGCCTTAGACATTTGCGTGTGTGTGTGTGTGTGAGAGAGAGAGAATGAGTGTGTGTGTGTTAGAGAGAGAAAGAGAGGTTGACCTTCATGTTTGCGTATGTGTATTTGTGCTTGGCTGGTCATTATGTTTTTATTCACAGATCACACTGCTCACCATGTTTATGATCCCAGCCACAACACACCTCAGTTCAGTTCAACGTGGGCACACAGTCTCAACACATCCTTCTAGAAGCGTTTTTTTGTCAAATGACTCTATTAAATTCATCACAGGAAGAACCATCTCCAAGTCAAATATACCTGAAACAAAACAGTTTATGTGATCTACCTTTTGATTTACCTACCTGTCCAGCTAAGGTGGTAAGAGTACTGAAAATTTGTACAAGTACTGTTACATTGGTTAAAGTACTGGTGTTAAAAAATACTTATGTAAAAGTACAAAGTACAAAAAACGCAAAAAAAAAAAAAAAAGAATATGAATTACTTTTTAACCAATGGATGTTTTTTGAGCTGTCAACAGCAGGCATTTGATTTGATTCACCAGTATAAAATATCTATGTTCAAAGTACATTTATCAGATGAACAAGGTATAAAAAGCCATTTTTTATATTCTGTAAATACATTTTTAATTTTTTTTTATAAATTTAAAATTTTATTTGCAGCTCTCAATGTCAGATCTGAGGAAGAACTTGGCATCGGTTTCATCGATATCACAGTTGACAGTGTTGTCTTCTGTCACCTTTTTTGTTTCTTTGACTCCAAATGTTAATGAATTAGTTTGTACACCACTGTGCAGTGTCCAACCATCAGACACCTGTGCTGTGCCTGTTGCTGCAGCGGAGTTTAACGGTATTCTTTTTAGTTTACGTGGTTGCAATTGCACATCCTTTTTGGCTGCAAAGTTTAAATATGAATTCAAATTGTGGGCATAGGCTACTCAGTAGCGGTAGCAGTAGAAAATATGCTTAATTATAGTAATGTGAGTATTTGTAATTCATTACTTTCAGCCCTGCTCTCCAGACACTATTTTACCCTATAGACACTACTGTATAGTGCTACATACCTATAGTACTCACCTCAAGAAGCCAGGGAGCTAGAAAAACTTGTCCGTCTTGAGCAGGACTATAGCAAGTATCTTCAGCAAAACTGTCCAATTCCTACCCTATTAAAATCCTGCTAGCCAATGGCTGATTGTTTATGATTGCAGAAAACATTGGAGCTGTGGCGTCAGACTTTTTTTCCTACTGTACCTATTTTGCCGCCAGCCATGTGGCAATTTGTCGTAGTGAGCAGGCTCCAAGCTGGCAGGCCGCCCGCCCGCCCGCCACAGCAGCTGTCTGACTGCTCGGCATGCTCTGATGCGGCAGCGGGTTTGCAGCGGCACGCCACGCCGAGGAGGAAATGCAATCCTGCGTCGATGCAAACTCGATAAAATCTAGGAGCCAGAGCACCTCCGTATATAATGATCCAAAGAGAAGATTAGAACAAGGTGAGGCGAGTGGGGAGGAGGAGATTAGAGCCTGCTGGTGAAACCTATTAGATATTATTGGAGGGGAATCGGAACAGGCAGATCAAAAAGAATCTCAGTTTGATTCTCAGACATAAACAGAGAAATAGGTTGGGGTGTTTATGTAATATGCAAAAACTAAGCTTTTTTTTCCTTCTAAAGCCTCTGCAAAGTGATTTTCTCAACCTGTATCTGTCTGTTTGCTATATTCCTCTGAGTTTTATTGACTGTTCAAAAAGAACGGTATAAGCCTGTGTAATTGCTGTGGAGAGGGATGTACACTTTTGGCCCATGTAGGTCTCATTTGATGTATTGCAGCGGAGCAGAAGCTACTGATTTGAAATGTACAGCTCTTCCCATTAGGATGAAAGAGATGTGGTGTGGTGCGTGCTGATTACTGCAGCCAGAGATGCTTAGCAAGTGGACAATAATGGCAGACCATCTGATCACCATAAGGTCTGAGAGCTTACTGGCTCTGGCCCCACATATGGATGGCTTTACTGAATCACAAACAAAAACTTGAGAAATTCAGTTTGACCTTTTAGCAAGCTTTTTATGCAGGCATGCCAATCCCTCACCTTTCGGCGAAATTCGCCGTTTTGAAATCAATATACGTTTATGTGAATCGTGCAGATCCGAGGACATTTTTTTTTGGGGGGGGGGGGGGTCGAGTGAGCAGATGACGTCACTTAACAGCTCCATAGACTGTATGTGGACCGCAGAACAACGTTGCTAAACATTTGGTCACATAGGCTACAGGGTTACAGCCAATCGAGATCAACTGGTACAATCCACTGCTGGTTGCCAGTTCTCTCTTCCGAATATTCCATTGATTCAGGCTGCACAGTCACCTGTTTGTATCGATAGACCTGGCAACCTTATCTCCCCACTGGATTTGAACACGCCGTTAACTGATACCAAGATGAACTCAATGGCGCTGTATAGAGAAAATCCTTGTTCACGTCGGATGGTTTTCAAAAACAGAACACACTCGATTTGGGCGTTTTGTTAGAGTTAGAAAGCCTACGTTGTGTTTTTTTTTTCTGATGACCTATCTTGACATGGGTTTACAACTGTTCGCTACAACTTGCCTTGAACACCATGATAAGCTCCGGTGAGAATGATTAGCTCCTGTTTGCTCGATATTGTTAATAATGTTAGCTTGTTTTTAACGATAGGCCTACGTAACAGAAACACTGGTCGGCAGTAATGTTATTAATTGATTCATAAAATATGATGATTTCGAGCCATTTAAAAATGGCAAACGCGTCTCGTGTTGTACACTTCTGCCGTCATCCATTGACTGGCGCAAGTTTTTTTCAGTGTGAGAGACCCATTGACTGTATAGGAGAGACCACAGTGGTGGGGGGAAAGCCTTGCCTTGTCTTTAGACCATAAGCAACTAAGCTGTAGTGTAAAGTTGCTTTGTTAATAGTGTTTTTATTCTCTGCTCTTGCCTTTGTCGCTTGTCACCATTTAAAAGTCAATTTAATTCTGGCTGTTTTACAGGTTTATTAACTTCTGATGTGAACACAGTAAAGAGAGTGGTTTACAGTTTTGGCTCTAAATTAAACAGCAGTGTGAAATGATATCTGGTATTCCAGTGGTTACCCAAATGTGAGAAACAGTGATTGGTCAAAACTGTAGTGTTGGTCACTTCCATGACACCACAAAACTAATCTAAATTAAGAGTGACAACTTACGAGCAATCACTGTTTATTCTGGCATCTGGGTGACCATTTTAGAGAAACCAGCTGCTCTTTAACACTGGCCAAATGTCAGTGTAGTGCAGGTGGTAGTAGGGGTGGGCGATATAGTCTAAAATTTATATTGCGATATATTTTAAACCATAGACGGTAGATGATATATATCACGGTATACTTTGGTATGTAACTTACAGCATAACAGTTTCTTAATGGTTACCATAGCATAAAGTCAATATGTACAACAGTTGTTTAGTCATCGTTCAGAGGTGTTTATATTGGACTCTCAAATTCACACAGAAGTAAACTGGTAAGCTGCATTTGTGTCAGGCAGTAGTTGTTCAATTTATAGGCTCTTACACAGTTTCTTTGTAAGAATGAAAAGGTGCTATCAATAAGGTGAAGCTACAGGTCAACATTTTTCCACATGGTTTCACATGGTGGAGACGCAATGAGCCTATCACGGTATGCCGATATGACCCAAAATCTCTATCAGTGGCCAAAAGCATATTGCATACGGTATATATCATCTATATTGCCCACCCCTAGGTGATAGAAAAGAAAACTATAACTATTTTGTGTTTGGTTAGTACTATTAATATCTACTCAGTGTGGGTTAACAGAGCTCAAGATATTCCCTCCGTTCAACATTCACAACACCCCTGTTTATGAAAGACATGATGACAGGCAGGGTACTACTGTACTACTGCACTCCTTTGGACAGGTGCGTTCAAAAATTGCCTGATGATGGTCATGTGACCGTAATATTGCGAAATGAATCTAAAGTAATGAGGGCTGGCTTTGTTCTAGTACTGTGGGATAGTCATTTGAAACTTACAGTCTTAAATGGCCCAGATCTCATGTTTTGGTAAAATAGATAAATCTGCTGTGCTTTTGGACGAAATTCTAAACGATTGACCTTCACCAAATATTAACTTAGTGTCAAAAGAGATTTACTTTGCTCTTTGAATAAGCTGTCTCGAGCTACAAACAAAGCCTGTTGCCAGACTTAAAAAAAAAATGAGTTCAGACAGAAACATCAACACAGAGATTATTTGTGTAGTAAAATATTTTATAGAGCCGTAAATGTATTTTTTCCTCTGAAATATAGCATTCACAAACTTGTAGAACTCTCTGTTATGTACACATTTTTATTAGCTATCTGACTTCTTCACATAATGCTTGCCTGCAATGAACCAGGGCTGCGCGGCATGTTAGTGAAATTCAAGAGATTGTTTTAAAAGCTTTAAGGAAGTGTAATAATAGTCCTTTTTTCTTTCAAAGAAATGAATTTTCATTTTTCTCTCTGTGTTTTTTTTTTTTTTAAGTATAAAAGCTGGTGTTCTGACCCTCATAGTCCCAAAAAGTGATGACGATAAATCTTTTTCTCCTTCTCTCTCTCTCTCCATTCTTCCTCTCTCCCTTCCCTCGTCTTTTTATTTCTCTCCTCCCCTTTACCTCTCCTTTTTGTCATTGTCCCTGCATGTCAGTCTGTCCATCCACAATGTCACCTTGTTGTCCTGCAGTTTCTCAGACACTGGTGCTCTCTCCCATGTGAGGGGGCAGGAGCCCCATGAAAGCACCGTTCCCAGGGAGACACCCCCCGCCACTCAGAGGAACCAGAAGCACTTCTTGCGGCTCTTCTTGACGGACTGCGGGGAGTCCTGGTTGCGGCCCTGGGGTGGCTGCACCACCGTCTGGGGGGAGCCCTGCTCAGCCTCCTGCTGCTCGGGGACCTTCCAGGCCCGCGTCACCTGGCCCTCCTGCAGACGGAAGTCGTGCTCCACACTAGGAGGGAGAGATGGGCACAGGGGAGAGAGGGGAGAGGGGGATGAGGAGGAGAGGTGTGAACAAACACAGAGGATTGGAGAGAGGACACGAAAGGAGAGGTGTGAGGGGGGGAAGAATAAAGAACAAAAGAGAGATTGTGAGAGTCATAAATAGGAAAACAAAACAAAAGTTGCTACGGTAGTGCTTCTGTTGACATTTTCCATTAAGGGCGACTGGCCCCCCGCCCTGCACACACTTCCGCACATCCACACATACACACCCTCACCCCATCCACACACCCCTCAGCTGCCACCACATGAGCGAGAGCTTCTTGAGCTAATACGCCATGAATAAATAATTGGCCAGAGTGTGTGATCTGCCGCGCCGAGTGGATATCTGCTCCTCCTTACGCTCCCCAAGTTTGTCAGCATCTCTGAGTGACTACGGAACAAGTAGTGCTGATGAGGCAGTGGCCTACTTCTAGCCGTGAGGAGGAGGAGGAGGTGGATGATGATGGAGATGGTGATGGGCAGGATAAGAGGGCTGGGAACCATGGCCTCTGCTGAGAGGGGCAAAGGGGGCAGCCGAGTGCTGGTAGCAACGCTGCTGCAAGCACACAACAATGAACACTGAGAGGTGCTAACACATTTGAATAACAGATTATGACACACACACACACAAACATGCATACACACACTCACACTAATAATGAGTGAACACACCCACACACACTTGCTTCCACAGACACATGCACACCCAGGTTCTTGCTCACCCAGACACACACAAAATTGCCTACTCACACTCACACAAAAAAATCGCACAAATGCAGACCCACACAGTCATGCTCCCACAGCCACACATACACACACACACACACACACACAAGTAGGCACACAAATCGAGAGCCCTGTAGACAGATGTACTCTATTGATACATCCAGTTCAGTAGAGCAATCCGTCACTAGTTGAGAGCATGTGGGTGGAGAACACCACTCTCACACTCTCGCCTGCCTGCCTGCACACGCAGGAGATAAAACAACGGCATCCAGCCCGAGCGACAAGCACCCAAAGCTGATGGGGCGAGATCCTCCAGTCATGCCTGGCACTGGGAGCACTGAACACAAGCTTTAACACAGCATCGTGTGACAACAAACAGCTCTGACACACACACACACAGTCACACACACCGATCCAGAGCTGTGGCACCCACTGTAAGCTTCAAAGCACGCCTCCGACATTTTTAACAGCCAATATCTGCAGTCATGTCTGACAAAGAGGCCCGAGCAGCCGAGTGTTAGACAGAGAGCATTAAACACAGAGTTGAACACAGATGTTCTGTGGAGACCAGCTTATGGAAAATGACAAGGGAAAAAAAACAGCTGAGAGAGAGAGTGAAAGAAAGAGATAGAGAAGAGAAAGAGGGTTGGGGGGAGGTATAGATACTGTAATATTCCACTCAAAGTCAAACATGGGAGTAGACAGCTGAGAATTTGCCATTGATTCTCTGACGTTTATAACAGTATAGAAAAGCCTAACAGACATGCAGTACTTCTGGGGCACCGGCTTCAAATTAGCAACAGTCCACATGGAGAGTTTCTCCTGTGCATTGACATCTGATAAGGGCCGCACACACCTCACGGTTGTCTGTTTCAGGGAACTTTGAGCATGAAGTGTTCAGTGGAAGTTCTTAAGCTGAGCCCACACAGTACACCGCCGCTGCCGGCGCCGGTTCTACCACAGGGTATAGAGATCGTCTTCCAATAGAGAACATCTTTAGCCAAAACATTGGCACGGAGAGCGTCTGCAACAAAGAACACCCGCCGAGAAGACAAGCACACAGAGATACAACGTTCTTCTTCTCGGCAGTAAAATAAAAAATAAACTCATTCACCCTAAATTCTCTCTCTCTCTCGTAGCCTGTGGAAATAAACCCTATAAATCCTGTCTGAAAATGACCCGTACACAGCACGGCATAAAGAACGAGTGAACGAGCGGGCGGGCTGGGCCGACGGAGGAGACGCTCACAGCATACAGACACACAGAGACCACCCACTGCGAGGGAGGGCCTGGTATTCACAGAGCGAGCACGCTAAAGCCCCTAACCCCCACTCCACCCGACCACCACCCCTCCAGCCTGCGCTCCACTGTCCTGCACAAAACCCGTGTCCCTGGTGGGCTTCATTTCTGCAGTGTTGTTCTTCTGTGATAAATCACCTCAGTCTTGGGGGGTCCGGCATGATCAAGCGACCACCCCACCGCACCCACCCCCCCCCCCCCCCCCCCCCCCCCCCACCCACCCCAGAGCCAGTTCCCCTAACCGCCCAGTCCTAATTATCTCAGCTCCGAGCTCTGCAAGCACAGTCCTCATCCCCTCCCCATCTCGCTCACTCTCTCTTATTCTCCTTTTTTCCATCTCGCTCTCTCTCCAATCTACATCCTACTTTCTTTTTTGCATACTGCACACACACACACACACACACACACACACACATACATATAAGAGGGATAGTCTGATGCTGAACAGCTGTGTCAGACCTGACTGCTATCACTCACTCACCACAATGGAGTTATGGCTAATGAAACCTGCTGCCAGATATGATCTGTGTCATTGCTTCTACTGCATTTGTGCATTTGCACAAAACTATTCTTCTTCTTGTTTGTGTACACAGTGGGCCAAATGGCTTCTATTTGCTCATGCCGCAATGACTGAAAATAAGCGCCAGAAAACGCAGCCGTCATAACCACGCTGCCTTGTTCTGTGCAGCTGGGAAATGCAGCCAGCGACGACAACACTGTCTGTCGCAAAAAAAATAAAAACATCCACTTGGACGTGCACTGCATGGTAATGCATGTGAAGTAAAAACTGCTTCAATTTCCAGCGGGGTAGTCATTTAGACGAGGTGACTTTGGTCACAAAGTCAAGTGTCCCAGAATGCCTTTGCAAGTGATGCGCATGGCAGCACTAACATGTCTGAAAATAAACTGCCCAAAAAAGGTTCTAAACAAACATTGCCCTGAGCAACCACAAGACCAGCAGGTATTTATACACACCGTATATATATATTTCATCACCTTGGATACTTCTGGAATGCTTTTGTTTTGTTGTGTCTGTTGTGTGCTTTGCTTGTTGTGTTTAAGCAAATGCACACAATTTTTATAAACTTTTTTTTATAAACAAATGAACAAAAACCCATATAAGGTGTAATAATATATGCAGTTCAGATACTGCTGTATAGCTGACTTACAATTTCTAGACTTTCCCTGAAATGCATACAGTATGTGTGTGTGGGCATACCTGTACTTATAACAGGTAGAGCGTCACATCTGAAAGCGCTTGAACGCAGTCATGAGAAATCTCTTCACACTTTCAGAATGTGTCAGACTGCAGTGTCACGCATCCCATCCTGCACAGGCACGCAAGTGAAAAGACTTGTGGAGAGAGGGGACCAACAGGCTGGGGTGGAGGGCTTTCTATGGCGTCCTGCGCGGGGGGGGGGGGGGGGGGTTTGAGTGAATCTCACGGCGGCGCTTTTTGAGAGCAGGATCTGACCGATAGAATTGAGACTGGATCATGCGGCAAGATTTGAGTGGATGTGGAGGTGGGGGCTCTGCTGTCACATTTAAAAAGCCTGCGAGCCGTAATAGGTTGTCGGCTGAAACGCCGTCTCTGGGGCCAATCACCGCGCAGGCTCTTCACAGGGGCTAAGTGAAAGGCAGTCGGTGCTCTGCGCTTTCAATTTATTGCAGGGGAAGTCTTCATTTGATTTCACAGTAGAGGGCTGGCAGACGAGAACAAAATCTGATGATGTCTCCGCCTGTGGAGTCCACACCACACCATTAGAAGCTTTGTCTATTGTGTGTGGGAATTTTTATAGGTGTGCATGTGTGTGTGTGAGAGAGAATATGTGTGTGTGTGTGTTTGTGTGTGTGTATGTGCATGTGTGTTTGTGTGTGTGTGTTTTGGCATGTTTCTCCCATGTCCTTCAGGAAATGAGTCTTTTGTTTATGCCTGTGAGTTAAGGAGGCGGTGTTCGACAAAGGCTAATCTCTGGCGCTAATCTGCGAGACGATAAACCCAGCGAGTCGAGCTCACGTTTATCTGCGGAATTATGGCAGCGTTTACATCTGCCGGAATTGAGGACAAGTGCCTCCAAGACAAGATTTAAAAAGTGCTCTGCTCCGGCGGAGTGAGTCAGACTTCAACATCGTCACACTCCCCCACTCAAAGATCTTACGCAGTTAGCACGTCTCACTGAGCACATCTCACTGAGCACAAACCAGATAACCACAGATAGATGTCATTTGACATTTTATTATTGTTGCTGCTCTTACTGCTTGTATTGTTATTACTATTATCATCATTATTGTTGTTGTTATTATTATAACAAAATATTGAGGACTACTGCCCTACAATAGCACTATTTTTACTACGATGATTATTATAGTTGTGCTATTGATTCTCCTGCGAAGACAGCTGGTGGCATTAACTATGAACGCTGGCTAATGATTGACGGATAAAGTAATGTTGTTCCGTCCTCAAGTGGAGGCCTAATTTTATCGAGTCCTGTAGGAGGAGGAGAAAGTGACCAAGGCTTCTGCGGGGGAGATTGAAAACAACTTAATTACAGCAATTTGCTGTTGCTATGTGGGAAAAGGTTGAACTTGCTACATGCTTCTTTGAACACCTCAGCAATTATGGAGCAGCCGGGGCTCTTATCTTCATTGATCTTTATAAGCAGGGGTAAGAATTACTTGGCCATCCAAGTTGATTTGTAAACACCACAGACATTCCAACTTCCAACTTGGATTCGTACAGAGATGTTTGTTTCAAATGCGGAACTGAAAATGTGTTTATGTCTTTGTTATCTGATGTGGTAAGGCATTCATTTGCTCATGTAGGTCAGTATGTGTATATCAGTGTGGTAAACTGTGTGTGTCTCTCTGTATGTGAGAGAGTGACAGCTCTATGTAGAGACTGATGTCAGCCAGGTCTGTGTAAACCAGTTGCAGGGTGATGGTCTGCACTATGTTTCAGTTAAAAACACTTGACAATTTAAAGGCCCACTATGCAACATTTTTCATTCAATTAATCCGTTTCATACTGTTTAGGATGCTAAAATTTGTCATTACACGGCGAACGAACGGTGTAGAATGCGCCATCGTGGCCAATAGCGGTAGATACAGCACTTGCAATGTTCAGCAGCGCGGACCGCCTCCAATAGAATGCAGTGCAATACAATGCAATACAGCGGGCTTTAGAGGGAGCTTGTGAGAGAGAAAAACAGAATGTTGCTTAGTGCCGGTTTAAGATCATGAAACATTAAAGATCATGAAAGTTATTGAAATGTTTCCTTTTTTTAATAATAGATATGACTAAAACAGATGTATGGCACCAGTGTTGATGCCCTTGATGCGCACACTCCTCTGTTGCAGTGTGTCCCTATGGAAACCCCCAGAGGCTTGAAGGAGAACATGAGGACATGTACACATCAGCCATGCCTCCTCCTGGGTCTCCCCTGATAGAAAGGAAAACACAGAAACTGCACAATTTCTGTCCACACGTTTCACTGTCGACCGTGTGTGTGTGTCTGCAGGGATATGTGTGCAGATATATATATATATATATATATATATATATATATATGTGTGTGTGTGTGTGTGTGTGTGTGTGTGTGATGAGTACTTCCAACCAAAGGCTCGCCCACCACCCCATAACAATGCAAATAGATGCCATCAGTCTACACTATTACCTGAATATCAGGTTGCATGCAGATAGGCAAATGTTTTGTTTTCCCTTAATCGTTCAATTCTATATCAATTACAGGACCTGCAAATTAAAGCCGACTTTGTGGGTATGGGATGGAAATTTGAAGGATTTTAACGATATTGCGTTTATTGATCCTGCTTATTTGTGCAATTCTTTATCAATGTTTGAATCAGTTCCTTTAAGAGAGTACAGTAGTTTCCAGTATCAGCAGATCTACTGCATCATGTAACCTGTATTACTACAATGGCCATAATGTCTTATTGGAATGAGGGTAAACCAGAACACAATGCGACCTAATGACAACCTTTATTGCATTTATGAGGGTAGAACATTATTACTGTGAGGATCCCCTCAGCATCATCAGCAAACACAGCCCAGCATTAGGAGAAAGGCTTTGTCTTATGCCAGAAGAATAAAATAGTAGATCTCGGGAACAATGTAATATTGTCAAGCTATGAAATGTGGGAATAAGAACAGCCCCCTGTGAAGACACCAGCGCCACATTCATGTTTTTATTATGACTGGAGCTCAGTAGTTTTTAAAGCTACGGGCTCAAGAGGATATCTGGACATGCAGCAAGAAACAGTGTACAACACAAACACACGCACACACACACACACACATGAGAGAGAGAGAGAAAGAGCTCAAGCTACTACATGTCAGGCATAAATAATAAGTGTGTGTATGGGTGTGTGCATGTATGTGTTTATCTTCTGGGCAGGGACAGGGAATATTATGATCTAGTGCCATCTCATCTCCACAATAAAACGCAATACAACAGCTGCTTCTAACTGGGGACTGTCAGTAACAAGCACCTCCGGCAGAAAGCTATTGTTCCCCACCCTCACTGTTCACGTATCTCATTTTTGCCATCTCATCAAACAACCACAGATAACCACTCCGTGCCAGCATAACACTGATCATTATCATCCCATCCATAAAACCTAAGGGCGCATGAAAATAGGTGTGCTTTTTCACGCTTCGCTCTGAACTAACCGTCATCAAGGGGGAGGGGGGGTTATAACACGTTAATAAAGCATTAACTACTACTATTTCAGAGCTACAGCAACACGTGTGCCAGAAGATGGCATAGTGTTTGAGCCCCCGCTGTGAGAGGATGAGTTGATGTTGGCATTAAGCAGGCTGGACGCAGATGGTGGAGATCTGTCTCAGATGGAGGGACTGGGCATGTGCAGCCGAGGCACCAGCGAGGGATTGTAAAGGAGATGGCGGAAAGTCCTCCCAGCAGTGGAGTCTAAATAAACGACTCCCCAGGGCATATGTGGGGTAAAATATGGCAGGGTGTGTCAGTCCAGGGAGACTGTGTGTGTGATTATATCCGCACAAGCCACATCAGAAACAGTGATTCATCTAATCTTCTTGGAGTGTGGTTTTATTTTCGGCAAAAGTTTCTTTAATACGGGCTCAGTGTTTTGAAAATTGTTGCCAGTGCTTCTTGCCATGATTTGCCCACGAATCTGCTCTGGTCTGGGATCAGATATTGAGAATATTTAGAAAATTCTTTGAAATTATTTTTTAATTTGTGAATGCTCTCTCTCTCTCTTCACTGACAGAACAATACAAAAGAAATGGTAACACAAGAATCACTCTTCCAGACAAAAACGAGACACTCAAAACCAAGCAGCAGGTGTTCCATCCACTTGTGACATCTCACATTTCCCCACTAATGTTATTGATGCGCACAGAGCACATGCCGGCCCCCATCACATCAAACCATATTAATGTATTCGTCAGGCATCTTGTCGTCCCAGCTCAGCAAGTGGCGAACGCCATCACAGTGCATGACATGAGTTTCACATTTCTACTCAACCACTTTGCACTAATGGAAATGGGCTCTGTGATTCATCCAATTAGGCTGACTAGAAACCCCAAACTCACATTCCAAGAACTCCTCTATTCTCTGCATCCTGCTTCTGTCATTAGGGGAAAAAAAAA
>JAGFZM010000209.1:0-91215 GCA_017657215.1 Limnothrissa miodon
TGTAGTCAGTGCAGCTACCGCCCCACACAGTGATGCAGCTGGAGAGGATGCTTTCAATGGTTCCTCTGTAGAATGTGGTCAGGATGTGTGGTGGGGTGCTTGCCCGCTTGAGTTTGCGCAGGAAGTAGAGGCGCTGTTGTGCTTTCTTGGTCAGTGATGTGGTGTTGGTAGTCCAGGAGAGGTCCTCACTGATGTGCACCCCCAGGAACTTGGTGCTGCTCACCCTCTTTACCGCAGCGCCGTCGATGGTCAGCGGGTGGTGACCGGTGTGACCTCTCTGGAAGTTGACAATAACCTCCTTGGTCTTGCTAACATTTAGCAGGAGGTTGTTGTATCTGCACCACGTGGTCAGGAGCTCAACCTCTTACCTGTAGTGGGTCTCATCGCCCTTGGTGATGAGCCCCACCAGCGTTGTGTCGTCTGCAAACTTCACAAGGTGGTTGGAGCTGTAGGTTGGTGTGCAGTCATGTGTCAGCAGGGTGAAGAGCAGCGGACTGAGCACACAGCCTTGTGGAGCCCCTGTGCTCAGGGTGATGCTGTTAGAGACATTGTTGCCCACACGCACTGCTTGAGGCCTCTGGCTGTGGAAATCCAGTGCTTAGGTGCTGAGGCCCAGTTTGTCCAGTTTGCAGATGAGTTGTTGTGGTTTTGTGACATAAACTGTTACACAAAAAGTTACACAAATGCACTGACCATTAATGATATAAACAAGAGGTAATTTTAGATACAAAATTTGCCTACCTAAGAATAGCTGCTGACATAGCAAATTCAAATGTAATCCGTGAGGTGAGTCTTACTCATGTCTCCAATATCAAGCTCTATATAAGTGAGAGAACACACAGTAGTCCCAACGTGGGGATGGATGTTGTATGCAAGGTGGGTAACCTACTGGCTTTTCATGCAACAATGGAAATTTGTGTTATCCATATACAAACACTGTAAAGTATGGTTTCTTGTCAAGGAGTAGTAGTATTTTGTGTCTAATTGTTTCATTGTATGCAGATGTATCCAAGTTTCATGACTTCAGTGAAGTCTCAAAATTTGCCTTTTAATTATATGGACGTCTTAAACCATTCCGGAGAGATCGACGTCTTCTGCACCAACCTGTTTGTAGGTCCTTGGATTTGGGCCGTCTTCACTCTACCCTGCTCACTGGTTGCCTTCTTAGCCAGTGGTTGGCATATGAGGATACTCATTCAGAAGCACCGTAATAACTGCTTGGGCAGTAACATTTACATGCTAAACCTCAATGCCCTGAACCTGTTATTTAGTTTCTCCAATATCCCATTTATGGTAAATTTTTTGTATTTTCATGATTATGTTTTTTTCAACATATTTGATTCTATCTATGGCCTAAATATTACTGGCCTGCCAATATTTTTGGCCTGTATTTGTGTAGACTGTTATGTGGCTGTGGTTTTCCCTGTCCTATTCATGAAGCTGAAACTGTCTAGATACAGGCTGATGGTCTGCGTGTCAGCGTGGGCATTGTTACTATTCTCTCAGATTACGTTTTCTCTAAACCTCTGGTTGTTTTTCACACCAGCCCCTATGTTCTCATACGCCTTGTCTCTTTCTATCATCACCTTTTGTGATCTTTCCATCCTCTACGTTTTGAAAAAGCCTGATCCTTCTGGAAGGAGTAACGTCCACCCACAAAAGCAGAGAGCTCTGCAGACTGTCATCAACAGTTTCATCGTGGCTGTAGTTTCTTACATACCTCCAATGGTGCTATTTGGATTCTCAGTGCTGATGCCTCTTAA
The DNA here is from genome assembly GCA_017657215.1 of Limnothrissa miodon. Lineage (NCBI taxonomy): Eukaryota > Metazoa > Chordata > Actinopteri > Clupeiformes > Clupeidae > Limnothrissa > Limnothrissa miodon. Next base: position 1,764 of record JAGFZM010000209.1, read on the forward strand.
TTTGCAAGAGAAACTTTGTTATGTTTTTTTACCTGTTTTGATTGCACCCATGATTGGTGGAGCCATAATGCCTTTGCTTCACCTAGAGAATTTAGGTATATTATGTCTGAAGAGGAGTGAATGTGTCTGGGGTTCGAATAAAACCTAGGGATCCTTAGTTTTGAACAGCTTGAAAAAGTGTGCAGTATGTTTTTATTAGTTGCACTAACCGTTTTTACATCTAAACACATTCATCCTTTTGCTAACAAGCTTCTTCTCCTCAGCTGTAGATCTAATTGCAGCGTCATTTCCACTTAAATATCCAAGAACCCTCTGGAGCCTGCTATACTTTTACACTGGCAGGTTATTTTGGTTAAGTGATAGTGGCATTTATCGGTAGCATACACATATTGGTGTTAACATTTTTGTCAAAGTACAGTTGTTTTGTTTTAACTTGTTTTGTGTTAACTGTAATAATACAGTTGTTGTACAGTTATTAATAATTGTAGTTATTATTATTATTATTATTATTATTATTAGTAGTAGTAGTAGTTAATAGTAGTTAGTATGTAAACTGTTTAATTTTTGACATTTTTGACATTATCCTTGTGTTTCCTCTGTGGATCAGGGTTATCCTTGTGTAACCTGCTGATGGTGTACTGCCACGTATTCATCTCAGAAGTAAATCCTGTTTTGTTCTTGAGATTTTTATGCAAATTATATGAAACAACTCTAAATCAATTAGTTTGCCCTGTTGCTGATTGGTAAAGTGCGCAAATAAAGTGAGCTTGTTTGGCTTGGTAGCCTGCCTTGGTTCTGGAATAAAAGAAGCAGAGATCGTACAAAACGATGTCCGCTTGCACCCCCTGTGGGTGTAGACTAGAGGTATGAGTGAAATGGAGGTATAGTGAGGTATAGTGAAACGGAGGAGCAAAAGGAGGAGGAGGGAAGATTCATAACACCAGAGGACATAACTGGGGGTGAGCAGGCGGGTTTAAATGAGACAGCAGAGGTGGGGTGGTAAATGGCTGTCAATCTTCCCACGGGCTCCTCCCAAACTATGTTTATAAAACACCATTAAGTCAAACTGATGAGCGTTAAACTGATGCAAGCACTTCAAAAACAAGAGACTTTTAGCCAGGTGAAACTGGCTGATTTTGAACAACTTGCACAATCTTACTATAGTACTTCTTATACTATGGCTCAAAACCTTTACAGTCTATAAGTCAATTGGGCTTAGTCACAGATGAGTGAAAACATTGCAAGCACCATCATAAAAAATCTGCATTTACTTGACCACCAAAACACCATTAGCTTTGTGCCTCTACGCTATATTTTGCTATGGCAGACATCTTGACAAGGCACTTTTGAACTGGGGGAAAAACAATGAACTACTTTATATAAATTACAATGAAAGCCATTTTCTGATGTAGCCAAGCTTTGTGAATGTGAATGTCAGCTCATGTTCAGGATTCGGGTTATTCTGAGTCACTCACTCAACTGATCCGGGTTATGCGAGTCACTTGAGTCACCTGAGTCAATGTTGCTAAATCGGCAAGAAAACTCAGTCCTAGTGTACAATGGTTATTACCACTGCTGGATCTACTAATATGCTTATTATGCTAGGCTACTTATGGAATAATAACTTAGCCTACATTTTACAGACTGTTAATAGAAGACAACTAATGATATCAATATTAGGCCTATAGCCGGAGTGATTGTGTTTTCCTGAATTTCATCCGCAGGGGGTTAATTTTACCAGGGGTTGTGTGGAGTAAAAATGACGTGGGTCATAGCATCCATGTCACTGATCAATCATGCAGCTGCTCAGGAAAGCCATTTAGTAATGGGAAAGAAAGCATTTTAGCCTTCTGTTTATTTATTGCATTACCTTAATGTAACATAGGCCTAAACAATAGGCTATATAGGCCTAGTGTTCAGTAAATAGATTATTATTATCATTATGCCTAGCCATTATTATTATTTTCATTATTATTATTATTATTATTATTATTAATATTATTATTATTATGGCTCACACGAACTTCTAAACAAATACTGATATGCACTGAAATATCAGTGTATGTTGACCAGTAGTGCAGTGTATGTATGTTGACCAGTTGAGGTCGCTCACACCTAAAGTTAATAGAAACGGTTCCTTACAAGAGATAGAAACACTAACATCAGTAAAATAGAGTAAACTGTATAATAATTTTAAGGTCATAACAACATCTTTAGGTTACGTGCAGCACATTATGTTATTTCAGAAGTGAAAAAATGGTGTTTAGTGTGGATTTGCTTTTCCTAACATGTGTGTGTATACAGTATCTCACAAAAGTGAGTACACCCCTCACATTTTTGTTAATATTTTATTATATCTTTTCAAGGGACAACGCTAAAGATATGAACTCTGGTAGAATGTAAAGTAATCAGTGTAAAGTTGATGTCCCCTCAGAATAACTCAACACACAGCCATTAATGTCTGAACTGCTGGCAACAAAAGTGAGTAAATCCCTAAATGAAATTGTTCAAACTGTGCCCAGTGTCAATATTTTGTGTGGCCACCATTATTTTCTAGCACTGCCTTAACTCTCTTGGGCATGGAGTTCACTAGAGTTTCACAGGTTGCCACGGGAATCCTCTTCCACTCCTCCTTGTGTGTTAGACACCTTGCGCTTCTCCACCTTCCATTTGAGGATGCCCCACAGATACTCAATAGGGTTTAGGTGTGGAGACATGCTTGGCCAGTCCAGCACCTTTACCCTCAGTTTCTTCAGCAAGGCAGTGGTTGTCTCAGTGTGTTTGGGGTCATTATCATGTTAGAATACTGCTCTACGGCCCAGTTTCAAAAGGCAGATCATGCTCTTCTTGAGTATGGCACAGTACATATCGGCATTCATGGTTCCCTCAATGAACTGTAGTTCCCCAGTGCTGGCAGCACTCATGCAGCCCCAAACCATGACACTCCCCCCACCATGCTTGACTGTAGGCAAGACACGTCTGTCTTTGTACTCCTCACCTCATCGCCGCTACACACACTTGACACCATCTGAACCAAATAAATTTATCTTGGTCTCATCAGACCATGGGATGTGGTTCCAGCATTCCATGTCCTTAGTCTGCTTGTCTTCAGCAAACTGTTTGCAGGCTTTCTTGTGCCCCATCTTTAGAAGAGGCTTTCTTCTGGGATGCTGACCAATTTGATGCAGTGTGCGGCATATGGTTTGAGCACTGACAGGCTGGCTCCCCATCCTTACAACCTCTGCAGCAATGGCAGCAGTCACACATCTATTTTCAGAAGCCAACCTCTGGAAATGACACTGAGAACGTGCAATCAACTTCTTTGGTCTAACATGGTGGGCCCTGTTCTGAGTGGAACCTGTCCTTTTAAACCACTGTATGGTCTTAGCCACCGTGTTGCAACTTAGTTTCAGGGTGTTGGCAATCTTCTTATAGCCTAGGACATCTTTGTGTAGAGCAATAATTCTTTCTTTCAGATCCTCAGAGAATTCTTTTCCATTAGGTGCCATGTTAAACATCTAGTGACCAGTATGAGAGTGTGAGAGCGATAACACCAAATTTAACACACCTGCTCCCCAAGGACACCTGAGACCTTGTAACACTAACAAGTGACATGACAACGGGAATTATTGGGCACAATTTGGGCATTTTTATTTTATTTATTTAGGGGTGTACCCACTTTTGTTACCAGCAGTTCAGACATTAATGGCTGTGTTTTGAGTTATTTTGAGGGGACATCAACTTTACACCATTATATAAGCTCTACACTGATTACTTTCTATCAGAGTTTCATATCTTTAGCGTTGTCCCTTGAAAAGATATAATAAAATATTTACAAAAATGTGAGGGGTGTACTCACTTTTGTGAGATACTGTATATATTTACTGTATACATATATATATATATATATACAGAGATGTATAGTAACAAAGTAGAACCACTTAAGTACTGTACTTAAGTACTAAAATACAGTATTATTTTTTTTCTCCTACTTCCACTATTTACTGCACTACATATTTCTGATGAATTCAATACTTTTACTCCGATATATTTTTCATGTGAGGAATCGTGACTTGTTACTATAAAATGTTACAAATCATATACACAACGTATTTGGTATATAATATAGTCGATATTCTTTTTATTTAGACTTTATTTGGACCCCAACATGTAACATTGACTGTGGACATACACTGACGAGAAAGTAAGAACTCACCAAGGGAAGGGTAGTGCAGGAGGATATTTTGAATGGTAACAGACGGCATTATTTTGAACATGTAAAGTGCTATACATAATTATTTTTCAAATGGTTCACGTTTAGCTTTTTCTGAGATTACAAGGTTTCAAATGATGTATAACATGACAATGTATGACTAACGTTGGGTAAATAACAGCATGCTAACAAAAGGTTAATTTTGCATATTTGTGGGAAGGCAGAATAGAAGTAGCTTGGTCCTGCCTGTGGGTTTTGACCGTTAAGTGGTTAATTTATGTGGTCTTTTATTTCCTTGTACTGCTACCAAAGAAATTGGACCCTTAATATTAAAGGCCCACTATGCAACATTTTTCATTTAATTAATCTGTTTCATACTGTTTAGGATGCTAAAATTAGTCATTACACGGCGAACGAACGGTATAGAATGCGCCACCGTGGCCAATAGTGGTAGATACAGCACTTGCAATGTTCAGTAGCTCGGACCGCCTCCAATAGAATGCAGTGCAATACAATGCAATACAGCGGGCTTTAGAGGGAGCTTGTGAGAGAGAAAAACAGAATATTGCTTAGTGCCGGTTTAAAGATTTAATATAATATAAACATGATATTGAAACTTGCCTGCTTTCTTTAATATACAGAGTTATACTTTTACTTTCAGTACTTGGGTAGTAATTTTTGAAATACTTCTACTTGCAAAACATTTTGCATTTTGAATACTTTAGTACTTGCACTTAATCCAGTAGTATAAAGAACACATCCACTTCTACTCAAGTCAGTTTTTTGATATAGCACTTGCACTTCTACTGCACTCCTCTACTCCAGTATAACATCTGTGTGTGTGTGTGTATATATATATATATATATATATATATATAAAATGTGTTTATTTGCCTTTCTCTCTTTTTTAGATGCATATTTTCAATTTGCATATTTCAATATCAAAAAGATATTTCTCTAAAGTGGAAAGCAGGAAAAATAAGGCTCACATACCCATTGCCATGCATAACCTATGAGCACCAGTCCAATAGAAATGGGAAATCGATGAAACTGTGCAGTCAGTGCTGTCTGCATGGTAAAGCAGGGCATGAGTATGGTAGTCTTCATTTGCACTTTCACTCTTCAGTTTCCCATTTTACCTCATTAATAAATTGTAATTTATTGCAGACAATCCATTTTTTAATGAAAGCAACATTTGATGTCCTGTATAGACTAATCACCAACGGATGGTGTGTGTTTTACTGTATTTCAGATATTCATCAAAATCCTTGAGAGGGAGGGATGCAGCAGGCATGAAGCAGGAATATTGATGGCCACAAGTCCATTTTAACACACACACACACACACACACACACACACACACACACACACACACAGGATCTGATTGCAGCCAGGATGTTTGCATTTTGCATTTCACAGACCATCCAGAGCGCGAGGGCCACGTCCACTAGGTCGTTATTACGCTTAGGGGTCGTTATTACGCTTAGGTGATGTGTCTTCAGCACTTAGTGTGCGGACAGAGGCTGTGTTCCTCTGACCTGCCCCATTGGCGACGTGCTTGCTGCTGCAGCACTTGTTTGATCAGGGTCGTACACCCTCTGCTCTGAGGGTGTACCTCGCAGCAATCTCAGCGTGCCTTGTCTGTTCAACGCTTGTCTCACTGGCTGACGGAGGCCATAGGGCAGGCGTTCCCTCGCCTGCGCATGTTAGAGCCCACTCCGCACATGGTGTGGCGGCCTCCTGGGCCTTCTGGAAAGGCGTCCCCTGTACAGGATATCTGCATGAGTGCCCCTTGGGCCTCGAGCAATACCTTTGCGCGTTTTTACACAATGGACGTCACCAGGCCGGGCGTGTAGGCCATTGGGTCCGACCACCTCGGGCTCCTCGGCTGAGGCCTCAAGAGGCTTGGTTGTAGTGATCCATTCGTACGTTTCAGCTTCAAAACGAAAGAGAATGTTACGGATACTGACGTATCCTCGGTTCTCTGAGAGAGAAACTGAAACGTATGCTTCGGGCTTCAATTCGCCCTCGCAGGTGCTGCTGGGCAAAGAGGACCTGAAGCGTGAGTTAAAGCGCTTACTGCCCTTTTCAAGGGTTGGTTAAAAATGACTTCAGTAAAGTAGGAGATGATAGGCATCATCCATTTGTACATTTCAGCTTCTCACTCAGAGAACCGAGGATACGTCAGTATCCATACTGTTTCCCGAATGCTGTGCAATTTCCCATTCGAAATTGGTGTGGACATTTTAAACATATCCAGATATTGGTATGGACATGTCGATAGCGTCCATACGCAATTTTACGTCAATGGTCTACACGTATTATAAATAGGTATTTTAATAAGTAGGTATGTAAATGTTTTATTTTATTTAAATAGTAATAACAAACTCCTAAGACAAGGGAAACATCAGCATTAGAATGTTTAGAGCACTCAGTAGCCTGTGTGTGTTTGTGTGTGTGTGTGTGTGTGTATTTGGCAGTCTAGGACATGTGCACAAATCAGCCATCAGTGGGTTAAGACTGGCAGGACTAACAAAAGGAAAAGCCAAACAACTTGCAAAATACTGTTCTGTATCAGCAGTGATAGGCAGCCTTGCTGTGTGGCGCAGGCGTTGTTTTCTGTACCCTTGAAAGCTAAAGTGTTTCACTTCTGAAAATATTTGAATCCTGTCTGTAGTAATATGATTGGTGGGTTCAAATAAATAATCCAAATGTGCAAAAGCACCTTTTCTCCTTAACATCATGTTTTTTTGGAATTTGATAGATCACATTACTTATGAAATTCATTGGTATTTTCAAACTGCTGTATGCAGATAGATTTTTTTTATTATTATAATAAAATAAATACTAGATGGTGAGGCATACCAATTACCCCCAACTAGAAACCCACCAATACTTACCCTTTATTTTGCTTCAGAACCAATCCAAAAATTCACATAATTTCTCATTTTTTTGTTTGGTGTGTTTGAGCAAGGGAACACCACTGTTCAAAATTGATTTGTCTATAGTGTGGAGTTAATGGAGTTGAAAGGTAAGTATTTTTGTATTGCATGAAAAGGGACACTAGATGGCAGCAAACTTAACATAAGCATGTAAGTTGATAAGGTAGTGTCAGGTCAGAATCATAGGCCTAAGCAGAAATTTTTAAAATGTTAATTGTGGAGATGGATGAGAGCAACTCAAAGAGGAGACCACAGGTGGGAGATGGAGACCAGGAGAAGCCAGAAGAAGATGACTTCTATACTAGTGTATGTAGGTGAGTAAATACGTAACATAACATCACATCAGGAAAGGGAGGGTACAGGGGATACTGTAGATGTTTAAATATATAAATAAATCTAATACTTAATGTAATCACAATGTGTGAATGCAGGTGAAAAGAAATACCAACCAGTAAATGTTTCCAGTAAATGTTTCTTTAAAATATGCTTACAAATACACTTACTACACTTGGAAACCCATGATACACTAAAAAAACCCTCACCACACACCAATGATTTTTCAATCAAATAGATATTTCTTTAAACCAAAAGTCTTGAAAAAATCAACCAATCAAGAAGAAAAAAAATCAACCAATAATTAAATACTGTAAATAATAATTTATGGCAAAGGGGAGAATGAACAGGTGACATTTATTTATTTGAATTTTAGGTTAAAGGGGAAAGGGGGGAGGAGGGGTTTACCAACAGGAGTTCAAGCTGAGTCTGTTGATTGCTCTGGTTAAAGCTGTTTATTACTGAAATGTTTGGAGCAGCGATGGTAAATGTTGAATACGTCTTTTGCATTGTTGACAAAAAAGACAGACTACATTTTCCATCTGAATAGTAAAACCTAGTGTATATTATTAGTAGCCTATATTAGTGGATATTACTAGTGTATATTAGTGTATATTATTAGTGGATTAAGTAGATATTAGTGGATATTTACGGTGGCCCAGAAGTGCAAAAAAATATTACAATGCTAAATTACTTATTTACAAGTTTAAGGACAAATTGACACGTTTTTAAACAGCGAAAACACGCCTACTGATATAGCCATCCGTGCTCTTAAAAATGCATTGCCCCTCCATCAACGCCCACCGAAAGAACAAAAGTACTTAAAAATATCTCCTCCTCTTTCTTTACTTAGTAGCTGTATTGATCATTAATGTATTGATCATTAAAGTTTTAAAGGTGCTCTATGATGCTTTAGCGCAATTTTGTTATCTCAAATTATAGCCTAGGCATCTCATCTTGATTAGCCAGCTTTCTGTCCTGTGACTAATATTGGTTTGTCGTTGTTTGTCACGATGTAGCCTATGGTTCGAAGCTTTGTAGTTATCTAAGCTGAATATACTAACTTTATGCTTGCTAATAGCAAGTGCTAACATCTTGTTATTGATTGAAACAAGATGTAACTTAGTATTAAAGTGCCGTACTTTTCCTCCCAGTCAGTCCCCGACACAGAAAATAGTAGCCTTCAAAATACGTTGCACACAGCTTTGTTGTGGCACCATCTCATGTCTAGACTAGGCTATATCTTAATTCCTATCATGGAGCACCTCTCAGAATTCATTTTAGTGACATTAACATACAGGAGTGGTTGCACAGTCCCTAGCAGTGATTCACACACACAGAAACAAAAGAAGTTATACAAACCAGTATAAGGATAATATTATAATTATAAAATTGTGTGTTTTTATCAGGACTTTTGTTTGTGCTCTTGTCCCTCATTTTGGAGAGCCTGTCAAGCTGTACATTTTAAAGCAGGGCTAAGCAACGTTCTGTTTTTTTCTCTCACGAGCTCCCTCTAAAGACCTCTGTATTGCATTGTATTGCGCTGCATTCTATTGGAGGCGGACCACTGCTGTTGAACATTGCAAATGCTGTATCTACCGTTGTAGGCCACAGTTGCGCATTCTACACCATTCGTTTGCTGTGTATTGACTCATGTTAGCATCCTAAACAGTATGAAATGGATTAATTAACTGAAAAATGTTGCTTAGTGGGCCTTTAATAAAGGTTTTAAAAACCCATACAGGGTTTAAACCTTAGTAAGCGTTCAAGATGTTTTTTTCTATACTTGAATACGGTAAGATAAAACTCTTCTGCTCTTCCGTCCTTCTAATCACATACAGCCAAGAATAAAAAGGTGTTTATGCTTGGTGATCTGTGCCTAAATTATTCAAGTAGCCTACTCACAGTTTGGGCTGCACGATAGGAAAACATGCAATATGCGATAATGCTGTTGAATGTTACGATAACAATATCACAGGCAATAAGTAAGTTAATGTCTTTCTGCTTAGGATTTGCTGGTAACAGACTCCATATAATGACTAGTGTATGCAGAAATAAAATTTTCCCCCCAAAAATAGTATGAAATAAACAGAGCAATCCAGTCAATTGAACATTTTTAAATAATATTAAAATGTAATAAATATATTTAATAAAACTATAAAACACGCACTACAACATACTAAATTTGAAATTAGGTTTTTGGCCAGAAAAAATTGCAAAAGGAACAATCTAGATTAACTCAATTACAGGCATTTGGGAAGTTACTGTATGACACTATGCAGTGTAATGTCTGTGTGCAGTCATGTAAGTTTATGTGTATCTTTGTGTGTGCAGTCCATACAGATGATTAAAAGAGGCCTTCCGCTACTGTTGAAACAATATAGGATTTTTGTGAGCTTCAGACCAGAGGCACTGCAGGAGGAGATAGTTGATGGTAGATGGAAGCATGGAGATGTTCAAAATAAAGTCCATGATGGTGAGGTTGAGCATGTAGACGTCGTTGGTCAAGCCTTGGCGCTGTCTCTGAATGAGCACCTAGAGGCCACACACTGGCAGACACACCCACACACGCACAGGGCACACTGAAGCTGCCCAACACCAATGGACCCACTAACAGACTGGTGCAGTAGAAGTCAATGTCGTGGGTTTGGTTCCCATGACTGGTGTTAACTGACAGTGTCAAAGGTTTCAGGAACATGATGACACCTGCACACATGGAAAACCAATACACTATGTTTATATACATTTTTATACATTACGATACTTTAAAACCTACAGTGCACACACATAATAATATTCTGAATAATGAACTGAATAATATACCTCCAATCAAACTATAATCTTAGTTTTCAGTGTTTTCAGTGCTTTGGTAAAATGTCAACCACCCCACCTTGAGCAAGGTATGTGCGATTACACTTTATTTAAGGTTTTTGACAAAAACATGATATGACACGTGTCACACACATGGAATGACACATCAAAACGATCCTAGTCTGGAACAAAACTTTTAAAATTCCATGATCAGTGGAACTCTGATTTGCATGGCATCCATTTACATATGACGTCACATGATTAAATTTTACTGTACTTACAGTAAATGAATTTCCTCTATTGATTTTATTTTAGTTTATTTTGCATTAGTCATGATTGTAAAATCTTACCCTATGATCCAGTGTAGCCTCTCAGTGAGCAGAAAAACTCATGGCAGTAGAAAATGTCACAGAAATTATGTATAGGCCCATGAATGTATGTGCGATTTGAATACCCAGGTGTGCAATAGGCTTATCTATATGTCTCATTTGAATACCCAGATAGAAAATAGGCATAATTTTAAGCAACTTTACTTGACTGCACTTGAGACAGGCAGTCATCCCAATCTTAGTATATAACACTAACGTTACTAACGATACCACTTCAATGACTTTGATTTGGCTCTTGTTGAGGCAAACACACATACTGAAGTGAAGGTCTAACTGAACATTGAGGAAGAAAAAAGTCCATCTAAAAGCCCAGCTCATCACCAATTACCCATTACTGTTTATATATCAAAGAAAGAAGGCTTAAAACAGTCAGGTTACATTACCAGTCTCTTTAACTAAGATAAAGTGGTTTTCTTTGAAAGGTGCATGTTACCTCTTCAACATTCATAAACGCTGAGGTACACAGAATTGCTTTTTTCATCTAATCTATTATGTAAAAAAATTGGTTTACATATTCAAAAATCATTAAAAGACACCGCTTAAAACAGTCAGATTAGAACACACCCCAAACTCATACCACATGCAGATCAGAAAACACACCCCGAAACTTTTAAGTGTCCCACTGGAAACTTCCGTTTTGTTCAGAGTTTCGGGGTGTGTTTTTTGATCTGCATGTGTTTTGAGTTTTGGAGCGCGTTTCTGAAATGCAGCACATTTTCTAAATGATGTTCATGTGTTGTCAAATTAATAGATAGATAGAAAGATAGATAGATATAGATAGATAGATAGATGTACTTTATCATCCCAAAGGTAAATCTGTTGTTACCCACACACATACAATCACATACACATATACAAAAACAGAATCAAGAATCAAGCCCTTCCCAGCAGGGTAAAGTCAAAGTGCATTTGCATCCAGACTAAAAGATACCCCAGTTGTCCTCAAAAGAGGAGTCTTCTCTCTCTGCTCATGGGGGACTCATTATAAATTGCTATTGCAGTAGGTAGGACAGTCTTTCTATATCTGTCCATACTACAACAGATTTGGCAAAGTCTCCAACTGAAGACACTTTGTTGCGTTAAGTGTTCTGTGCAGGGGATGTAATGTATTGTCCATAATTTGGAACAGTTTCTGTAACATCCTCCTTTTCACAACCCCTTCCAGGGGTTCAAGAGTCGACCCCATAACGGAGCCCGCCTTTCTAATCAGCTTATTCAATCTGTTTCAATCTTATTCAATCTGTCAATCCCACCACTATGATGAAGATGTTTTCCTAACTCGTTTGTGTTTTGTCTATTCGCAGGTGTTTTGTTGATTTGCATTTTGTCTATTTGCAGGTGTTTTGTTGATTTGCATGTGTTTTCATAAGTTGCACGTCGTGTGCACCTGTCGGCCAGCATGGCTTTAGCCTACTTATAGATCCTGAAATTTCAGAAACACATGTAACCATCTTATTGTGGAAATGTTTAAGTCACCAGAAACTTGAGTGACTTGCATTAAAAACAATTAATTCAAAATCTTCCCAATCTTGTCCCCTGTGAATCAGATGGGAATTGCCATCATTCACCCCAAAATTGGTTAAAATTCAGGAAGTTGCATCTAAGAAATACATTTTCTGGGGGGGTTAACTGAGGTGTCCCTCAACCCTAGGTGGTAGTGGAGGGCCAAATTATGTCCCCACAAATGTCAACACCATTGTTACGCCCTTGATTTAGGTATAAAACAAAGTGGAGGCAAATGCTATTCAAAGTATCAGATAAAACAAATGAAATAATCTGGATCAAGAACCCAACTCTATGATGCTCAGGTTACCTCTGTCAAGCTGTGTTCATGTGAACAGATCTTTTACATGGTAGATACGGGAGACCTTTACAAACAATTCATATTGACAAGCTTTCCCTAGTCCATTATGAAAATTGAGTGTGTTAAAAAAACTTTACAGAAAATGATGTCAGTGAGGTTAAATGCGATGTTTTGTCCTTGTTAGAGAGTATGAATTAAGCATTCAGCTTGTCAGTCATGGAAGACATTTTCAAGGATAATGACTTTTAAATTACTTCGACCCACTCCACCATCAAAGTGTCCAAGGATGGCACCTTGCATAGCAGCCTCTGCCACCGGTGTGTGAATGCATGAGTGTGAATGTGAGTCATACATTGTAAAGAACTTTGAGTGCTTGTCGGAGTAGAAAAGCACTATATAAATGCAGACCATTTACATTTGCTATATGTGATCCTGTAAGCACTGCCCTTACAAGCTTATGTTATCTGTGAGTAAGACACAAAAAGGGAAGAAGACAGACTGAACGAAGTTAAAAAAAACTTCCATACCTGTCTATGTTTCTGGCAGGTGGTCTTAAGAATCGTTTCCTTGCAATACAACTAAATATTGAATATTTGAATAGTGAATATTTAGCCAGCACTAGAACTCCAGAGCTCAGTGATATGATCCCAGCACTGCTGCTATGTCTCCCCTCAGTCCATCCAGAGAATACACATAGGTCAATGTGCTAACAAATACATGATTTCAAGTGATAATGTATCAATTAACAGTCTGTCTGAATTATGCCCTTAGAGTTTGTGTATTTTGTATTTTACAAAATGTCTGTAAAAGGGAAACCACTATCAGAGTTAAAGCCTGCTCCGCTGTAGAGGAAAGACAATGACAGATGACAAAAACTGTTACGCAAAAAGTTACACAAATGCACTGACCATTAATGATATAAACCAGAGGTCATTTTAGACACAACATTTGCCTAAGAATAGCTGCTGACATAGCAAATTCAAATGTAATCCGTGAGGTGAGTCTTACCCATGTCTCCAATATCAAGCTCTATATAAGTGAGAGAACACACAGTAGTCCCAACTTGGGGATGGATGTTGTATACAAGGTAGGTAACCTACTGGCCATTCATGCAACAATGGAAATTTGTGTTATCCATATACAAACACTGTAAAGTATGGTTTCTTGTCAAGTAGTAGTAGTATTTTGTGTCTAATTATTTTATTGAATGCAGATGTATCCAAGGTTCATGACTTCAGTGAAGTCTCAAACCAACCATTCCGGAGAGATTGACGTCTTCTGCATCAACCTGTTTGTGGGTCCTTGGTTTTGGGCCATCTTCACTCTACCCTGCTCACTGGTGTCCATCTTAGCCAGTGGTTGGCATATGAGGATACTCATTCAGAAGCACCGTAATAACTGCTTTGGCAGTAACATTTACATGCTAAACCTCAATGCCCTGAACCTGTTATTTAGTTTCTCCAATATCCCATTTATGGTAAATTTTTTCTTTTTTCATGATTATTTTGTTTTCAACATATTTAATTCTATCTATGGCCTAAATATTACTGGCCTGCCGGTATTTTTGGCCTGTATTTGTGTAGACTGTTATATGGCTGTGGTTTTCCCCGTCCTATTCGTGAAGCTGAAACTGTCTAGATACAGGCTGATGGTCTGCGTGTCAGCGTGGGCATTGTTACTACTCTCTCAGATTATGTTTTCTCAAAACCTCTGGTTGTTTTTCACACCAGCCCCTATGATCCCATACGGCTTGTCTCTTCTTATCATCACCTTTTGTGATCTTTCCATCCTCTACGTTTTGAGAAAGCCTGATCCTTCTGGAAGGAGTGACGTCCACCCACAAAAGCAGAGAGCTCTGCAGACTGTCATCAACAGTTTCATCGTGGCTGCAGTTTCTTACATGCCTCCAATGGTGCTATTTGGATTGTCAGTGCTGATGCCTCTTAGTATGCAAGAGAAAGTTTGTTATGTTTTTTTACCTGTTTTGATTGCACCCTTGATTGGTGGAGCCATAATGCCTTTGCTTCACCTAGAGAATTTAGGTATATTATGTCTGAAGAGGAGTGAATGTGTCAGGTGTTCGAATAAAACTTAGGGATCCTTAGTTTTGAACAGCTTGAAAAATTGTGCCGTATTTTTTTATTTGTTACAGTAACCGTTCCATTCCATTTAATTGTTGTATTTCCACTTAATAAACCAAACAAAAGAAATATCCAAGAACCCTCTGGAGCCTGCTATACACTGATAGGTTATTTTGGTTAAGTGGCATTTATCTGTAGCATACACATATTGGTGTCAACATTTTTGTCAAAATACAGTTATTAATAATAGCACTAGCAGTTATTATTATTAGTATTATTTTTATTATTATTAGTAGTAGTAGTTAATAGTAGTTAGTATGTAAACTGATGTAAACCAATGGCATTATCACAAAAGATTTGTGTAGGACTCCTAGAAGTGACAAAGTCTTGGGACTATATTTTCGGGCAAAGCACAGCTAAAGCACCGCTGATATGCGTAGACCCTGAAAACCCCAACTTCCGTAAACACACCGGCGTGGCTGTGACTTTGCCCGAAAATATAGTCTCAAGACATTGTCACTCCTACACAAACCCAATTTGTGATAATGCCATTGGCATTTGTACTCGGTTTGAATGTACAGGTGAAACAACGAAATTAAGAAAAATCCCGAGTTCATTTATGACTATTTTGAGAAGACTGGCTAATTGGCAACTCCCAGTTACAGCACCCTATGCTAAACTAAGCTAACGCTGCGCTTCTGGATACAGGACACTTATCCAACTCAGGGGACTATGGTAAGAGCCTAAATTTCGTTTTGGGGTGGCCTATTACTTTAAACCCATGGTATTAATAGATGATATTGTGCTGATACTGAAGAAATAAGACCAGCTTTATGAAACCCCACTTACTCAAGTTCTACTGCAAAACTTTTTCATACTTCATATCATGCATATCAACTTGCCGGTTCAAACCCCGACCAGTGGAAAGCGGCTGAAGTGCCCTTGAGCAAGGCACCTAACCCCTCACTGCTCCCCGCGCGCCGCTGTTGTGCAGGCAGCTCACTGCGCCGGGATTAGTGTTGTGCTTCACTTCACCTCACACTGTGTGCTGAGTGTGTTTCACAAATTCAGTAATTCACGGATTGGGATAAATGCAGAGACTAAATTTCCCTCACGTGATCAAAAAGAGTATAATTCTATAATTCTTAATTCATGCCACTGAATACACATTAACACTGTCTACACCAAGGGCGTAACAATGGTGTTGACATTGGTGGGTGGTGGCAAATCCCATCTGATTCACAAGGGACAAGATAGGCAAGATTGAGAATAATTTTTTTTATGCAAGTCACTCAAGTTTCTGGTGACTTAAACATTATCACAAGAACTGATGGTTACAGAAATTTCAGGATCTGTAAGTAGGCTAAAGCTACGGTGGCCGACAGGTGCAAACCAGACCCGGCGCCAGAAACAGATTTGAGGACGGGCCTTGCATTGCTTTGGGGGGGCACATATAGACTAATATAAACGCATGCAAAATAAACGCAGTCACCATGCGATACATCGTAGGCTAACAGCCTCTAACACACACAAACACACACATCAAAATGCTAGACCATAACATTATCTCACCTGATAATCCAGCTCGTTTTATAAGTGTTTAGCATAGGCTATTTAAAAAAACAACTGATTTGTTTTGATTTGCTGTGATTACTTATTATAGGCCGAGTTGTTGGAACAGCTCCGTGCATCTATATCTTTTTTTTTTTTTTCCTTTTATGGTGGCATTATCTAGGCGATCAACAGGGTTTTGAGTAGGCTACCAAAGTAACAGCAGTGGCACGGGATCAGACAGCCATTACAGCTGTCGTCTAGCATCACATGGGGGCGTGCAAGCATAGCACTTAACTTACAACTTCTGACAGAACTTTAGATGATGAGATTGAACTTAACTCCAGTCCACCAAAACATGGGCACATCACTGCATAACCCCAATAAACCATGAATATATAGTAAGAACAGGCTGGATTCAGTTAACAAAGAGCTTTTCTCCCTGTTGAGCTGGCTCAGTCTCGCTGACATGATCATTCATGTAGGCTGAATTCTGCACTAGATTTTAAGATCTGACGGCAAATTCAACCGCGGTCAACTGCCAACAAATGTCCAACTTTCAACAACAGAAACACTCCATTTACTTCATCCTTCTCCCCATGATGCTCCATCTCTGAGATAGCCTATAATCTACGGAATGCACTTGCACGTCAAAAAATCAAAACGTGAAATGATTCGGTTATGTTCTAAAATATGTTATTACATTTGTTGTGTATTAAAATATGATGCTAAATATTGGTATTTTTACAAAATACTGCTCGGGAATTTGCAAACCTACTCACTTGGTCTAGGTAAAAGTCTACCTTTATAAATGTTTATAAGTGAAATTACGCATGCCACCAGTCAATGTAAGAACCATTTAACCTAGAACCCCGTCAATTTGTGGATAGCCTTACATGTGAAATAGGAAAATATCGCCATGTAATCCATTTATTTCAACAAAGTAACTGTATTCTAATTATCACCCATTTGAATGGGCCAGTTACTCTGAATTTATATTCTAATCACATAACGCCAGTAGCCTACAATGTTATGAATATTTGGTGGAATAACAGGCTCACGTTCCCAGGGCGGGCACAGGTGAGTCCCAGGGCGGGCACGGCCCCCTATGGCCCGCCCATGACAAGTTATTTGATTTTCATTTTAAATCCTGCATAAATGGGTCCAGACTTTCATTTTGTAATTTTGCTGTACAGTTTTGCATTGTGGGTATTAAGCAGCAGGAAAGAACTCTCCATGCTGCAGGTAGGTTGGAATATCGTGGGTCTGATATAAAAGTTGTAAAAGTTATATTTGCACAAGCCAAATATGTCCTTAGTTCACTATAATATAAGAGGTCACCTATAAATCGCATTTTTGCGATGTTTGACACTGTATTGTTGCTTTTATTTCGTTTTGTATTTTCGTTTGACCTTGAACCAGATTTATACTGGAAAGTACAACTGGAAATTCGACATTTATTTTGTTTAGGCTGGACTCCACGCAACCTTACCCACAGTTGTGTATATTGTTGACCCATATGCAGGTAACCAATCAGATTTGTAGTTTAAGTTGTTAATTTTTTTCGGTCTAAGTTTGCCTCGTGGCTGTGCTAGCATTCGCGATCTGGAATGCGTGATTAGCCTGGAACGCTACTGCTGTATTTTAGGTGTAATACCAGTATCGGCCACAAGAGGGTAGTGTTTACTTTCGAATGACCGCTGGTTGCGCATTTTGGAAATGATGAAGCAGTGTTTTCTTTTATGCTACCTGACAAAATGGATGTCTATTTTAATATTTTACTATCTGTATATTTGTTATGCATTTGTTAACTACATTATATGATCACAGGAGCCATAATTTGCATACATTTAGATAAGAATTAGAAGAAGAAGTATTTTTCATGGAATTCACACACACACTATTCATGTTTGATAACACATTCCTCCCTTCTGGAAATTTAGTTTGTTTATTTTATTAACACATCACATATCGCTACGTAGTCATGTAGTGCTTTGTACTGGGATTAAGTTTAGTAAGGTTGTACAGTAAAGCTATAAGCAGGAAAGAACTCTCCATGCTGCAGGCTGGACTCCACGCAACCTTACCCACAGTTGTGTATATTGTTGACCCATATGCAGGGTTATAAAAGCTTCATCTGCCAATTGGGAGTCATCCTTCTTTGAGCAAAACACAATGCAGAGAACAGACCCAGAAGCAGTGAGCCAGTAACACATGGTAAAGCAAGGCATGAGTATGGTAGTCTTCATTACTCAGGGCCACTTTCACTCTTCAGTTTCCCATTTTACCACATTAATAAATTGTAATTTACTGCAGACAATCACTTTTTTAATGAAGGCATCATTTGATGTCCTGTATAGACTAATCACCAACGGATGGTGTGTGTTTTACTGTATTTCAATGGCCACAAGTCCATTTTAACACACACACACACACACACTGGATCTTGCAGCCATTGCAGCCAGGATGTTTACATTTTTTTGTTAAAAAAATCTTAAATGTTCATAAAATTGTGTCAAGTGTGTGTTCAGTAAATGGGTGAGAGGGTCAGCTATGTCAGAATCAACTTCACTAAAACTTATGTCACTTATGTTATAAATGTACAAGATCAAGGTATATACATTTTCAAACAAAAGCCCGACCGATATATCGGCAGGATATTAGGCATTTTCCAAACTATCGGTATCGGCATTTATAATGGTCGATAAATGAATATTTCAAAATTAAAATAAAAATGGACGAAACACATGTGTGTTGGCGTTTTATATACTCAGATAAGCATGACAAAATTCGTGACTATCAAGTCCAATATTTTGAATTTGATGTTCCGTTGTGACAATTAAATAAAGTTTCTTTTAAAAAAGCCTTATCATTATTTTAGTTAAAACTCAATAACTACAAATAGCTAATGTTATGGAAATCTTTTAATGTTTTGTTGCGAGTTTCTAATTATTATTATTTTTTTTATATCGGTCGATATATCGGAATATCAGATTTTTAAACCAACAAATATTTGTATCGGTATCGGCCTTCAAAATCCTTTATCGGTCGGGCTCTATTCCAAACTGACATTTAAATGTTTTCTTTCATGTAGCCAAAAATACACTGGGCCGCAATTAATGTTGGGTAAATAATTGTTGTAAATGATTTAAAAATATTTGTAAAATCGATTAATTGATATACTATGCTAATTCGAGTCACCGTGGGCCACAAGGACTGTCAATGAGCTAAACAACCTCTGGTTATGGAACATGTGAGGAGAAACGCCTATGATGTGTTTGTAAAAATGAATTGTATTACGGGACTTTGCATCTTCAGGCAACGAACGTTAGTGAATTGGTTACTTCTAAAAACCAAACTGTTCAAAAAATACTCTTGAGACATAAATTCAATGGTTTCCGCCAGACTCCTATCCCCTATCCGACTGTGGAGGTTTTGCTTATCCGTCTGTGGAGGTGACGTAGTTCCGCTTACTGAGGAGCTCCACACAGTCTGCAGCTAGATGCTCTTGAACAAAACGGAAGTTTCCAGTGGGACACTTAAAAGTTTCGGGGTGTGTTTCTGATCTGCATGTGTTTTGAGTTCGGAGTGCGTTTCTGAAATGCAGCACGTTTTCTAAATGATGTTCACGTGTTGTCAAATTAAGATGAAGAGGTTTTCATAAGTCGTTTGTGTTTTGTCTATTTGCAGGTGTTTTGTTGATTTGCATTTGTGTTTTGTCTACTTGCACGTGTTTTGATAAGTTGCACGTCGTTTGCACCTGTCGGCCACCGTAAGCAAGTAATAGTGTTGCGCGGGTCAACCCATAACCCGCGGATATCCGTGGGTTTACCCGCGGGTCGGGCGGTTACGTGTCGAAGTATTGTGGGTGCAGGTGGGTCCGGGTCGGGTCAAAAAAGTAAAAACGCAATGAATTAGGCATATTGCATTAGAGACTTTCTAAGGCTTTTGGAAGGCTCATTGTCATGATTTCCCTCTCCTCTCAATGCTGGCTAGAGCGGTGCTTTGCGTTCCTGCATCCAGCGCTTCGAGCGAGCGCGCATTCAGTTCAGCAGGTGGCGTGCTGGAAGCGCGTCAAAATAGGCTAAATCCTGGCACAGTGGATTCTATTGCTGTTCTTCACAGTGCTTCCAAACAGATGTCATAAATAAAGTCGGCCAATGTTTTCAATTTGGTAGCTTAGATTGTTGAGATGTCACGGCTTTGTTGGCTTTGGTATGCCATGATAATGTTACAGCTTGGAACAACTTGTGTCTTGTAGGCCTACAGGAAAAAAGTGTTTCATTTTTGGCAATCCTTTAATAAAAACGACAAATCGATCGTTAGTTTTTTTTGGCGTTGTTTCATGCAGGCTAATTAATCCTTCATGAAGTTGTCTCATCATCTTTAAGGCGCAAATCGTTGTCATTTGGATACCATTGTTCCAAATTAGGTTCCGCGACAGTAGACACACTGGCGTTTTTTTTTTCGGGTCGGGTCGGATTTGGGTCATGGTTCGACCATTTTTTTTGCGGGTCGGGCGGGGCGGTTCGGATCTCCTGATGGGTCGGGTTGGGGCGGGTTTTAAAAAAGCCTGACCCGCGCATCACTAGCAGGTAATATGAGTTTGGGTGCTGCAGTACATTTTGTATAAAATATTAACTGATGAAGTTTTGAAAGTGCACACTGCAAAGATAAGTGCTAAAAGTGAGAACAATGAAAGTGGAAATGTACAATTTTTGACAAATGGCCACTTAAATTAAGCAAAAAACTTGTGAAGTTGTTGTGAAAATGATGGAAGCCAAATGGACGTCCGCCTCCTCCGGTGTATGAAGTGAAATTTAACTGTGTAGGGACTGGACTGAACTAGCCTTGGCCCGCCCATACTTCCTGTGACGCTACATTCAATTTCGCGAGCAAGTCAGTCTGGCCAGGCTGCAGTTTTAGAGGAATTATTTTTCCCAAATCTGTGGGCACCAATGAGAAACGAGCTTACGCATACGTCATCGGAATGAGTGGTCTGATTGGTTGTAGATTCGTCAAGTAGTATACAGAGGCATCTGATGGACGCAGGTTAAGCCCGCCTCCCAGAAGACGTTTAGTAATGGCCAGACTAAGCTCCCATGAGCTTTGTCGCACAAGCCAGGCTTGTGCAAGTAACTTACCATTGACTTGGTGAAATAACCTCTTAGCCGTCAGTTTCCTTTTCGTGCCCGAGTCAGACATAACTCCATAGACAGTAGAAGAAACTCCGATCCGTCAGCTGTTATCCCGCTATCACCGCTTAGTTACAAATCTAGCAACGACAACACCGGTGTCGTGGTAAATTCCGTTCCCCCTGTTCCCCCTTGCGCGCGCTGATTTAAAATCATGCAGTTCCGAGTAAATGCAAAGGGGGGCGCATTGAGATGACACTTTAGACCACGGTTAGACTACAACTAGCCTGCTGTAGACTACTGTTAGACTAAAACTAGCCTGCTGTAGACTAAAAGATCCACGATGCTTGAATGTTATACGAGTTATTTTCTTTTTTGTCTGATTTTATGGGTCCAGTTTATGATTCTCTACAGGCTAGGCTACTGAGTTTTACTCAGCTGTGTTTGCTTTCGTTAATGTGAAATTAATGCGGTTCCGAGTAAATGCGCAAGGTGACTCATTGAGACGACACTTATCCTTAGCGTTAGACTACGATCCACGATGCTTGAATGGGATTATTTTCTTTTATTCTCTCTGATTTTATGGGTTTGTCATTCTCTACAGGATGCTGAGTTTTACTTCGCAGTAGGCCTATTTGCTTAGTTAAAGGTTTAACCTATGTTATTTTATTTTAACACGACATGATAGGAATGGGTGGGGAGGTAGGAAGGATGGGCCAAATGCATAATTGTTAGGGCTACCGAGGAAATGAAAGCGCCAGTGTAAGTTCTACCAGGAAGACTCATAGATGTTGTGTCACAGATTGCTCACCCAATGAAATGTTCTTCCTTCCTATATAGGCCGTTCTAACATTACCACTCTTGCTGCTCTAGGCGCCGGTCGCAGAAATTTGTGTTCCGTTGCTTAAACCAAGCTCCAATGTCTTTGTCAAAGTTTTCGTTCCGAATCTGACGAGGAGTTTGTTCCTCTTCCGCATCCCCCTTGCGCCGTAGTTCGCGTATTCAGTCCAAGTCCTCTGTGTGGGCTTCCTCTCTATTATGGAGCGTCTGTCCCATCAAGGAATACCTGTCGCTTGTGACATTTCCCGGGATGATCTCGTCCGCCTGGCAGAATCGGTATTAGGGTGCTTTCATATCTCTCCACCTAAGGCTCCAAGCCCTTCTTCTCCTCCTTCTCCGGACCCGGCTGAGAAAACCACGGCTGCCCCTCGCAAACAGTACAGGAAGAGAGACTCCAAATCGAAAGCAAGCGAAAAAAGAGAGAAAAAAAGAAAATAATCCCATTCAAGCATCGTGGATCGTAGTCTAATGCTAAGGATAAGTGTTGTCTCAATGAGTCACCTTGCGCATTTACTCGGAACTGCATGATTTCACATTAACGGAAGCAAACACTGCTGAGCAGGGGCGCCGACAGGGGGGGACAAACGGATCTCTTGTCCCGGGCCCAAAACTAGGGGGGCCCAGAACTGGGCCCTCATGAAATTGCAAAGTTATTATTTTGAATTCATTTCAAAATATGCCTTTTTGTGGAAGAAATGTATATGAAATTGCGTTAAATTAATTATATCTAGTCGTTTTTACCATTATTGTCCTTGAAATATGGATCAAGAGCCCCCCTGCCACCCCCTACCACAAAATGGTTTGGCCTTTCATAAAAAATGTGCTGTCATTTGATTAGCGCTTCAGTATGGCACAATGTCTCATTAGTCAGGAGCTCAGAAGAGAAAAAAAGAGAGATGAAGATGCCAGAAGTAGGGGTTCATTAAATAAATATTTTAAAAAAGGTCCCTCAGATGATGCAGACGGTCCTAGCAAATGCAGGCCAGAGCAAGGTAAGGAAGCACAGCCAAGGTTTCCCAACCCCGTAAAGAAATCCAATCCAGCCCAACTCCCAAGTCACGTCATGCATATTCATACAAATCAGTGGGTAACAGACACACTGAACAGTGAACACCTTATATTAAACGGACTAGTCATTAAAATTGATAACCACAACGTTAGCCCCGACCAAACACAAGTTTTAGCCCACTGATAATTCCTGTGGTCAAGTAAAATGCGATCGATATATATTAAACATATTGACGTGTAGTTTATGAAGTAAGTGCACGCTTTACATTCATAATATCATGTAGATTTTATTATTTTTAGCTTACATGTTTAGATTTCTAAAGCCATAGCTCCTTTGTAATGGAGGTCCAGTTGCACATCCAACCAACCTAAATAATCAATTTGGTTAATCCCGTAAATGCACAGCCTGCGTAAATGGGCATGTTAGCCCCCCTCCCGGCCAGGTGTCATCATGACGTGGCTGGGAGTGTGAAAGTTGTTGTGTGGGTGACAGTTCTACAGGGCTCAGGATCATGACGTAAAAACCCTTGCGGGCACCGCCATATTTGCAGCCTAACTCCTTAGTTTACTATGGATTGCTGTGGAATTACTCCCGCCTACTAGTGTGCTGTTGTTACTTAGTTTTTGCCGTCTTGGTCGTATGTTGCTGTATAGTGGTGTGTAACAGCGCAACCCACGATCGCAAGAGGAAAATAATTGCTAATATTATATTTCTGCTTCTTGTCTTCTGCATCTGAATGAATGGATATTACGTTCGGTGTGCTGCCAACATGGCGGCAAAATTCTTAGAATGCAAGGTGTGTGCCCGAACCCTATTGGTTACTAATGCGTTTTTTTTAAAGCATGACCTGTACCATTTGTGTGAAATTTTGAAAAACAAAACCTATCAAATTTGTTTAGTCTATTCAGTATGTGGTGAATAACAAAATCAATCAAAACAAGAAATAGTGAAATTTTGAAATAGTTAATTTGACCCCTGTTCATTTCTTGAAATAGACACAACTTGAAATAAAACACTGCATCTTTTACAGAGGCAGTCGAATATGGTACCTCCATTATAGAGGATGAAAGAGAGAAAGGAGAGGCTACTAGTGAGAGAGAAGGGGGAGCGAAAGACAGTCACAGTGGAGCAGGAGGGGGTCGTTCCCCCAGAGTAGAGAAGCATGTTATGTTAAAATAAATAGGTTGTTGATGTGAATAATGTTTAAAAAAAAAAAAAAAAAGTCGTTATTGTTAACCATGTTTCTGAATGTCTGTCACTTACAGGAGGTTGTGGGAGGTGTAGATGGCGGAAGTGGAGTGGAGTGGGGTGGGGGGTGGGGGGGTGTCGGTCGGGTGGGCCGGGGGTGAGGGTTGGGGCCCATTTAGAATATTTTGTCCTGGGCCCAGCCAAAGCTGTCAGGGGCCCTGCTGCTGAGTAAAACTCAGTAGCCTATCCCGTAGAGAATCATAAACTGGACCCATAAAATCAGACAAAAAAGAAAATAACCTTTTAGTCTTTTAGCCTACAGCAGGCTAGTTTTAGTCTAACAGTAGTCTACAGCAGGCTAGTTGTAGTCTAACCGTGGTCTAAAGTGTCATCTCAATGCGCCCCCCTGTGCATTTACTCGAAACTGCATGATTTTAAATCAGCGCGCGCAAGGGGGAACAGGGGGAACGGAATTTACCACGACAGGGGTGGGGGATTTTAACACTTTGTTTCCCGAATGCTGTGCAATTTCCCATTCGAAATTGGTGTGGACATTTTAAACGTATCCAGATATTGGTATGGACACGTCCATACGCAATTTTACACGTAGGCTATTATAAATAGGTATTTTACAATGTAGGTACATTTATTTTACATGTTTTATTTCATTTAAATAGTAATAACAAACTCCTAAGAGAAGGGAAACGCCAGCATTAGAATGTTTAGAGCTGCGGGCTCAGTAGCCTGTGTGTGTGTGTGTGTGTAACTGCACCTTTTCTCCTTAACATCATAATTTATTTTTTTTAGAATTTGATAGATCACATTACACTGGTATTTTCAAACTGCTGTATGCAGATTGATTTTTTTATTATTATAAGAAATACTAGATGGTGAGGCATACCTAACCCCTACTAGAAACCCACTAATACCTCACCTTTGTTTTGCTTATTTTCTTGGCTTCAGAACCAATTCAAAAATTCACATAATTTCTCTTTTGTTCTCTTTGTTTGGTGTGTTTGAGCAAGGGAACACCACTGTTCAAAATTGATTTGTCTATAGTGTGGAGTTAATGGAGTTGAAAGGTAAGTATTTTTGTATTGCATGAAAAGGGACACTAGATGGCAGCAAACTTAACATAAGCATGTAAGTTGATAATAAGGTAGTGTCAGGTGAGAATCATAGGCCTAAGCAGAAATTTTTGAAATGTTAATTGTGGAGATGGATGAGAGCAACTCAAAGAGGAGACCACAGGTGGGAGATGGAGACCAGGAGAAGCCAGAAGAAGATGACTTCTATACTAGGCTGCTGTATGTAAATATATAAATAAATCTAATACTTAATGTAATCACAATGTGTGAATGTAGGCGAGAAGAAATACCAACCAGTAAATGTTTCTTTAAAATATGCTTACAAATAGACTTTCTACTCTTGGAAACCCATGATACACTAAAAAACCCTCTCCAGACACCAATGATTTTTCAACCAAATAGATATTTCTTTATACCAAAAGTCTTGAATAAATCAACCAATCAAGAAGAAACAAAATCAACCAATAATTAGATACTGTAAATATTTGAAAACCAACCCACTAAAACCAAACTAATATAAATAATTATTTATGGCAAAAAGGAGAATTAACAGGTGACATTTATTTATTTGAATTTTAGGTTAAAGGGGAAAGAGGGGGGGAGGAGGGGCTTACCGACAAGAGTTCAAGCTGAGTCTGTTGATTGCTCTGGTTAAAGCTGTTGTTATTACTGAGATGTTAGGACAAGCATGGGCAAACTAAGGCCCGGGCGCCATTTTCGGCCCGTTTGGCTTTTTAATCCGGCCCGCCAAACCTTTCAGAATTATATTAAATTATATTATCAAACCTTTCTTTAGCATTTTTCCTGCAATGTCTGCAATCCTTGACTATAACACCTCTGCACCTCTCGGACCACTACTTCATTCAGTTCAGCTTACGCCTCCCTGTAGTATCTCGGACCGTCCCTCCTCCGGTATCGTTCCGCCGCAATCTCCGCAATCTCTCTCCCTCTCACTTTGCTTCTCTTGCTGCCTCTGCTCTTCCACCAGCATGTACATTCTCCTCACTTGAGGTCAATGATGCCACTGAATCTCTGTGCTCTACCCTGAGGATGTGTCTTGATAGGCTATGTCCCCTATCCACCAAACCGGCTCGGCCCTCCCAGCCGCATCCTTGGCTTGAGGATTCCATCCGTCGACAGCATACAAACCTCAGAGCTGCTGAAAGGCAATGGCGCAAATCAAGAAATCCTTCTGACTTAAACAGGTTCCAGGCACTGCTCTCTTCCTTCTCATCTGATGTCACTGCTGCAAAGAAGGCTTTCTATAATGACAAAATTCAAAACGCCACGGAAACCAGGAGACTATTCTCAACCTTCAAAACTTTACTCAACCCCCCACCACCACCTCCTGCTACCAATCTGACAGCTGATTCTTTTGCTTCTTTCTTCAACGACAAAGTAGCTGCCATCAGTAGGCAGTTCTCTGAACCAACTGCAAAGGCTACAACTGGACCATATACTAGCGGAAGCACCTCCGATTGCAATAGTCCTGCCGCGACATTTGCTTCATTCAAACCCCTCACCGAAATGGATGTGTCCAAACTTCTCACTTGCAGCCGTCCTACAACGTGCCCTCTGGACCCGATTCCAACCAACCTCTTGCAATCCATAGCTCCAACTATCACACCAGCTATCACACATATGATCAACGCTTCACTATCAACAGGAATCTTCCCTTCTGCATTCAAGCATGCTCAGGTAACACCTCTACTCAAAAAACCCTCTCTTGCTCCCGACCAAGTGGGAAACTACAGGCCGGTCTCTCTCCTTCCGTTCCTTGCTAAAACTATTGAAAGGGCGGTATTCAAACAGGTTACTGAATTCTTGAGCCAACAGAATCTACTCGACCACAACCAATCTGGCTTTAAGAGCGGCCACTCCACTGAAACAGCTCTACTATCTGAGGTTGAAGCCTTAAAAGAAGCCAGAGCGGAATCAAGGTCATCTGTACTCATCCTGCTTGACCTGTCAGCTGCGTTTGATACGGTAAACCACAGTATTCTATTGTCTATACTGTCAAACATGGGCATCAAGGGTGATGCATACTGCTGGTTCTAATCCTACCTCACTGGGCGACTGTTCAAAGTGTCCTGGCTAGGACACACCTCTGCGCCTTACCACCTTGCTACTGGAGTACCCCAAGGATCTGTGTTGGGCCCCCTTCTTTTCTCCATATATACCACTTCTTTGGGCCAAATCATCCGCCAGCACAGCTTCTCTTACCACTGCTACTCCGATGATACCCAGCTCTATCTGTCATTCTCACCCGATGACCCAACCATCCAAACACGAATCTCGGATTGCCTCTCTGACATCTCTGCATGGATGCAAGACCATCATCTCCAGCTGAACCTCTCAAAAACCGAGCTGCTGGTCCTCCCACCAACTATTCACCACAACATTTGCATCAACTCTGGCTCCTTGTCTCTTGCTCCCTCACGAGTAGCCAGGAACCTAGGTGTTATGATTGACGACCAGCTAACCCTCAATGACCATGTTGCTTCTGTTGCCTGGGCCTGCCGCTTCGCATTATTCAATATCAAAAAGATCAGACCATACCTAACTCAACAAGCCTCCCAATTGCTGGTTCAAACTATGGTCCTCTCACGCCTTGACCACTGCAATGCCCTTCTGGCAGGACTTCCTGCCTGTGCCGTCAAGCCACTTCAGATGATCCAAAATGCTGCGGCGCGTCTCATCTTCAATCAACCGAAGAGGACGCATGTCACCCCTCTGCTAATCGAGCTCCACTGGTTGCCTCTGGCGGCTCGCATCAAATTCAAATCACTGATGCTGACTTACAAAGTGCTTAGAGGATCTGCCCCTTTTTATCTAAGCGCTCTCATAAAAGCTCAGGCTACCCCCCGAACACTCCGGTCCTCCAATGACTGTCGACTGGCAGTCCCGGCACCTCGCCCAAGGCAATCCAGACTCTTCTCATATGTCGTCCCACGCTGGTGGAATGACCTACCAAAAACAATCAGAACAGGGCCATCTCTGGAGGCCTTCAAAAAGCTCTTAAAGACCCAGCTATTCAGAGAACATCTTCTATCCTAGCTCTAAAATGAACTGAAGCATTATCCCCTAGCACTGTGCTCCTTAAGGTTTCTGCTATGTAGCTCGATTGTTGTCCTGTAAGTCGCTTTGGATAAAAGCGTCTGCTAAATGCATAAATGTAAATGCAAACTGCTGAAAAATGCATTAGAGTGCGGCTAGAGTAGCCTACAGTAAGGGGGTCAGCGCCTCAGAGAGGATCCTGGTAGCTTCTTCCACGTGTTTCAGGTTGTTGAAAATTCTTTGAAAACATGAGTTGGGATTTAATCAGGCCTCTGAAAGTATGGTGGAAATTAGATTTTAAACAGGAGGGTGTATCTGTCGGTTATCTTAAAGAGAACCTTAGTGGCCAATTTTAAGGTGTCTTGGTCTGAGCCTTTGGTTAAAAAAAAAAAAAAAAACACTACTGTGTCCAAAAATAAAGTTTTAATTTTGGATAGTGCCGATTCACAATGTTGACAAATTCTAAAAATTCTATTTCTGTCCCACAAAACAGCCCTATGTGACTGTCCAAATAGCAAAGATACAAGGTGAGGGTCTTCCTGCAGAGGCTCAAAGCACTCTCCTCCCACCAGGCCATATAGATATCTGCGTAAGTATTTCCCATGGCTCAACCACACACCTGTACATAGTGTTTAATTACCATAGAACTCAAAGTTGTTTCATGTTAGTGTTAGCCATAGCAGTTTTAAAACTATTTTAGTATGCGTGTCAGGCGCCTTGTGTATCTTGGGTAATAATTAAAATCTGCCTTGGCCTAGGTACATCTGGACCATACAAATAAGTTCTCTGTTTCTTATTGATGGCTGGCACCTATGGTCAAGAGTTGGTCCATGTGGGCTCTAACGAGCTTTTGACTCCAGCTGAATGCAGTTCTCCATGCCATGGGCGTAGGTTTGCATAGGCACCATAGGGACATGTCACAACTAATATTTTGGAAAGACAATAGTCCCTACCATTATTTTGCATTTTATTGCATTTTATATACTGTATCATTGTGAATTTATTCACATATTTATTTGCGGACGCAATAGAATTAGTTAGACAATAGTCACGTTGTAGACAATACGTTTTTTTTTCTTTGACGTGCTAGCAATCCAGAGCTTCAGCAACAAACTTATGATTGGCTCAAACGTGCCTGCAGGTTCACGTTCCACTCACAACTACAAGACTTGAGAACAGGTCGTGCTGATAACGTTCTGTGATAACCTATATGTCCTCAGAAAAGTGTTAAACTTATCCTTGGTATTCAAACTCATTTTGTTCTGCTTTGTAGAGATATAGCCTAGACAATGCCACCAAAAAAAAAAGATATACGGACCTATTTCTACACAGAGAGAGTACAGTAAGTAGTGCCTAGAATTGGTTTAGCAAGTGTTATCACCTATCTTCCTACTGTGATAAATCGTAGAGTGGTGTTAGATGATGATAGCAATCAGGTTGATGACAGTATTGGGTTGATGACAGGTGGGTCATATTCATGCAGTTACAGCAAAATGCTAACTATCTCCCGTTATGCATTTGGTAGGCTGATTAGTTACAGTGTGGTAAACACAGCGAATGTAGCAAGTAGAAAACCACAGGCAGGTGCGTTTTCCTCTATTCTCAGAAAAGTGTTAAACTTATCATCACTATTACATTGGTAATGAAAATCATTTTGGACGATTTTCTTCCTTGTTGTTAGCATACAGAACCACGCAAATGGAAAAAAGATCTACTGTTTTAGCACCCAGAGACTAAGTGTACGGTTATGCGACGAATATCATGTTAACCTTCACCGGTATAAATTTGTAGGCTTAGGCTAATTGGTATTATTAGTGTAGTCTATTGTCTGTAGTTAATATTAGTCTGTAGACTATTATTGCTAACGTTAAAGTTAAAGCAAACTGACTGTTAAAGCAGAGAGGGTTCAAGCGGAGTCAAATTCATAATTTAGTCTTTTCACAATCACTGTAGGTACTAATATTTATGTAGCCTATATAGCCTAATAGGTATTGTATTACTGTCATTATTTGAAAGTCGATTTCAGAATACAGATACAACATACCAAAGCTGAGACCAAACCTACACCCATGAACCATGCAGTGGATGGCAGTACACTTGATTAAGCTGTTTGTTAAGCTGATGTGCCTCCTTAATGTATTGGACCCTGTCTTGTGGGACTGTCTGACGCCCTTTGTCTGCTGGTTTGATAAAAATCTCAGTGTTGTTTGCCAATTTTGATAATGCTTTACACTTGTTCCGGTGTAATGTTTTGTTTGTGTCCTCTTTGGAAATCAAAAAATCTCGAGACATTTCCTATCCCTCTGAATAAGGTCACGGAGGGCGGTTGGGCAAGCATTCGTTCCTAATTTGCAATTTTACAGACGGGTACATATGTGTTAAATTGAAAATGTTTAAGGCGTCTTTAAGACGCCTGTAATCTCACCTAAGCTGTTTAGGGTTAGAGTTAGAATTATGTAGAAAGTATTACAACAACCCTCCTCAGTCATGTCCGGTTGAGTGGAGGGACCGAGGAAATGCACTAGCCAAGGCTTGTTAATCATTGTTACTTGAACATGTGGAGGCCTCCTATTTACTAACAACCTTATAAGTACCATAATGCAACTATTTGCTCCACACATATCAACTGCAGTAGGTATTTCCATGCCCTTTAAATCACTGGAATTACATTATTTAGTTTTCTTTTGTTTCTTTGTTTTTATTATTTAGTGTCTAAAATGCCAAAACGCCGAAAACTAAAAATATACACACTGCTACTGGCATAGTGACAATCTTTGCCAGTCAAGGGCTGATGGCTGTAGAAAATAAAGGTCTAACATAACCAAAGCCAAAAAAAAGTTGTGGGCTTTAGCACAGCTCACTGCACACATCAGAGCAGCTGAGAACAGAATGGAATGAGATCTTGAATAGCACCTCTCAGAATTCATTTTAGTGACATTAACATACAGGGGTGGTTGCACAGTCCCTAGCAGTGATTCACACACACAGAACCAAAAGAAGTTATACAAACCAGTATAAGGATAACATTATAATTATAAAATTGTGTGTTTTTATCAGGACTTTTGTTTGTGCTCTTGTCCCCTTCTGCAAGAAATGTTAATGAATCAAAGAACTTTTAATTTTGGAGAGCATGTCAAGCTGTACATTTTAAAGCAGGGCTAAGCAACGTTCTGTTTTTTTTTCTCTCACAAGCTACCGCTAAAGACCGCTGTATTGCATTGTATTGCACTGCATTCTATTGGAGGCGGACCACTGCTGTTGAACATTGCAAATGCTGTATCTACCGTTGTAGGCCACAGTTGCGCATTCTACACGTTCGTTCGCCGTGTAATGACTCATGTTAGCATCCTAAACAGTACGGATTAATAAACTGAAAAATGTTGCTTAGTGGGCCTTTAATAAAGCTTTTAAGGCAGTTCTTAAAAACCCATACAGGGTTAAAACCTTAGTAAGCGAACAAGATGGGTTTTTTTCTATACTTGAATACGGTAAGATAAAACTCTTGTGTCTAATCACATACAGCCAAGAATAAAAAGGTGTTTATGCTTGGTGATCTGTGCCTAAATTATTCAAGTAGAAGTACTCACAGTTAGGGCTGCACGATATTAGGAAAACATGCAATATGCGATAATGCTGTTGAGTTGAGTGTTGCGATAACGATATCACATGCGATAAGTAAGTTAACGTCTTTCTGCTTAGGATTTGCTGGTAACAGACTCCATATAATGACTAGTCTGTGCAGAATAAAAACAGTATGAAATAAACAGAACAATCCAATCAATTGAACATTTTTAAATAATATTAAAAAAAATATATAATTATATTTAAATATAACTATAAAACATGCACTACAACATACTATAATTTCAATTAGGTTTTTGGCCAGAAAGAACTATCTAGATTAACTCAACTACAGGCATTTGGGAAGTCACTGACACTATGCAGTGTAATGTCTGTGTGCAGTCATGTAAGTTTATGTGTATCTTTGTGTGTGCACACTTGTGTAGGAATGCTGAATTATAGCAAGTTCTTGGCTAGGTGTTTACTTTGCTAGTCTATAAACATGTGCATTGGCATGTTACAATATTTCCTGATGTGCTATAAATTCTCTTTGAAGGGGAATTAGTCGCGAGATGTTGCAGTCTTTTGATATGTATATCGTGCATGTTGATATCACGATAACAATAAATTTGTGATATATTGTGCAGCCCTACTCACAGTTTTTTCTTCTTGGTTCATCATAAACAAAAGCTTACATACATATCTTACACAACTACATTGCTGCATCATAGCAGAGGTACATGTATATAAAATTGATTCTGACATGGACTTAGATGTCACCACAAATGCACCAGAATAAATTGTCCATTGTTGTAGACTTGTCAGTGTGGTAGTGCATAGAACTTTAAGCAAGGAATTTAAGTAATTTTAGGTAGGTTTTGCCTTCTTGTAGCTTGTCTAGAGAGCAAAACACCTATCGGAGTCAAAATCCTTGTATATGCAAGAATACTTGGCAAATAAACACTGATTATGATTCTTTGAATAAAAAAAATTGAGTTTCAGAAATAAATAAAAAGAGGCCACATAAGACCTTTTTGGAGAAATACAAACAAATCCTTTCCATCATCCTCCCAATCAAAAGATATCCACCCAATCAAAAACCAATTACACTTCAATTAAGAATGATCTTTATGTAAATGTAAATGTACAAATGTTAATATGTTTACAAATGTGTATGTGCTTGTTTGCATCATGAAAATGCTGATGTGTCTGAGGTCTGGAGAATGTCCTCTGGAAAAGGGCCTTAAGCGAGTCTTTGATGAATGTACGTGAATGATTAAAAGCTCAAAACCTGAATCACGGGTCCTACACTAATAATACTCATAAAGCACAGAGTGTTGTTTATTTAACTTGTGAATGGGTGTCATTCAAGGCCCACCTGGATTACAGTGTAACAGACACCAGACACTGGACCCCTTTGGTAGATTGAGATGCTCTTGTATAAAGACATAACGTAAACATAACCATATTTCAGAATGTAATTTTTTCCAAGTGGACTTTAATCACATACAAAGGCGGTTTCAGTTAGCATGGCCTATGCAGAAGTTCACTTCACAATGGTTAGTTTGTTAGTTGCGCTCCTCTCCTAATTATAGATTCATTAAAAGCAACTATAATTAGATTGGATGTTATGCTCTTTAGTTAGATTCAGATCCTTAATTCTGTCCATCTAATTACATCTTGAGTATCTTACAAAACTCTTTTCTTGGCTGGAGATGAAGGGCTTCCACAGTTAACTCTGAACTCAGGAACTGTCTCATGGAAGCCTTGCCCCATGCATGCCTCACTTTGAATTATGCCTGAAATGAGAGAGTAGCACTCATTTCCTCAAAAAGGAGATAAAGTATCAAAAGAAATACACTGTAAAGAATTATGTGTTAAGTGCTAACACTTCATTTTTTTATACATTGCTGTAAGTTTTTCACTAGTAACTAGCACCCTACATGTAACTCTAAACAGTGCAGCAATGTGCTTAATTTTTAAGGGAGCTACATTGCTGTAAAAACAGTGTTTCACTCGTAAGCACTTCATTCATAACAGTTTTACTGATTTATATAGCACACTAATGCAATGTGAAGACAATAACTAGCAAGCAAACCACCATCTCATATCAGTGCTGCACCATACTGTATGTATTGCACATTTTCTGTAACTGTATTTTTAGATAAGCCAACTATGATGTATCTAACTAAATGTGTGCAAATTTGACTGCATTTCAAGCGAGGGAACTGACCACTGTGAATAATCAAAATTCCAGAAACCCACAACTTGCAGACAAAATATTTCTCGAAGTTAATTACTGTATAAAGTCCTGTAACAGAAGATCCTGTGTAACTGTACAACATCCAGTTAGTGTATTTTTTGTAGTTTCTGAAACATTAAAATAGCACATCAACATGGCCTGTGGCTGAAGACCTTCACATGAAGATCACAACTGCAAACTAAACTGCCAGAACAAAAACACCTGGCCCATATAGAAGAGTTGATCATCCATTTGTATTCTGAGTGCCTCCATGCTGCACGTGTTCGAACGTGCTGCCAATGGACATCCAGAGATGAACTTCTAACCTGTGACAAACATTTCCTTGTTTATGCTCCTCTGGCTTTTCACCATCCCCTGGCCTCCCAACACATGGATGGAGGCAGTGTATATTATTTTCATATATGTCTTTTCCTTTGTTAACACAGCAAACAAAAACAAACAGAAGTTGACCCTGCTCAAGAAAATATTTACCAACATTTTTGGCTGAGCTCTCCATCTGAATTGTGCTAGGATCAGCTGCCTGGCAACCTACTTTATTTCTCACAAACTTCCCATAGCTGTCGCTGTCTTGGCATGTTGCTAATTAAAATTTATTTGAGTATAATTGTGTACAGATATTTTGAATTGCCACAAAGTTATGATCAGACAGCTGCTCACATTACAAGAATTAGTTCAAAACCAAACATGACAATATTACATTTAGTCAATACATTTATCCAGAAAGGGTATTACACACCCCAACTGTCTTTGTTGGGTGGGGATGAAGTAATTAGATCAGCTTTGGCCTCCAATAGCTTGAGGTAGACAAGAATGTTGATTTCAGCACATTTTTACAGGTGTCCCATACAAGGCGGTAACGTTATTCCGTGGAACAGTAGGCCGTGCACTAACCAACATAAAAACAGATGGACTAAACTCCACAAAGCATAATTTGTCTCTTCAAAAATAGAAAAGCATAGCAAATTCATGAGCTGATGGTTTAAACCTTATGGTGTTAAGGAGGCTCCATGAGAGTAGCTGTATTGGGGAAAAAAAAGACATCTGAAAAGCCAGAAAAGGCTAATCAAAAATGTTTGGCTCATCAAAAAAAGCCATATCTGGCTTACAAGCCATAGATTCACGACCTGTAGATTCATCACCCCAGGGCGATGTGAAGGATTTCCTGTGTAAAACAAGGTCCCTAAATGTGATCGGTGTGATAGACAGCTCCCATGTCGCCATACAAACTTCACATGTGAACAAGTACATGTATGTTAAAAATATTTTTGGGGCTTGTTGCCTTTATTCTGATAGGACAATAGAGAGTGACAGGAAATGAGTGGGATGGGGAAGGAGAAATGACCTCAGGGTGGAATATACAGTATGACACCTTAGCCACGGAATGGAAAAACTTCCATTCAATAAATGTGCAGATCATTTGTGATATTTATATTACAGTCCTGAACGCTGTTGCGTGCTGGCCAGGGTCAATGTTGACACCTCCACCCTGAAAAATGGTAGTGTTGGGAACCAACTGGGGTAACAGGCAAAGAATGATTATGGGGGCAGAGATGAGCGAATATTTTAACTGCAGATAATTATGATTTATAACTGAATAATTGGTATATACACATTTTTTGTTCATTTTCTCTGAATCAGAGTTTCAATTGTTTCAGAGAAGTACAACAAAGTTTTTTTTTTTTTTTTTTTAATGAGGCCCCGGTACACTTCATTAGTAATGTGTCTCAGGGTCAGCAGGTGTTTCAGCCTCTAATCTCAATATTAGGCAGACCCTCCAGGATTTCGCGATGTTGCGATTTGCAACTTCAACCAATCCCCGTGAATTCAGGGCGATGTTGCAATTTTAACTAATGACCGCAACTTTCCCGCAAAATTTACCAATCATCGAGCTCACGTCGACAAACTATCTTTTTTTACACTGAGCTAGAATCACACGTCTATGTCTACTTTGCAGCGCGATCAATGGCATTCTAATTGCCCGGCCCACATTGAAGCACCCCTATTCTCCCAGTCAATCGGGTTTTACGCGCATCTGGTTACGCGTTTGCTTCTGTTTTTTATGTGGTGGCATTTCTTCCGTGTTTTTAAAATACTTAACACATTTAATCGAGAGGTATAGGCTACGATTTAGCTATAGGCTTATCTAACATTTGACTGGATAGCAACAGAAAGACAGGAAACAAAGATAGATAGATAGATAGATACTTTATTGATCCCCAAGGGGAAATTCAAGGTCCCAGCAGCTTAAAAAATCACACACAACATATACTACAGTGTACACAGGATGATAAGCAGCAGATCAACAAAACAACATGACTAGATCAACATTACTAAAAATAAGAATAGAATGCAAATACTATGGGTAGAGATGCGCATGAGTGTACTGTGGTACAGTATGGGGTGTGTGTCAAGGTACATGATGATGATGATACCAACAGAGACCCAGACGACAAGAAACAACAGAGACCGGTCAGGAGAGCAACACCAAGAAAATGTATTCGACAGAAACAGTGATCACAAATGGGCAAGAAAGTTCTACACCTTTAAATCAGATGTCTTAAATTAAATGTCGAAGTTATAATCAATGTTGGGCAGTAGCTTCAATGCAAATTAATAAGCTAGTTTAACTACATTTAGCGTGGCTGTAGTGAAGCTACAGCATGAGTATACTGACTCTGATAGCTTAATTTAGCTTTTTTTTGGCAATGAAGTAATCCTTAAAGCTATATTATCAAGCATCAGCTCACAGCAGCAAATCCTCTATCTAGGCTGTACATGGAAGATCAGTTCATTGCAATAATGTGATGCATTTGATGCGTCAGTCATGCCATAATAATAATAAAAAAGTCCACAATGTATGATCACATCACAGTAAACAGGCATACAGTAGGCATATCAATAGGCTATATACTAATCAGTTACTATTGTATAGCTATTGAGAGAGCTGTTTGTTAATCAATACAGTAACAGTCTAGAAGAAAATTGGATTATTAAATATAGGCCTTTTGTACATTAGAAATGTAGCTGTTTTGAACTACTGTCATTTTTAGCTACATTTGGTCTTAAATAGCTTTGTTGTAGTGAAGTTTCATCTGATGTGGAGTAACTGGTGGGTGCTTAGTTAACTACATTTCCTGATTAGCTTGCCCAACTGGTTATAATATATTGTTATACAGACAACTGAGGATAACAAAAGAGACAGGCAATATTATTGCACATAGGCTATACTTATGAAAGAGGTCAGAAGAGGAACCAATATAATGTAGGTTACAGAAGGCCTATGTAGCCTGTGAGACAGATGGACAATGACAAAAAGTTCTATGCTGTTTCATTTTTAAATGTTTTCAAAAGTTGGGCCTGCTGTAAAACTTTTCAGGGGTTGTTGCTTATATTCTAGTGCTACAGTATTTCAAGAAAAGGAGCAAGTAGTGGATTGTACTTTTAAACTGTGAAATTGGTGGATTTATAAAACCTTGCCATTTTGTGCGAGTGTCCCTCATCTTTTTGAGATATCCAGGAAAGTGTCCCTCATTTGAGGTTGAGGGAGTTGGCAGCCATAGTAAGGTTGTTTACAAGAATTTCTCAGTTTCTTTGTTCTTTTAATGTTTTTTTTCCGTAATAATTTAATATTTCCTCATTTAAATCACAATTACTTATACCAACTTTTACTTCCTCACGCAATATAATCACAACAACAAACTAAAAATCACAGCAACTTTCATCGCATTTTTTGGGAAAAGCTCCCGCAACATCAGGTATTTTAGGCGGCAACAATCACAAAAAAGGCCCGCGAAATCCTGGAGGGACTGATTAGGGCTCCACACGTTCACACCAGGAGTGACTGTAAATTAGCTGGAAGTAATTCACTGTCAGGGCCGGATCAACATGACCAGGGGCCCCTAGGCTACAGTTTGCTGTAGGCCCCCCCTCGCCCACGCACAAACCCCATGTTCATGGTGGCATGCGTAATTTCACTGAACATTTATTACCTATACCAAGTGAGTAGGTTTGTAAATTCCCGAGCAGTATTTTGGAAAGACAAAATGGTCACTACCAATATTTAGCATCATATTTAATACACAACAAATATTAATTTAATCACATATCTATTTTAGAACACGGCCGAATAATTTCACGTTTTGATTTTTTGACGTGCAAGTGCATTCCGTAGGGTATCCCTGAGCTGGAGCATCATGGGGAGAAGGATGAAGTAAATGGAGTGTATTTGTTGTTGAAAGTTGGACATTTGTTGGCAGTTGACCGCGGTTGAATTCGCCGCCAGACCTTATAATCTAGTGCAGATTAATTTTACATGAATGATCATGTCAGCTCAACAGGGAGAAAAGCTCTTGTTAACTGCAAGCCGGTAAGACACGTTTTTACTACGAAGCAGCCTGCTCTTACAATATATTCATGGTTTATTGGGGTTATGCAGTGATATGCCCATGTTTCGGTGGACTGGAGTTAAGTTCACTCTCATCATCAAAAGTTCTGTCAGAAGTTGTAGGTGCAATGCTCGCGCGCCCCCATGCTACAGCCGTAATGGCTGTCTAATCCTCAAAACTGTGTTGATAGCCTAGATAATGCCAGCTTAAAAGGAAAAAAAGATATAGGCGTACAGAGCTGTTTCAACAACTAGGCCTATACAGTAATCACAACAAATCGTTCAGTTGTTTTTTTTAAGTAGCCTATGCCAAACACTAAAACGAGCTGGATTATCAGGTGAGATAATGCTATGGTCTAGCATTTTGTGTGTTAGAGGTTGGCCTACGATTTCAAAATAAAATTAGCTCTTGATGTATGTTTACTTTATCGCATAGTGAATGCATTTATCTCGCATGCGTTTATATTTGGTTCCCCCCCACCCCCAAAGCAATGCAAGGCCCATCCTCCGTTTCTGGCGCCGGGTCTGCCTAGATAGATAATATGCCTAGATATCATTCGTCTCTGTGAATATCGCTGTTCAACTGTGACGTGCGTCTTTCGTTTATATACTGAAGGCGGATTTGCCAATCAGCGCCCGCTTTATTTAAATGTTTATTTTGATCCAATGGATATTAATTTTTTTCTTTCTTTTGACCAATTGGGGGCCCCCTGGGAGGCGGGGGCCCCTAGGCTGAAGCCATATAAAGCCTGTGCATTGATCCGGCCGTGTTCACTGTGTATAGACAAGAGCAACAAAAGTGATTACAGCTACAAAAGCTAGCCTGGGCCCGCCCATACTTCCTGTGATGCTACATTCAATTTCGTGATCAAGTCAGTCTGGCCAGGCTGCCGTTTTAGAGGAATTATTTTTCCCAAATCTGTGGGCACCAATGAGAAACGAGCTTACGCATGCGTCATCGGAATGAGTGGTCTGATACAGAGGTATCTGATGGACGCAGGTTAAGCCCGCCTCCCAGAAGACGTTTAGTAATGTAGGATGGCCAGACTAAGCTCCCATGAGCTTTGTCGCGCAAGCCAGGCTAACAAAAGCGACAGCCAATCAGAATTTAGACGTTCTTGGACTGGTGAGTTGATGAAAATGTGTAAAAACTTAACTTCATATAATAGAACATAAACATGGTAAACTAAAATTCACCATTATTTGTTGGCAGTTGTGTGCAAGATGATGAAATGCCAAATCATTACTTGTATGCTATTAAAAGAAACAAGCATCAACCTTCAACTTCAACCTTCCATCAACCTACTACTGACTGGTAGTTTTTTATGGATTAGTCATTCCCAGCAATGGTCAGTTAACTTACCATTATTAATCCATGTAAATGCCTTTCTTCTGGATTTTTTCGTCCTTTCCATGTCAGTAGAAACAAAAACTTCACTCACAAGTAATGCTTAGGTCTACTCCATTACTGTTTTACTTTCAAACTGTTGGACAACAGTTTGAAAGTCAACAAGATGGAAGCAGCTGCTCGCCAAAAGCTGAAAAGAGGGCAACAAAGAGAACAAGATATTAGCTATAAAAGAGAATGCAAGTCATGGTAGTGAAAAAAAAAACAGTTAAAAGAGATGATGCCATGCAAGTTCTGTTGTGGTGTTTTGTATAAGTAATAAGTGTTTTGTAATAAGTGTTTGTTTGAGGAACACTTATTAATGAAAACTATATACTTCTGAAGCATTAAAGAGTATGTGAAGTAAAAACAAGCAATCCACTTACAACCCTTGAAACACTAATGAAAGACCTGTGTTAGATATGTGTGTTTGATCGCACCCAAGGGAATGGCCTATGCTATTCTGGAAGAAACAGACGTCAAGGTACAGTGCAAAACGGCAGTTTTTATGGGTCATTTTTCAAGTGAAATGCAGAAAATCAATTTAGGGGTCAACTTGTAAAACTACATTTAGTACAGCTCACTATATAGAGTAACTTTAATATTTACTCTATATAAACTCCATATTTAAATTATTTACAGAATAATTTCAGCTTTATTTTCTCATACCCTGTGTGGTATGATTTTAGATAAGAGGCAACATTGCCAGAGCAGGCCATAAAGACTCACTTTTATGGCACGTTATTGTCTTTCTGTCTGCAATTATGATGATTAGTCATTTCCCCTGCTTCCCCTTGGCCCAAGAGCAGCATTTAATAGAGTCCACTTTACCAACAGAAATTAAGTCCTGGCTATGAGAGTTCACTTTATAACTATTTAAAACATACTCTTCGTTGTTTTAAATAGTCTAACCCTATTGATTGCTGCTTGGTTGGACATGAGAAAAATTTGACATTACACATTATACAACCACAGGGGGAAACCCCCCTTTCAACAGATCTTCATGCAATTATATTTTGTGGCTGTCATTTTAGAGTACATAGATTAATTTGGCCAAGTACAATCCATTCTTTAGATTTCATGAGAAAAGCTACACTGCACTGGGCAGATAAGTGTTTTTTTATTATATTATATAGGCGAGTGCAATACAAATATTGAATGAAGTATAATATTGGATGTCAGGAATTCTTGTAGTATTAATTCTAACACGTCATAGACATTTATTTGTATGCATCTCATGATTCTATATATCTGCTTCTCATCATTGACACTTGTCTCCCTAAAAACTTTTCACCCTAAAACACATTTTCAATTGTTTTTTTTTTATATTGAATTCACAGTCATTTTCTCTAAATGTAGGCTACAAAATGGCAAACTGGATAGCAGTCTGACATCTGTAGGCCAAATATCTTTTGACCTGGGTGAAACAGTACAAAAGGAACTAATTATCACTTTTCTGATTTAAATCAGCATGCAAATAATAAGGTATTTATAAGCAAACCATATCCAGGACAGCTATGCAATGATGAAAACATGTCAGACCACTGGTTGTCCTAAAGCATGGCCTCTATGATAGATTTAAGATGATTAATGCTGTGTCCCTGGCATTTACATATCCCATTTATTGCCCACCACCATATTTCTCTTTGCAAACAGTAAAAGAAAGCACATTGTCTAAATGTGTGGTTGTTGCTGAGGGCTTTAGACACAGAAAAAAGTATAAGAGTATAGAGTGTACTTTTTATTGCCTGAGGATAGGCAGCTTAAAAAGCTGATAGACAAGTGGTTAGTGAACTGTGAACTGAATCAAATCCTACGCATAGTTCTTTTGCTCTTCTCGCTTGAGAGATTGCCTTTAGTCCCCACAAACTTGTAAAGTGATGTATTGTTCTGTACAACATAAGAAAATAATCCCATGGAGGCAGATTCTAGCTCATGCTAAATCTTGAGTTTGTCTCACAAAGATGTGGGGGTCAATAAATTATCATATATTATTAGGAAAAATCTATTTATATCAAATCTAGTGACATGAAAAAGCTTGTGAAAAAACCAAAGGAAAATAACAATGTATTCAATGTATTGGTGTATTGCTTTTTATAAATAAAAAATATATGGAGATTTTATGATTTTATTATAGCATCTTGATTAAATGTTTTTTTTTTTCACACTACTTTTAGAAATTCCCTCCCTTTCTAACTTCTCTTTCAAGCATTTTTTTCAAGAATACTTTTAGTATTTCACAGAACTAAACCGCAGGCTGAACAAGGCTGAAAAAAAAAACATGGTCTAACAAAAGTTATTTCAAAACTCAAATTTATTCTCTAATGTAAAACATTAAACACATATGACATTATAGATACACAGAGAATAAGGTGAAACATAATTGTAATAACTTTAAAATATTCGAATTTATTTCATGAGAATTTCTGCAGCTGTAATGGTCTATACAGGTTATTGGGCAGTTAGTCGAGACCTCATCAGAATCCAGTGTCAAAGGGCACGCACCCTTCTGGTCACTCTAATTAAGGCATACCCATTACACTAGAGTCAGCATTAACACCATTCACCCCAGTGAAGGACAGAAAGGAGACACACAAGATAAACCATAAGTTCATTGATAGATATTAAAATGCCTGAAATTCTGTCTCTGACTGACATACACCAGGATACACCCAAGACAAGAATTTTTGTCTAAAAAATATCTTTGGTATATTGTGTACGATGTGCACAATGTTATAGTTTTCACTTGGATGTCCTGTAGTGATTAATCCGGTAGGACTTGGTAGGATTAATTTTAATTTATTGTGTCAAAAGGAGTGTTTCTCTTAAGGAACCGTTTTACACCAGTTATAAAAACAGTAAATCTGCTTGCAAGAGGCTCATTCTAAACACAGGTGTGAAAAATGACTAAAATGGTTCAGAATATGATTGCTCAAAACATATGTGGAGGTGGTTTAACTTGTAAACTGACTTGTTTGGTGGTGTAAATGTTGCCAGGCTGTTTTGCCAAATGCATACAGACAAATACATTCAGTGTCGAGATAAATAAATAACTAAGCATACACACATGGATCAATTGAATTGGATTGCTAGATTGCTTCTTAATAAGGATATTCTCACCACTATGCTGTGTTCTTACAAAATGTAAATTGCATCATGTGATCTGAAATAAAATACACACTGTGTTCATGTATGTCTACTGATACATGGCCTGACATTGTGAAAAAATAATAAAAATTACATTTCTTTTACCCCTTATTATTACTACCACTATAATACACAATCTTTTCCCTGGTGTAGCATACTAAAGCTGCAGTCAAGTCTCAGTAGTGACAGTAAAGCCTTATAATTAATTGTGGCCAAGCAGAGAGAAAAAACATTGAAATAATGTAATAATGTATCCACTGATTTATTACATGTTCTTACTTGACTTATGAATGTAGGATGATGCTGTAGATTGCAGCACTCCAGATAATGTTAAGCCATTTAAAGGGGCAGATTTGTGTTGTATGTCTAGACCCTTTGGTCATGCAATCCACCTCAGGCCTAAGACTGAGAAACTGGTTGATATAGATCACAGATAAGGTTCAGGCTTCTTATGAAAGATGAATTAATTTCACTAATGCCTTAATGCAAAGCTCTCAAGAGGGAAGCAGTCTAGTGATAACCCCTGCTTCCACAGTTGTGATTTATGCCTTCTTTTAGTGGATGAAACCACTCAGATTCACCATCCATCTGAGCCCTCTAAAAGAACCCTATTAAGCAGGCAGTGGGAGCAGATGGACCTCTGTGTGGCTGAATCACACACACCCTGTGGATGTCCGAATACCAGTTCTACTTCCAAATTTTGTTTGTCTTTCCTCAAATATTACTTAATTTGTGAAAATCAATAAGATAAATCAATGAAAATAACAAATAAACAATTCATTCAACATGGCACTGCAAATTGACAATATTTTGTCCTATAAAGACATTTTTGCACTGTATGTCTTTTGCTTTAAAATAATGTTTAAGTAGATTTTAAACCTAGAGGGTAACATCAGCTGTTTTTAAGTGTCTTTGTTAAAACATTTGCATTTTATCTTTGTCCCACACTGATTTGGCAGCCAATACTACATGCATGTTATTATGGAGTAAGAAACTCTTCATGTAGGAAACCGGAAACTAGCACTGTAGTTGTTAGCTGTAGTTTCACTTGTGTGCAGTGTACTGCAAAGTCAATGTAAACTGTATAACACTTCCCACCTAGTATGATTATTATACCACTATTTACTTTTTATTGCATTAAATAGTTTTTGGGAAAAGCACAAATGGGTCTAAGATATTCTTTCATAGTCCCATGTTTTCAGGTTTTTACCATAACCAAAATCTGTCGTCGTCATCACTGCTTGGAATGGTCACCTGAAAGTCTTACAGCAGAACAATATCCCATTTCTGCAGGTT
Organism: Limnothrissa miodon; assembly: GCA_017657215.1. NCBI lineage: Eukaryota > Metazoa > Chordata > Actinopteri > Clupeiformes > Clupeidae > Limnothrissa > Limnothrissa miodon. The sequence goes on from JAGFZM010000209.1 coordinate 46,243, forward strand.
GGTTTTGTTTTTGACCTAAATGGTAAATTTTGAATTTCCTTGCAGAAGCAGGGACAACGCTTGCTTTCTGAGTCACTAGCATTGAGAGAACCTGAGGCATTTTGGTGTCTGTCAAGATGGGGTTTAAAGGTCAGGAGTTCATGATGGCCCTGACTTTATCCATTTTTATCCTTGATCCAAGTAGTTAGTCAGCACTTCATGTGTGAGCCTTGTAGAATTGTTTTTCAACAAGAGGCTATTGAGGATGTGATGTACAACTCAAATCATTCTCCCCCACAAAGACCAGGTTCAGCCTTGATCCTATAAGAAGTTTCTGATCTCTGGGTTCTCCATGTTGATTTGATTTTCTTTGCAGGCGGTGATGAAGTTGCTTCTTATGTTCTGAGCACTACAGTACCTCCCCTTGTCCAACATCTCGCCACAAACCGCTCCTCAAAGACGAAACCTGTGTGTGTGTGTGTGTGTGTGTGTGTGTGAATAGCGGATCTACTTACACTCTTTCTACTGGCAGGTCTGACATTTTCTTATTCTTCCAGCTGTCATCTCAGATTCTTACTCAGGACACATTTTTAGATGACACTAGAGATGAGCGTTTTGGCTCCAACGATCCACAGGCCTGTGAATTGAAATGACAGCCTTGATGACCTACTTGGCTGAGTCCTGCCATGAGCACGCAACCACCAACTCTCAACAGCCTTTGTTAGCGATGAAGGGGTCTTGACTTTGAAACTCTTCCTAATAAGCATCCTGTTGTGCTGCTTTGCTGAAATGATTGCGATGGATGCATCTATAATGTAAAATAGCACATCTGAAACTGGATTTATACTTCTGCGTTGCGTCGTTGCAAACCTTCGCCGACACCAATTAGACCTTCGCCGACACTACGCAAACACCTTTCGTGCGCATGAAAAAAATCCTGACTTCGCGTCAAAGTGTCGCCGACACGGTACGCAGACCGACGCATACGTCATGGATTGTGATTGGTCCGCTTTACATCAATTCCAGTTCTCCGCCTTTCCAGTGCGTTGTGTGTACAAGACCGGCATTTTTGAACTTACATAAATGGCCTTATAACTACCCATTCACCTGACAAAGACAGTTGACCATAGAAAGTAATGACCTGATAACTATGCTTATTAACCAGACAAAGCTTCCCATCAACGCATCCGACACAGTTTGGGAAGTTCCACAATCAATAGAAACCTCCGGCTATCGTTTCCCACTGGTTAGTTGACGGACAGGGCAAAAACTCGGGCTGCAGTGTTGTCCACAACGCTTGCAAACCTCTGACACAATAGATGACACTGTGGATGAGGCCAGCTTGTAGCTTGCCGCTAGCTACAGCCTGTTGATTTGCACCAGAAGCCAATACTCGCAACGCAAAGACAGGAAAACACACACGCAAAGGACCCTTTCTAAACTCAATAACCCCCTAGCGTTGTGGCAGTGAACTGCCACGCGCAGCAATTACGCGGACGCAGAGGTATAAATCGACCACGGAAGTATAAATCAAAAACGTCGGCGAAGGTGTCTGCGACGGTGTCTGCGACGACGCGACGCAGAAGTATAAATCCAGCTTTAGCTGTTTTAGCCCATGTACTATACTTCGACAGCAGTTTAAATCACTCATGCTAAAGTAAATAAAAAACATAATTTCTCATTCATTTTGGCCCTGATTCTTCTTACAAACATAAATCTTTTTTTTTTTTTACGCACCTCTAGTTACATGCTTTTCTTCTGCCTAAAAATCAAAGTAACAACAATGAAAAACGTCCCTATGACCGAATATCTCTTTGGATATCATAAAATCAATAAGGAAATTTGTTTTCATCATTCATCATTTAGATTTCTATTTCTGTTTAGCTGTGTGGTAGTAGCCAAAGTCTTCCATGTGTTGAAAATACATAATGCATTTAATTAGGTGTTACGATTTAGCTTCATTGTCTTTCAAAGCCGTGGTATGGGTAGGTCGGTATCTGCTCCTATGATTGGGGCTAAGGTATTGAATGAAACCAGTACCTCTCTCTAAATCACAACCCATATTTGTCAACTTTTAAGTCTTGACCTAACACTTTTCAATTTACTACCCCTCCTGGAGCAGTAAACCACCACTCATGGTCTTATTGGGAGGGACTGTCTCTGCCGTTACAACCTGTTTGAGGGTTGGTGGCCACTGACCATCCATGCTGAAAGTCATCCCTGCCTCCCACTGCCTGATCATGCATCACTAACCTCCTAAATAGACTGCAACTAACGTCACAGGCACCCCTGACATGATTGACCCAGCCTCCAGTTGGTTCTGCAGTCAATCAGTCTGCTTGACAATCTATGGCTTGGGCTAATGATGGGACTATATCTTGGGATTATCATGTAGGACTGTAGGACTATTATGATATTATTATGGTATTACCACCATGGATTTTATGATGTGGGAATATATCCATGGATTAATATTAAGTATTGTACTGACTACCATCTGAAACACTACAAATTTGCAACATATAATGACCCTGGGCAGTTGGGTTACCCCCTCGGACCGTAGAACTGCCCAAGGTTTCTTCCTAGACCACAAGATAACATAGGGAGCTAGGGAGTTTTTCCATGCCTCTGTTGCCCATGGTTGCTGTTAAGCGCTACAAGACACAAAAGCGCTTCAAATAAAATTGAATTGAATAACAAGCAGCAGATCATCTGCAAGGCTGTTGACGTCCAAAGAATAGAACATAAAAAGCTATTACGCAAGAATAGGTCAAATACAGTTTGACAACGTGGGAAATTCACCCAATTTGATGCTGTTATGTTATTTCAGTGGTTACTGCCTGGTGAGGCTATGCTAATTTGGTGACATCTTGTGGACATTACAGTCCAAAAAAGATAAAATTATCCTTGTAGTGGCACTTGACCTTAATAGAGCCTTCATATTGTGTAAGAGAACATGAATTTGCTTGGGAGAATACATGTAAGGAAAAAATGGCCTGACAAGAATGCTCAACTGGTCTCATGGCGCGTAAGTGATTGACTTGAGTCTGTGTGCAGGCTGAAAAATGTGCTGCATCTACACTCTTATTTTGATTTAAGTCATGGCCCTTCATTAAAAAAATAAATAAATAAATGCAGCTCATCAGGTATATAAATTTCTTGCGGTAAACCCCTCTCTCAGGTTTTCACCGCTTTCCACTGGGCTCGCAGCTTCAATAGGCGATTCTATTGAACATACACTCACCCAGCATCAGTCTAATAAAAGTGCCCTGACATATAATGATGATGCCTCCTATTTATGTTGGCCATTAAAGCGTATGGGCTCCCCCAAAAATGAGTTTTTTTTCACACCCTACATCCCACCCTCGAACTGAGCTGAAAGCATTTATTCATCCCAAGATAATGGACAAGCCACAAATCAGCATGAACAATGGCTGTCTCTGTGTATGTGTGTGTGTGTGTGTGCCTCTCTGTGTGTCTGCTGCTATGGTATGCTGCATGGTCGCAGTGGGACCATGTACCATAGCCTTAAAGGACAAACTCCACAGTTTAGTTAACCTTAGGAACCGTAGATAAAATTATTTAAACCAATAATTTATTCAATCAGTACACTAGTTATACACATTCTCTTATGGCACTTAGTAGCCTACTTACTGTATTAGTGAGTAGAAGTAAAGATTGTATCAAACATAAAGGCGCAATTCATCATGAACTTACTTAACACATTGCATATACTTTAGACGAGTAGTGGCAAACATGTGAACCTTAAAATAAAATGTCATCAGTATGCCTCTTAAACAATAGTGGTTACTACCTTAAAATGTGTGACCGTAACATTATACCACGATGTGTCTGGGTTCTCAAAAACACTCATCTTACCTTGGAATAGAGGAAAGGTATTAGCTTGTTTTGTATTTTTTATGGCTGTGGGTGTGCTGTGAGCAGTTTCTCATAAATACGGAACAAATCAATTTTATTGAAAACAGTTGGCAATCCTACTTTTACCATATCTTTTGGAAATGTTTAGACTGTTTAAGAGGTTGTCTCATCAGTGTGTATGTCCTTGGCAAGGAGTTGATGTTACACGCTGGGTCTTCAAAATGTTCACAAGTGTATAAATAAAGAAAATATTGATTTGTATTTTTTTTTTTTCAAATATGTTGTGCAGGTGTACACACAAACTTGTACAAAGTGAACAAGAGTGAAAAAATGCCCCCACACCGTTTGCTTCGGGCAGATGAACAACCTGCAAGAAATTGTCCATTTTTTTTCCCAGTACCATTAAAGGAACAATCCACTGTAAATTGATCCATAGCCCTGGTGTTGGAGGTCATCATTTGTTGTCAGCATCATATCCACAGATGCCTTGGGCTGTATGCTAAACTCTTTAGTGCTTTTCAGTTGGTTGCCGAGCAGCTTCCAAGCTAAACATTGATGCCTCCGGTCAGGATGCTCTCTATAGTGCCTCTTGGATCACATACCAAGCTCCCTTAGTCTTCTGAGGTGAAGAAGGAGCTGTTGGGTTTTTTTTAACAATGTTGTCAGTGTGACCATCTTAGGTCAGTTCTTCTGTGTTACTGAGACATATCTGTATTTAGTGACATAAATTTAATTTAATGGTAATTAACACATGAACTGACTGTCACAAAAACTAGCGGATAATACAGTTGGAAAGTTTTTGCGGTTTCACGATATGCGTGTGTTGTCTGTGTTATAAAAACTCCATAAGTTATCAGACAGATAAGAATAGGTGTGGCCTTCACACGCACTGTGCAGGCCTTGGTCTCATAGGGTTAAAAAATAGCCTGCTAATATATAATAATTGTCACGGTAATAACTCCCTTTGAGGAGAATCCTTCTGGGTGGCGCCACCGAGCAAGCGATGAATGAATGGGTGGCAATGGAGCTGCTGATTTCTCGCTGACCAACCAGCATCCATGAGCTAAATGCTAGCATTTTACGCATTTCCTATGAAAAGCAGAAAAGACATGAGTGACGAGTTTTTTGTTTCATTTTTAGTGGAAAATCTATACTTAGGTAGCTACCACAATGAACATTAAGAAATTAAGCTGGCAACTGTGAAAATGAGTTTTAGCTGCTAAGCTCCATGGACCACAATTCATTTTTCACTTGCTCAGCAGCGCCCCTAGCGTAATTTCAACAGATTGCAGGCACAATCCGATGCAATGGAGTTGACAGAGAGGACCGGCTCTCTGCAAACAGGCTTTGACACTGCCAAAGTCTTGTTGAATCAGACTTATATGTTTTAGAATGTATGTAGATGAGGGTTAGGTATGTAGGTACAACTGTAAGGTGCTGTTCGGTAACTAAAGGGTTGCGGTTCAATCTCCAACCAGTGGACCATGGCTGAAGTGGCCTTGAGGCCAAGGCTCATACAGTAACCCCTCACTGCTTCCTGGCCACTGCTAGGAGAAGGAAAGCATTTCATTTAGTCTATTTACCATTTACATTAATGACTAGAATTAGCCAACCCATCAAAATATACCAGAATGCATTTGAATCAAGTATCAGAGAAGGTTTGCACATAGTGTTTATGTAGGTTATTTATTCCATACTCATGTGGCTCACATTGTTTTTTTTTCCTGCAGCACCCATTGCGTGTAAGTGCAGTATTTTGGCCTTCATTTAGGCTGAGGAATGGAGCTGTTTTGGGTGGGCACAGAAGAACAATTGCTCTTCATGCTTTCTAACGGTGTCCTTGGACATCCACGGGACATCATTGTGTCCCCCCATTAACTATTTGAAGCAAGTTTGTGAAAGTGAGATGCCCTGATAAATTGCTATTTTTCTAGTTTAGCATGTATGTGTGTGGTGCAAAATTTTCTTCCGCCTTTTTTCTTTGTCTTTACAGACTAGGGAGAGGGGCAGTGGGTTTGCAGACCTTGAAGGGTTGTTGCAGTGCCTCAACTCTATAATTAAATTTTCTCGTTGAACTGAACTTGGGAGTCATGTACATGCTTTTTGAGTTTTTGAGTGAAGGCATATAGCCGACTCCAAAGCCACGTTCTGTAATTGAACCTATATGTCAACCATTTAGCCATTCTTTAGTGGCCTATTTTTAACAATCAAGTACAATGGAGATAAGTAAATCAATTTTGTATGTAAATTTTATACACAGGCTGTTAAGCTCATTTAGGCATATACTAGAGGACTAGGAGCCTTAAAGGCCCACTATGCAACATTTTTCATTTAATTAATCCGTTTCATACTGTTTAGGATGCTAAAATGAGTCATTACACGGCGAACGAACGGTGTAGAATGCGCCACCGTGGCCAATAGCGGTAGATACAGCACTTGCAATGTTCAGCAGCGCGGTCCGCCTCCAATAGAATGCAGTGCGATACAATGCAATACAGCGGTCTTTAGAGGGAGCTTGTGAGAGAGAAAAACAGAATGTTGCTTAGCCCCTATTTAAATTTTAAAACTTTTGCTAGGATTTATGCCACACACACATTCCACGCCGTTTTTCTTTTATAAATCACAACTGTAAAGTTGCGGCACCTGGGAGTGCTTCACTTCAGTACAGTATTTCCGAGCACCAAGGACGCCCTGAGTTTTACATGAGACCTTTAATTCCGGATAAAAAAACATTTAAATCGGATTAAACATTAATTCGGATTTAAAAAGACCATGTAAACACTCAAAATGATTATTTGGAATTAAACTTAATTCCAAATAAATTGTGTGGTTTATTCCGATGTTGAAGTGGAATTAACGAATTCCACAGTCATGTAAGCGCTTATTTCGATTAAACTGAATTCCAGTCGTTCAGCACATGCATGTCGTTTGTTCTGTCGCCATGGTGCATTGAAAGACGCATAAATGGAGCAAATGCTTGACATTTAACTTTTGATATAGTTATAAAGATAAATAAAAAAAATCTGGTAGCCAGCAGTCATGTGCTTTCCTTCGGTAAACATATGCCCCCTCTGTCCAATTAGAACCTTTCCCTGCCCTTCACCATAATTAAATGAATCTGATTAAATGTTTTCCATGTAAACATTTATTCGGAATAATCTTTTCCTGTTAAACTCGGAGGAGAATATATGGACTATTTAATTCAAATAATTAATTTGGAATAAAAAAAGCACTATGTAAACGAGGCCATTGAGGGGAAAATTCTTCCTGTTAACAATGGCAAATTCATTTTCACTCTGTGTCCCATATGCAATATGACTGCAGTTAATAGGTACCACTGATCACCTTTTGGAAATCACATTTTTATATTTGCCTGTTCACCCACCGCATGATCATTATTTTAAAAAGTATAAATGCATATTATACATGCATAAAAGCCATAAGTTGATACTGTAATTAAGCTTAGCCTACTGCTTTTGTTTCAATATCTTTCAATTAAAGGTGCTCTATGAGATGCTAGAGGATTTTAATGCGATTTTAGGTTTGTCTCAAATTGTAGGCATCTCTCTTTGAACAGCCTGCTTTTTGCCCCCTGAATACATTGTGAAAAAAAAAACGTTTCAAAAGACAACACAGGGGCTGTAATCCTTAAACAAACATTCAAACCTAAACACAACAAACCACAGCCAACCAATCGACAAGAAGATGGACAAGATGGTAGAGGACGCACATTGGATATATGTTTGTACTCGGTAACATCTTCCAGTACAGTCCAGGTCCAAGTCACACCGGATTTCTCCTTTAAAACAGCAGCCTGTGCTTGGTTAGTGTTTGGCAACAGCTTAGAGCTTGACGAACACAACTTCCCTGTAGATTGTATACAATTAATTAAAATAACATACAGAACAGTCTTTGAATTTGGCTGTAGAGTACTTTTAACTAAAAGCTATAGTCAAAATTTAGTTTCAAGTCTTTTTTTTTTTTTTTTTACTGTACGACCACAGGTATTAAATTGCATAATAATAAATAAATAAATATACAAATAAATCTGTTTCTGTTTTTATGTGTCTGCAACATTAATTCACTTGTCAGAGCAGGCCTAACAAGCCATTGCAAGTTCACATCTCTTGGGATGTCAAGGAGAAAGGCAGTTAACTAATAGAACCACAACTGCACCATCATTTATCAATGATAAATTCTAAAGTAGTTACTTTTTTTCTGAGAAGCCCAGGCAGATTTTGTGGTTAATCAGAGAGGTAGAGAGAGGGGCAGAGAGAGCAAGAGTGAGCTAGAGAATGAGAAAGGGTGGATAAAGATTTGTAGCGTACTTCAGTGTACTTAAGCTGGATTTATACTTCTGTGTTGCAGCGACATAGACCTTTGCCAACACTTTGCTGAAGGTCTGCGCCGTCTTTGGTGCACCTCAAAAAAGTTCTAACTGCGTCAAGGCGATGCAGACAGACTATGCAGACAACACAGACCTTGAGAGTTCTGATTGGTCCGCTTTACATCGGGAGACAGCGTTTAAACAATGGATATAATTTGAGTCTAATTTAGGATTTATGAATTGGCTTGTTACACAGGTTGCAGATTGCTAATACATTGTTTTTTTCACACATGTAGAATTACCGCTAGCTTTAGTAAACCTTTTGTGCGAGATTGACCAGACGTAAAACTTACGGTCTTTACAAGTAGAAGGCTTGAGCCCCATTGGTGCAGCAATCAAGTTGGACTTCAATGGTGAGCTACGACCAAAATGGATAAAGACCAGGGGTATGCCCTGTTGGTGCAACCAGCCCCTGAGGCTTTGAGCATGTCCACTTGTTTCCTCTGCCTCACCTCAAGTGTCCTAGCAACTGCCCTGCAAACACTTCCACAGTTGCAACATACCAGATAATGTCTGACAAATTTAAGGTTCTCTACATGGAAACTGAGGATTTCAACAGTATCTGTGAAGAGAAATGCTCTGCACATCATACCATCTGATTTAGATAACTTCCCCAACAATCAGGTTTAGAAGTTTCACACAAAACGAACAGGGAAGACTCCTCAAAAGCTGCTTAAAGTGATCTTGAAACATGGACTACAATAATCCTTCCCTAATGTTTTTTGTATCACTCCGTATTTGTTTTACATTGCCTGTGACAAATTGTGAAAGAGAAAGATCATTTTCTCTAAAGGCATAAAAATGAGCTCAGAACTACACAGATGCAACAGCGTCTCAGCACGCTGTCACTCAATGCCATCAAGACAGAGCTTCTCAGGAGTTATAACTGACTTTGCTAACAGGAGTGTCACTATACTTACATGTAGGAGGCCTACTGAGACCCAAACTTACTTAGTGAAGAGGACTTGATGAGTTGATGGGTTGAACAATGAACAAGACATGAGACTTGACCAAACAAGAAATTGTGAGAGATAGGGGTTTAAATAAGCAAGGTGATTGAGGCAAACAAGACACAAGTGAACTAAGGCATGGTTAATTAACAAGACAATAATGAGGGAACGAGACTGAATGCAGGTGAAGGTTGAAGCTAGGGAACTGACAAAGGCCCTGTCCACACAAAGCCGTAAACGGACCTATCCGCACAAATATTTGTCCTAAAACACCTCTCGTCCACACGAAGCGAGTGAAAACGCATCTGTAAACGGCAAGATTTGAAAACGGGTCTCAGACCCCGTTTACACATATACGTTTTCTCTTAAAAACGGACACTTTCCCCTTCGTTTGCGCCTTTCATTTACACACAAATGGAGATGTCACCTCTGAAAACGATTCTTTCTGAAAACTCCGGCAAAAGTGGAGATTTTGGAAAACTCTGTATTCACGTTTGCGTGTAAACTGCGAAAAACAGATAAAACGTAGTTTTTGGGTCCGACCTGGGCGGACTGCTGTCTGGTGGGAGAACTTTGAAAATGAGGTGGTTGTCCCGGAGGAATGGAGTGAGGCTTCTGATGGGCTTGTATGGCTTTCTCCTTCTTCCTACACTGCAGCCCATAGGCTTAACGTAGGTATGACGGCTCTTGACAGCATATTTATGCAGCTTAATGTAAATGGAAACTTTTTTGAAAACGATGGTGTATGCACGCAATTATTTTGGAAAACAGAGGGAAGAAAATATTCGTTTATCTAAATACCCAGGTATGTGTAAACGTAGCCTCAGAGTGGAAACATTTGAAAATGGAGGTTAGGTGTTTTCGTGTAGATGGGCTAAACCGGAGCGCATGCTCAAAGATTAATCACAACAACAATGGCGCCGTACATGTTCCGCATGACTTTTACACGCATACGCGTTATAAGTACTTCCTGTGCAGAAGCGTTTACAGTCGTTTTCATGTAGACGCAGATACACTCTGAGGTGGTTCCATCTTTACACAAATCGTTTTGAAAATTATCGCCGTTTACGGCTTCGTGTGGACATAGCCTAAGGCCTGTCCACACAAAGTCGTAAACGGGCTTATCCACACAAATATTTGTCCTAAAACACCTCTCAACCACACGGAGCGGGTGAAAATGCATCTGTAAATGGCAAGATCAGAAAATGGGTCCCAGAGTGGATAAATTTGAAAATGCCGTTTAGGCTTTTTTGTGTAGATGGGCTTAACCGGATATTTTTTTTTTTGGTAGATTGCGTCATTGCGCCTCCGTCTAAAGGTACACTCACAAAGATTCATCACAACAACAACTACAATGGCGCTGTACGTCTTGGATTACTAATAACAGCGTTTCCGGTCATTTTCGTGTAGACGCGGATACATTCTGAGCTGGTTCCGTCTTTACGCAAATTGGTTTGAAAATGATCGCCGTTTATGGCTTCGTGTGGACGGGGCCTAATATTTGTGCCCAGTGCCTTTATAATCTGGCCCTGTACCTGTGAGACTTTGCAAGGTCCAAACACTTTTTCTGAACTGTAAGCCATTCTTTTTACCATAATAAATTTCTTCATTCATTCTCTTTGGAGTACATCCATCCTCATGCTGTTGTGAGTGACACACTGCAAACTCTCACAGTCCAGGTATACTCTTCAGAACACAAGTGTCCATCTCCTTATTATGAGTGACTTTAAAAGAGCTAAATGAAACCATAAACTAAAAAAATCCTATTAAAATTTCTCTTGTGATAATCTAATAGCAACATAACTCTTCTTTTTCAACATCAAAGCAGCAATGATCTCTTGAAGGTGTTGGACTAAGTCTGTACTATGGATCATGAACCAATATTGACTAATACCTATTTGCTTTTGCTTTTCCCTTATCTTTCCTTTCCATTATTTTTCATAATGCTAGTTCTATAATTTGTGCAATTTCAATACGTTTTACATTGTGTTTTTTTAAGTATGTGACGGAAATTGTCTTTTTCAGAAAGACGGTAAAAAAATTAATTCTGAAAAAAGATGTCTGTAGTCAATTGATCAGTCATACTGAATGAAATGGGGCAATTATAATGGCTCAAGTGTTTTTTTTTATAATTATGGTTCTTCAGATTGAATGTATAAATCTTGTTGTCAGCCGTTAACTAAAACAAGCAAACCTATAATGTGATGTATTAGAAGAACACTATAGAAGGCGTAACTGTTCCTTAAAGGAGTAGTAAATCAGAGGGAGTAGGGGGTGGGTGAATCTAGAGACACTGGTGCCAGACAATGTCCTCATCCCTAGTGTCATGCCATCCATTGCTGGTGTGCCCACTGCCAAGAGCTCTCAATGACTGTTTTCAAAACCCTCTTGTTACATGAGGGCTAAATAGAGACAATGGTTGTTCTTCATTTCACTTGAAAGAATGTTCTAACAGTGACAATTTCTGTCACATCCCTTAAGACCCACTATTTACATGAACTGCTTAGAATATTAATTTGTTTACCACTCATTTGTTTACTGTTCATTTTTTTGTTGGCCTATCGGCTGATGGCACAAACCAGTTGGCCTTTAGGTGCCCTTTTCATACTTCAACTCAAAATGTAACAATCCAAGAAATAAACTGACAGAAATTATGAGAGCTAGCTTGACTAGTGCTACTGATGTTCACTCAATATGTTTCAAGGACAAGACCCCAAAAACTCTGGCGAGCATACAGCATACAAAACTTTTCTGGCGAGCATACAGCATAGTAACATAAAATGTATACTTACAAATAATCCCAACTGCATAAAAGTTATACTACCACTGGACTGGTTCAGAGACGGTCATGTGTTTTATGGGCACCTTATTTGATACAATTTTAATTGGATCATCATTATGATGTTATGGAAAATGGTGAACAATGAATCAAACCATACATTTTTTAACAAGGTTTTTTTTTTTCAACAAAACGCCATGCTGTTCAGCTAGCATATTGATTATTTTTCTTGTGACCCTGCAAGAAGAAATTTATGGGAACAGAAGGCCTTGAAAGAACTGAAGGGCAAATAACTATTTCTTGTTCTTAGTATGTTTCTCTCATGCACTTAAGACAAGAGAATACAAATGGAAAATATTGTTGTGCCTAATAAATTTATGATATGCTTTCAAAAAAGTAACTCAGTTTTTAAAAGCCAAAATGAATTTAATCTGATGTTACAGTAGCTTAGGCTTTTCTTAGTCCTCTGTCCTCATGTCTTGATTTACCCATCATAATTGAATCACGTTTTAAATGGTATTTGTAGTTTGTGTGGTTTAGATGTTATTATATGAAAATCATTTAATGTAATTGTTGCCCCATAGTTTGCCAAATAACTACATTCTGGCAAGATTAGCCTACTTTGTGTGCGCTCTTTTTACCCCAGATTTGACGCGCATTTTTCTATCTCACTTTTTTAAAACTAGTGTTTTAAAGATAAAAACAACAAATGCCCATTGCTAGCCATTTTGAAGCAGGCAGAGGCTATTCTACATTTCCCAAATACCCGAGACAGGCGCAATCGTCAAAATGTCGGTGTCAACCACTTTATTGCATGTTAGACAGCCTGTGAAAGGTGCTCAAAGTGGCTCTACTGCCTAATAATTATTTATCTGATCACTAATCTTCCAAAATCTATAGCAATAATCTATAAAAAGTGGGGTTTTTTTGCAAATTATGAAAAATTAAATCAATAATACAATTCTGAAATATTATCATATCAATATTATAATATAATGGGTTTGTGTATGATGATATGTTTTTAGTTTCAACATGCCACGCTTGCTATATTGGGTCACAGTGTAGAATGCTGTGCAATCGTTCAAAGTTGGTATTAAACATGGCGCCCATAATTCCAGTTGTTCGAACTCTCCTTATATACGGCTCTATGCTAAGACATAGCCATATGGTTGAGTGAGGTTGCACCCCACTTGCACAATCAGGTGCTTCTGGTGGTATGGTCAGGGGCCTGGTCCAACTGGATTATGAAATCAAGCTCCAAGGGTTTGGAGGAAGATGGGTGAGAAACCGTGTGAAATATCCAGTCAGTCAGTCAGTCATGATTTGGGGTGCAATGTCCAGTGTAGGTATTGGTGAACTCTGCTTTCATCCAAGGCCACTGCAACAGTCTGCCAAAATGTTTTAGAGATCTTCATGACTCCTTCTGCTGAGGATCTGTATCTTCCAGCAGGTCCTGGCCCCAGCCCATACCTCCAGAAGCACCAAAACCTGGTTTGATGGCCATGCCATCACAGTGCTTGACTGGCTAGCGAACTAACCAGACCTAAACCCCATTGAGAATCTATGGGGTATTATCAAGAGGAAAATGAGGGCAACCAGACCCAAAAACCACGAAGAGCTGACAGCAAGCATCAAGGAAATCTGTGCTGCCATAAATCCCAGGCAATGCCACAAGGCTGATTGCCTCAATGCCACGGCACATTGAGGTATAGGGATTCCCAAATATGGAAGATTGACATATCGTTTTGAAAGATTGATTTAATGTAATTCTAATTTCTTTTTTTTTCTGAAAAAAAAGGGAGGTAAATGGTGACGTATTCAGTTTTATGAGATGGACTCCCAAATTACAGTATGTACAAATAAACAATTAAATACTTGAAATCGTTTAAGTTATGGACACTGAATCAATAATCTATGTTTTGAATGGAATTATGGAAATACATTTTTCCATGAATAAAGATTTTTTTGAAAAGGGTCTCTATATTATAAAATCACTGTATAATCTAACTGAAAAACAATGACATCAACAAAACAGGCTTATTAGGCTATTTTGACATCACAATTATACTTGGATGAAGACACGTTAAAAATACATTTGTTCATCTTTGCCGTAGTAGTCTGACTCACTCTCCAATACGAGTTGTTCCTAAATCAGCAGTGGAGAAGCGTCTTGCTGCGACCTTCAAAGCCCGGCCCACATCCACTGGATTTGGGAAACATCTCAAACAGCATTTAAAGGCCCACTATGCAACATTTTTCATTTAATTAATCTGTTTCATACAGTTTAGGATGCTAAAATGAGTCATTACACGGCGAATGAACGGTGTAGAATGCACCACCGTGGCCTGTAGTGGTAGATACAGCAATGTTCAGCAGCGCGGACCGCCTCTAATAGAATGTAGTGCAATACAAGGGAGCTCGTGAGAGGAAAAAACAGAATGTTGCTTAGCCCCTCTTTAAAGTTATGGTGGCAGGCTCAGAGACTAAGTAGAAACGGCATAATTTTAATCATTGTTGACTCTCCTGCACAACAACACATTGTATAAAATATTTAAGATATTTAATGTGTTTAATGTCAGCCTGGTTCTCAACTGTAGTTCTAATTAATATCTTATTTGGCTACTTGCATTGGTGAAACATAATGTGTAACAGAAATGTTTCTCCTCCTTTTGTCACCTTTGTTGTATGAAAGAATGAACATAATAACTGTCCATTGGTTTGTTGCTGATTAAAATAAAATACGGAAGTCTACTGTACATATCAGGCATGGCGCAAAACCAGATTTTGAACCATGAACCATGTGTGTGGTGGGAAGGGATGAAACTACTGGCTATGGGACGAAAGCACACTAAAGATGTTTGATTGACTCGGATGTGGGCTTGAGTGGCCTTCTCACAGGCTATGTTGAGATGACATTGGGGTGAGTGTATGGCAGCATGGGCATCGGCTCTTCGAAAATGAATGCGTGTGTGTAGGTACGGTATTGGAAGTTTGGGTGGGGAGAATACAAGAGATTTGGCTAATGAAACAAAGCAAGGAAGGAGAAAACGTTGCTGAGTGCTTCTTTATGCTAAATCTAATGCATCTGCATCATGCATGTGTAAAATACAACATGCAAGTGTTGGTGCAATTCCCCAAATCATTTATTGAAATTTTTAACACTTTGCTCCATCACCTTAAAAGTAGCAAAGACCTTTCATTGTTTATATCTTACTCAAATCCTCAGCAGTGTGTTGTGTTACTGGTTTTAGAACCGATTGGGGTAATTTAATATGAACTTTCTTTAATGTACTGATGATGAAATACTCCACGATGAGCATCAAGGAGAAAGTACCTGTGATCCGCACACACAAACAGCCGCTTCACTACCCATAGAATGCCATACTGTTTTTGCACCCTTCTTTAATCACAGTTTAACACAATGAATTTTAACATTAAAATGGGTTTCATTTCTCTATTTCGTCATTTAAACTATAAGCATAGCCTACTGTATACATTAAATTCTCCTTTCAATGATGTTCTGCAAGACAGTATTAATATTTACCTATGGGGTGTTTCTTGTGGAATGATATTTTGAACTAATTGTAAGCGTCAGCCAAAACCATGGACAAATTGAAGTGTATCATGGTAACCACAGACATGCATGACCCTGGAAGTTGTAATCTTCCCATGAGTCATGGATCTGCCCGGCTTTCTTCCTGAAATGATTTCTACAAGGGAGTTTTTCCTTACCCCTGTTGCTCTTGGGTCCTCCCTACTTATGTCAGTAAAGCATTTAATACTAATTGTAAATGTTGCTGTACAAAATATAATGGAATTTAATTGCTACGTTTCTGTTCACTCAAATGATCCTCAGTAATTTTAGTTTGTATGAAACTAAATGTTTCAATTCAGATTATTAATAGTAATGCAAACTAGTCAGTGTTTTACAGTGTACATGGATACATAATTAATGACTACATACCAGGTGGATATGACAAAAAGGTTGTTAAATAATTTATTTTTGATACAAATGTCATTACTTTTACAATGCAATACTCAGAGATCTCTATGCAGTCCGGTGGGGTCTGCATATCCACAAGAATTGAAGAATTGAACATTGAAATAAAGAAAAAAATATCCTCCTTTCTGAAATCTAACTTTGTTAAAATTCTTGCTCTTTAAAATGTTAGACAATACGAGAGTAGACTAGTCTAACAGACAGCCTTGACCATATAACGTTTTGATGTGTGTGTGTGTGTGTGTGTGTGTGTGTTTGTACTGTTGCCTATACCCTGTTTAAATCTGTTGGGATCTTGCTTAATATCACATGTCCAAGCTATTGCTGTATGAGTTGATGAGAGGTAGTCTTGTGTTTTTTCAGCAGTCTTGTAATTTGTTCATCATCTGAATTTGGGTCCAGAGGCCTGTTGTACTCATCATCCTCCTCAACGTCCGAAGTTTCTTTCATTTTCTCTGTCTGAGAGTCCTGTTTCTTTTTGGCTGTTGCCATTTCTGCAGCATGTCTTTTTCGCCATTTGGTTCTCCTGTTTTGAAACCAAACCTGATACAGAAATAATATTATTAGCGCAGATTGGAAGCCACTGTTGAAATATCACTGGTCACTGGTGAGATCACCAGATGTAGTCTGCTTCTGACATATGTGCATAGGTACAACAGCACAGAGCTGGGACAAAACACTGCAGAATAAACTAATTTCCTTGGTTATGTTGCAACCTCATTCAATTATAGGATAGACTATCAACTACATTTGCATTACATTGTCAGGGACATACTATGTAAGGGGTGGATTAAATACTATGTCAGAGTGCTATTAATATTTTCACTATTTTCTTAAAATGAATATGATTGTAACTAATATGGCACATGTACCAGTAATGTCCGTGGAGTAATTGAAAATGCATCAATCACACAATAGATAAAAACATTGTTTAGAATGCAGTACTGTAATATGTGTGTGCTAAAAATATTGCAAGGTTTCTTCCTAAAAAACAAGATGAAAAATTATAGAAAGCTTTTCCTTGCCCCCTGTTGCTCATTGGTGCTCTTTGGTGTAAAGTGCTACAAGACATGACTTTTGTTTAATGTGCTGTACAAATAAAACTGAATTGAATCGAATTGCTGGTCTGCAGTAAAGTGCTGTAGACATTCAGTACGGAAGTGTAAAAAGACTTGCTCTGTTTTTGACTAGCGGCTGAGATATGCTCTGTGATTTTGGATTAATTCAGTGTCCAAGGTCTTAATTGCGAAAATTTCAGGCCTATGCTAAAAGTTAAAAGTAAATATATATGTCTGTATAGCTCAAGAAAAATTGAAGAACACTGTGGGAGATTTAGATGTAATCTGGTAGGTGGTAATGATCCAGTCTATTAAAACAGATGGATTCACAATAAGCATGATTTGGGTTAAACATTTGACTGACAAACTTTTTTTCACCATGAAAATAAGATTACTGGAAATTGGATGCTTCTATAAACAAGAATATTAAACATTAATGCTTTAGTTTTATGTTTGTTTAAACTGTTGTTCAACCTGAACATTGTGATTTGTAAATGTAAGATATACATTTGACTTAAGTAGTCTTGACTCAAGTCTTGTAAAGCCTACTCTACAATCTTTTAGGCCTATATTGTCACAACAATCACAACACCATAATTGATGCTTTATGGGCTTAAGGGCTAAATAACTAGCTACCCCTAAATAAAGCAAATAAGACTGTTTTCAGTACATGATTATGGGGGGTTATATTATCTTCAGAAATGGCCTTTGGATAGTAATCAGTTCTTATGAAATGGTAGTTATTTACACATACCCTTACACATAACCTTCCTTACAGTCGTACTGCTGTTTGACTGCTATAAATCCTTTTTTGAAACACCAAAAACCCAAATGCAGAAAAACAGTTAAAGCTAATTTTTTCTGAACAAATATACTACAGTGTACTACAAAAGAAACTCCAGCACACTCCAGCTTCTGACAATATAATGATAGAACAGCCACAGTTACAACAGTTCAAAGTCATGCACAAAGGCCTACCATTAAAAAGTTTGGGTCACTAGTAAAGGTACAGTTCTAATTTCTACTAAAATCCCAGCCTGTACATCCTGCCGCCGGGATTTATTTTATATATATATATATATATATATATATATATATATATATAAATCAATATATCAATATCAATATTTCCCACAATGGCTTTAAGATGCATAATGTCATTTATATAAATAATGATTTCAGCAGCTTTTACCTTGACTTGACTTTCAGTCATGCCCAAGGAATAAGCAAGACGAGCTCTCTCTGGACCGGCAAGGTACTTAGTCTGTTCAAAAGTTTTCTCCAAAGCAAAAATCTGTTGTCCTGAAAATGTGGGTCTGGAGTGTTTCTTCTTGCCGTTCTTGTCCAGCAACATAGCAGCTTGAGTTAAAAACACATTAAGGTTGAGTCAGACGAGATCTAGTGGCCGGGTTATTGTTTAAAAATGTTTACCTTAGTTCAATAAAGTCAAATTAATAGGTAATCTCAAAGTATAAAAAATGTTTACCTTAGTTCAATAAAGTCAAAAAAATAGGTAATCTCAAAGTATAAAGTTATGGTAAGATTGTAGGTAATTGCGCATATAATTGCACAACAAATGTCAATGATAGTGCAAAAGGCCAAATAAAACTTTTATTCTTTATTCTTTTTAATCTTTACTATTCTTTCCAGAGCCATGACTAATCTTATACGCGATATAAACTATGCTAGGAAAATACAGCTTACCCGGACATGGCACCCGTGAGTCCCTCCAAGGGGTCTGCATGACTCCCGACCAGAAGATAGGTGCTCTACCTGGGAGTTCCGTAAGTGCTTTGGTATAACGAGATACAGGGTTAAAGTACATTCCAGCAGATGCGGCCAATCCGTTAATCCGTGGAAAACCCGAGAGCAATTGCGCTGTCGTGGGAATGGGTCTGCCTAAAATGTCACTAATTCCGTGCGGTGTTCCGAGGGGAATCTGTGCGTTGATGTTGGTAAGTGGCGATTCTTTAAATCCTGTTGGATGTAAGGAGAAGGGAAATAAAGAAGTCTTCATCTCGGTCATGTTGTGCAGTGCTGTCAGCGGCGTACTGCCATGAACGAAAGCACCCTGTCGATTAGCTTCCATCTTTCCAACAGATAACATCTGCAGCCTTGTCTACTCTTCACGAGATTTCCTTTACGCGCAAAGTCAAAGAAATACTCTTTGAATACAGGCTACATAGGCAGTGCAATTTGAATGGGAAAAAGAAACAACCAGAAACAATAACATAGGTGACGACGAAAGCAAACAAACAAACAAACAAATAAATAGCCTAATAAAAACTTTTTGTGCTCAATTGAGCCTAGAAGATAGTTTGTAAAAGTGTTATAAAACAGCCACATGGGTACGAAACGAAAATGTTGAACTAAGTAAAAAGTTAGATTATAAATAATAACAGGTAATTTTGAGGAGCATATTGACGGACCTGCAAGCAAGTCTATTGCTGTGAAAGAGCCGACGCGTAGCCTATATCCGCCCGCAGCCGACATGCGCTTACTCATTGGATAATGTCAAGTTAGTGGTCCTTGATTGGACAAGAAATAGAGATTGACTTATGCAATCTAGCCTATGTGTTATTATCAGTTGAGAAAAAAAACTTTGTTGTCGGGAAAGTTGTCTAACCCCATAGGCTACGTAATGGCGGTACAGTTGCTTGGGTTAAGTGAGTGATCTGATGTTTTGTGCTGGTACTTGAAAAGAACCGTACCAATAGATGGCACCATTTGGACATGCGAATTACATTCAGAGCATCAATAACAACATGACCAGGACGATTTTCAATTTGACTTCAATGGTTTCTGTTTCACTGTTGCATGTTTGGTTTGGCAAATTATAACGAACTACTTCCTTTACAACCAAACGGGTGTGTGGTTTTGGTCCGATTTTATTTAGAATGCACGTTAACATGCACACCGCAAGCACACCGCCGCGGCAGAACCACTCAGCTACCGTGCCGCTCCTGCGCTGTTCGCTTGAAATAGAAAATAATCATCTTTAGCGTTCCGTGCGCGAGAAAGCGCGGTCTGTGTAGACGAGCGCTTGGGCAGACGCGCACTCACTGCGAACCGACATAAACGGTAACGCCGAGTAACTGGTCTCTGTATGGATGAGTAGGCTATACTCATCTACTCATACTATATAAGCCTACCTTGTTCATGTGGTGAGAGTGTGATTGTCAATGGACACTACTGATGCATGAAAAAATAAAAGAGAAGAGACTGTATTGTAACACTAAAACATAAGACAAATAAAATCTTGAATATGTGCATTCCGTTTAATGTTTATCACCCTTCCCTGGTTTGGAAACTTTACTCTCATTGCCTTGAAGGAATACAGATTAAGTTTGCAAAAGAGGCTTTCTTGAAGTTTGACCTTTCTTGGTACAGTACGTAGGTCTATTTTATTCTAAGAATCAGAATCAGAAGGATAAGGATCTAAAGCTGGGCATACACTGTGCGATTTTTTCAGTCGCGTCATTCAGCTCCTGCTCAAACTGTACGACTGAATCGCAGGGGTTAAAAGTTCGTAGCTTACGATTCACACTGTAGCCTACAATCGAACACTCTGATGCGACCTGACTGCTCACACTGTCCGTCCTATACACGACACTCGGGGCTCTTCTGAACGAAGAAGAACACGGAGATTGACTGTGCTCACCAAGAACAAATGTGCTGCCTTGGCAATTTGTGCCATTCTGTGCGCTGACGCCCATTAAAAAAAACGAAAAGGCGGCGTGTATGGGTGAGACGTGTAGGCCAATACAGTGAGAACTGGAGATAAGCAGCGAGAGTATTGGAATCAGAACATATTAATTATTTCCATAGGCATATGCAGGTTATGACTTCATGCCACAGTTCGACCAGTTGTGCCTCTATCGCCTGGGTGTTGCCATGCTGTTCCGACTTCTTCAGTTAAGTTTTTGCACATGCACTGTGCGGATGGATTGCGTTAAATCGGGCACTTCTTCAACAGTGCCCTCCCGACGAGCGAACAGAATTTCAAACAGGTTTGATTTTCTTGCGACCATGCGATTTCTGATCGGGAGCTGGACGTGAGGTGTTAATCGCTGCTCTTTACCCCATGTGCACTAAACGACGCACGACACACCAAAAATAGTCGCACGACTGAAAAATCGTGGCAAAATGGGCCAAAAATCGCACAGTGTATGCCCAGCTTTAAATCGCCAGGTATGGTAAAAGAAGTTAAGTTTAGCCTCGTATTGGTCGTAATACCCTAATAGAAAGTGTAGCTGTGTGTATCGGGCTTTGAACACGTTTAA
Source organism: Limnothrissa miodon (assembly GCA_017657215.1). Classification (NCBI taxonomy): domain Eukaryota; kingdom Metazoa; phylum Chordata; class Actinopteri; order Clupeiformes; family Clupeidae; genus Limnothrissa; species Limnothrissa miodon. Next base: position 67,558 of record JAGFZM010000209.1, read on the forward strand.
ACTGGAAAATACAATCAACAGTTGATAGGCTTTAGAGGGGATTATAGGTCGGTACACAGTATACAGATTTATACAGTTACAGTCAATATACAGTTTTATAGCCTTGTATTTGTTAGACAACGTTTCTTTGCTATATTAGTCAAATATAAACCTAAGCTTTATCACAGATAAAGCACATTGCCCAATTTGTTATCGACGAGACGCACAGCCTTAATTTTTTTTATCACTAGTTTAGGTAGATTCAAACGTTTATGGAGTGCGGAAGATGAATGACATATGATTTCAATTAAAAGACATCAAATAAAATGTGTGTATATTAATTTAAAGGGACAACATTTCAGTGAATGTTTCAGCTGCAATGTTGTGGCTAGGCCTATTTTGCCCCCCTACTGCCGAACTCGTTTAAGGTATTGTCAAATCACAATCATGGAAGTAATTACATAGCCTATGCGTGTAATGCCTTCATGTAGGCCAGTTATAGCCTTGTATGTAGCTATTGTAAAAGGAAATGGCTTTTAGATTACATTTTACAGTAGACAACCTTATCCATAGACCAGCCGACAAGCCTAAACTATAGCCTTCCTCTCAAAAGCTCAATGAAATTGTGTACCAATCGATCATGATTGCTTTTTTGGGATGCATCTCCTGACATGCAAACAATATTTTATTTGAGATATCTCTAATGAAAAGTGAAGTGTTTCCTACAGTAAGCTATACAGCAAATGCAATATTTTGGACACAGATCACACAATTCCAACATCACTGCATAGTATTGCTCAAAACAGTTTGGTGGATGACAAACAAATCAATTTAAAATGCTGAGGGTGGTTGAAGTTGTTTTGTGTTTCACATCTGAACCATTTAGATACATTTCTGTGCAAAAATATGTTGCAACATTTCTGTGCAAAAATATGTTGCAAATTATAATATTTTACAAGATTCTATCCTTCACAGATCACAAAACACCATCAGTCTAGGTGAAATCAGGCACCATCAAGTTCAATGTTATAGTCAACAATGTTTGGATTATAAATAGCCTAGTTTAAATTGTAAATAAGTTTATATGAAATGTTCACGAAAATAGAAGTTTTGTCAGTCATAAGTTCTGAATATAATTTAATAGGCCATGACATGACATTTTCCCATGTATGTTTGTGACCTGTGACTCCCACTTAGCATCCAGGTGACACTGCCTAACTGGTTTTGTTGATACAAATTCTAGAAATCATCAGTAGGGGAGAGTGACAGAAAATCTAGGGGCGAACTGGCATTAGTGTTGCCACGTCCTGCTTAATTTTACTGTCTGTCCTGGAAAATTGATCATCCTTCTCAAGACACCATCTTATTACATTATTATTATTATTATTATTATTATTATTATTATTATTATTAAAAATGCACTTCCATCCCCATGTCAATTTGATTTAGACTACTTTTAAATAAACCTATTATTCTGTTGTTGCATCAGTGTCCTTCCTGCTATTTTAAGGGGTTTCCGTAGGTGGGTCTCTGTTGCTTCAGCATAGGCCTACGCATAATTTTAAATGATTGGTTGTATGCTGTAGTAAATGAAAATGTACCTGTCACGTAGCAACTGTAAACACACACATTCACATAGTGCAGATTGCACATATAGACATTTAAAACCATTTTCTATGAGATTTTTAGTACCGTTACTGTATAATGAAATACAGTAATGCATTTAAGAATTACAATAACATACTGGCAACCAGGTTGCAGTATGTTACTGTAAAAAAAACTTTAGAAAAGTCCTACAGTGTAAAATTGATCAAATAAGACTGAACATAACTTTACAATTACCTAGAACCAATGTCTTTAAAGAGAGGGGAACTAAACTTTATGTCAACATTTGACTTTTTTGATTATAGAACCTCTGGTCTCTGACATGCGCAACAGATCCCTGCATGCAAAAACAAGAAGACACAAGTGTTGGAAAAATGTTTTTGTGTATGTATTTTTTAAGTATATGGGCTTCTTGCCATTTAATGCCCCATAAGGCTGCTCATTTGTAACACCAATAACAAGAACAGCTTTATTTTCACTGCCATCTCCCTGAATGGTAGTTGAGCCGGCCACCCCCATCAACATCATTCAGTCTCATTATTACATGGACACCTCCCACCCCTACACTGAAACAACACATTACCTTCAGTATTATTATTCTTATTTCTAGTCATCTTGCCCTGTCCGCCCGGCCCAGGGAACGACAGGGCTTGTATTCCCCCCACCCACCAATACCGCATCTTGGTATTTGCACTGGCCATGATCCTTGCACTACACCTGCACCATGGTTCACACTATCGGGCTCAAAGCAGGCTGACTCAGGTGTGCTGTTTTAAACTTTTGTATAATTTATTACCAGCATATAATGTTGATAGTAGGCTAGCCTAAGTATTGTCTATTGTCTTGATGCCCATTATGTATCCACTGTACCTCTTGCACTGGATGTCCTTGTTGGGTGTCTAGAGAGCATAACCAGAGACGTTTTAAAGGTCTCCTTCCAAAATAAACCTTTTAAGACTTGATGTTTTTACATTACCATAGGTCAGCCCAAGTTGTACTTCTATGCTCAACTTCAAAATGCTCTCCTACCCCTGTAGTCTGTATTCGCCTGTGATAGAAAACTGCCGGGAAAAACGAGCAAATCGGAAAAGCTGTACAAATGTACGTCAATTTGAACATTGGCTATGCAGTTAACTCGCCCTCAAGAAACGTTAGGCTGCCTGTAGACAGACCCACTAGATGGAGCGTCACAGTGTTGTTAGCCAATCAGAGGCGATACATTTGCATATCATTAATATTCATAAGAATCCTCTCAAGCTATCCCTGCTCTTGTTTTCACCTAACTAAAATAGCTTGAAACAAGACAACCACAGCATATTTTTTGTCGAAACCAACTCTCATGTCATTATTTTAGATAAGAGACCACAACAAAATTAATGAAAATACGATGGAATGAGATCTTTAATAGCATAACACCTACCGGACTCAAATACGTGAAGGTGAACACAACGATCCTAGCGGCAGCGTTCCTAACTCGAGAGAAATCTTATTGAAAATCCCACAGACCGATTTTTTAAAAAATCCCACGAAGACATGACACCGAACTTGTACAGCAGACATATTTTAGCCGAAATAATGGAATGATCGACTAACTGTGAAGGTATTGTGCGAAATTTTGCCTTTTTGAAAAAAAAATTAAATTGCGCTCAGAAACAGACTCTACAACTCCGAGTTGCTCCCTTTAGCAAAGAAGTCTATCCCACTTCACCATGCTGTGTTTTGCGCCTGATTGCAACAACCGGTCAGAAACCAATGGATGCCAATTTTTTACTTTCCCCCAAGATCCTGTAAAACTACAGATGTAGATTCGTATAGGGTGAGTTTCATGAACACACGTTTGGTTTGGTTTTGCAGTCTAGCTAGTAATGTTAATGCTAGCTTCTAGCTAATGTTAGGCTAATGCTAGCTATATGGGGTAAAATAGCAGGTTTATCAAACGATTTGAATGTTGGTAAGTTATTTATAAGCTATTTATAAGTTGGTATATTCAAGTGAGTCAGGTTAAGTTCATTCCCTTATGATACATGTGTACATCATATGACATTTATTAAGTGGGCTACCTGCTAACTTCCATTCCATTGCTGACTGAAAAAAAAACAACTTTTTTGTTGACAGTTCAAGAGATTTAAAAGCAGTTTGCACTTACATCACTTTCAATCAAAATGTTGCTGGCTTCCACCGAGGTTAAAGGGATAGTTCGGTTTTTAACACATTAAGCCCCTTTCTCAGGTTGTCTAAAATGCAATAAAGTGGTTGACATCGCAGAGACGTAGCTGTGAATGCATTGTGTTTGTATCGTGTTTGTCCAGAATAAAAACTTATGGAGAAATTCAGCCTGAGTGGCCTTCATCAGCGGCGAAACACACGTCCGTTACACTGGTGCCGTGACCCTGTGATACAGAACAGCTTGAAGCAGATCGCCAAGCCGAGGGAGCTGTGTAGATTTCGTGGACGTCAATGCTGTTTGTGCTGCTGTTTTTTTTAAATGGTCAGGTACTCAGGACTGTAGCTCCTCTGAGTAAAGTATAGTATTCTATATTTTTGGTTGCATTTTGCATTTTTCTTCTTCTTCCATTTTATTGCAGTTTCCATTTTGTTAATAATTCATAATTTTAATTACTTGCTGTTTTACAGTAATATGGCCAACACATTTAAGCTTAGTGATGTCAATGATGTTAAGCACTTCTCTTTTGGGAGGGGTATTGGTGTAATGGGAATTCATTCTCAGTCAGAGGGTTTGGTTGGGATGGATGTGGGTGCTTCACCTGTGGTGGGAATGACACATTAAATCAGCTTGCTGACATGATCACACAAATAGGCTCACAGATAGGGAAGTCTATTGCAGCCACACTCTTATCCAGTGGCGCTGTTGGTGAAGCTAGCCACACTGATGGTCAATCACATCGACACACATCACACACAACATGTACGTGCTTCACACACTCAGCCAAGTGGCAGTTTAAATGTTCTTGGTGAGAACACACCCGTTAATGTTGTGGTGAAAACCGACAAAGAACCTGTCATTTTCAGGGGTGATAGTACTGACAAATACACAGTCACTGAATGGATTGAGCTAATTAAATCATACTTGAAGAAACAGAAATGTGATGATCTATCGCAGAAAGAAGTTGTAATGGGGAGGTTAATGGGGAAAGCCAGGGACGTAGTCAGGATTGGTCTGAGGAGTAATCCCTCGCTTAACACTTCGTGTACTCCAGATGTAATCTATAGCATACTGACACAGTACTTTAGTCACACATCTTCATGCCTGCCCTTACAAGACTTCTACTCAACTCTGCCTAATCAAAGAGAGAATCCCGTTGATTACTGGATCCGCCTCAATAAGGCAGCAGACATTGCTGAGGAGGGCTTAAAGCGCCAGGGCAGACATGCTGAGAACATGGGAAGTGAGATCGCCAAGATGTTTGTGAAGCTTTGCCCAGATTCAGAGTTTGCTTCTGTGTTTAAATACAAGCAGATACATGAATGGACGACAATGGAAATCCAGGAGCGGGTCGATGAATATCAGAGGGAGCGAGTGTCTGCAGTGAAAATGAACACGCCTAAGACTCAAGCGGTAGCACAGATTTGCCATGATAGGTGCACGGAGATTCATGACGCATGTGACACAGGTACACCCAGTGCTGATCGTCGCTCTTCCCCGGGTCACTCTTTTGCAGGGGTGCCGTCCCTCTCTGCTTCGCCACATCAGACGCCTCTGACCCAGCAACAGCCACAGACTCTGTCTTCTCTGCCACAGTACCAGAGACCACCCGTGCCCCTGACACTGCAACGCCAGTCGCGGCCGAATCAGCAGCCTGGCAGTGATGCTTTACTAGGAGAGATGATGTCTATGCTCAGGGAGCTGCTGGCCAAAGTACAGGCAGGAGATGGTAGACCTGCTGCGCGCCGCGGAGGTAGGCAAGTTCGTAACCAGACCCGGCGTGAGACGAGCTGTCGCATCTGTCATGATGGAGCCCACACCACAGAGTCCCACTGCCGTTTAAATCGCCTCTGTTTCAGATGCTTTCAGCCTGGCGAAGCACAGCGCTCATGCCCTTTAGTCCGGGATAATGTACAGGAAAACTAAGTGACCTGAGGGAGGCCGTATGGGTCATGAAGATAACTCCCACATTAATGATCCCACTGCTTTATTCAATGATGTTAAAAATGTAAATAGTTCAGAGACTGTTATTGTCCAAAATGTACAAATGCTCAGGGGTAGTGATAGCCTGTTCTATACTCCTGTGATGATCAGAGACAAAGTAACCTTGAGTGCTATGATAGATAGCGGTTCTATGGCCTGCTCACTGAGTACTGAGGCGAAGAAGAAACTTACAGCAACAGGAGCTGTTGACCTGGAAACTGTAGAAGTGACAGATGTCATCTTCATTGGATGTGGGGGTGTGCGTGTGAAACCGGAGTCGGTAGTAACTCTTGAGATGGTCATGTATGGATGCAGAGTGTCAGTACCCGCTTTTGTTGTGGAAAATCAACAGGATGATTTGATCGTTGGCTCTAATGTTATTAGGCATCTGATTCGTCAATTCAAGAGTGACGCGAACTACTGGAAAGCTGTGTCATCATCTGCTTCAGGCAATCAAGACCGTGAACAGTTCCTCTCTCTTCTCGCTGGCCTGGAACGCTGGTCTGATGGTGAAGCTCCAGAAAAAGTCGGCACTGTCAAGTGTAACAGAGCTGTCACTCTACCGGCTGGCAGTGAATTCCTTGTGTGGGGCTCTCTTCCAAAACATGTCAGGATATCTCCAGACACCACAGTAATGACTGAGCCGACATCCTCTCACTCTGCACCCAGAGGCATTATGGTTGCCAGAGTCATAACGCCTCTGTGGGGCGACAGATGGGTCCCTCTCAAGATCCTGAACATCTCAGACAGCCCTGTCACACTACAAAGGAATGCAAAGCTCGCCGATGTGTACACCTGTCTAGCGCTGGAAGACTTGGAGGTCCCAGAGCTTAGGAATATGCACCAGACCACATGTTCTAAACCTGTAAGTGGACGTGTTGAACACGGAGACTGTGCAAGAGAGGTTGGAGCTTATTGGCCTGGGCAACCTGGACCTTGTGTCGTGTGATGTGTCTGCAGAGTGGCGTGCGAGGCTGGCTGACCTTGTGATTAGGTATGAGGATGTCTTCTCGCGTCATCATCTCGACTGTGGTGAGGCCAAGGAGTTTGTACATCGTATTCGCCTCACTGATGAACGACCGTTCCGTCTTCCTTACCGGCGTGTTCCACCTGCTGAATATCAAAAGCTCCGCCAGGTCCTCAGCAAAATGGAAGAGAAAGAAATAATCAGGAAGTCTGCCAGTGAGTTTGCCTCACCTCTTGTGCCGGTGTGGAAGAAAAATTGTGATCTGCGGGTGTGCACAGATTTCAGATGGCTTAACAAGCGAACAGTGAAAGACGCGCACCCCCTTCCACATCAAGCTGACTGCTGAGCTGCCCTGGGTGGGAATGCGTTCTTTAGTACGATGGACCTCACGTCTGGCTTTTACAATATGCCACTGCATGAAGAGGACTGTAAATACTCTGCGTTCACAACACCCATGGCCTGTATGAGTACAACCGTCTTCCACAGGGCCTGTGCAACAGTCCAGCTGGCTTCATGAGAATGATGACCAGCATATTTGGTGACCAGAACTTTCTTAGCATGCTTTGCTATTTAGATGACTTGCTAGTATTTGCCCCGACGGAGGCGTTAGCGCTCGAGAGACTTGAGCTGGTTTTAAGCCGCCTCCGCCTGCATAATTTGAAGTTAGCGCCGAAGAAGTGTTGGCTACTCAGAAGGTCTGTGAAGTTTCTGGGACACATCATCGATGAGTCTGGTGTCTCTACAGACCCTGCGAAAGTGGAGGCTGTCAGCAAGATGGCTGCTACAGATTTGATGGAGTCTGATGGAGCAACCCCGTCCCAGTCCCGTGTCAGGTCGTTCTTGGGCATGGTGAACCAACATTTTGTTCCTAATTACTCCACCATAGCAAAGCCCCTTTTTGATCTCCTGGCAGGCCAGAAACAGAAGCGGAAAGGAAGACCAAGAACAAAACGCCCTGTTCAGGAAACTGACGCCGGCTGATTGGACATCGGATCACAAACAATCTTTTGAGGATCTGAAGACAGCCTTGGTGACCTCTGTCATTTTAGCTCATCCGGACTTCACCCGTCCTTTTGTAGTTGTCTACTGATGCTTTGCTGGATGGCTTAGGAGCTGTGCTATCGCAGGTTCAAGAGGGCAACAGGATATCTCAGACACTGGGAGAAATTCACTACTCTTAACGGTGTCCTCTACAGAGTGTCCAAAGACCATCTGTCTGGGAAGAAGAGGTTCCAGTTTGTCGTCACTGACGCCTTCAGATCTGATGTATTAAAGGGTATACATGACAGCGCTGGTCATCAGGGGCAGTTCAGGAGCCTGAGTTTGGCCCGTCAGAGGATCTTTTGGACCCATATAGACCGGGATGTTAAGGAGTATGTCCGCCAGTGCCCGTGGTGCGTCATCAGTAAGGCAGCTGATCCGGAAGGAAGGGCACCTCTAGAGAGTATAAAGACATCTGCACCTCTGGAGATCATTTGTATTGACTTTTGGTCTGCAGAAGACTCTAACAATAGGTCCGTTGATGTGTTGGTGGTGACAGACCACTTCACCAGACTAGCCCAGGCCTTTCCTTGTCGAGATCAGTCTGCCAGACAGGTGGCAAAGCAACTCTGGTAGAAATATTTCTGCATTTTCGGATTTCCCGAGAGAATCCACTCAGACCAGGATGCTTCATTTGAGAGTCAGCTGATTAGTGAACTGTTGAAGGTTGCCGGAGTGATAAAGTCCCGCACTACTCCATATCACCCGATGGGCAATGGCAGTGTTGAGCGCTTCAATAGAACACTGGGCAACATGATTCGTGCTCTCTCACCTGATGCCAAACTGAACTGGCCTCGACATCTTCAGACTCTGACGTTCATGTATAACTGTACAGTGCATGAAACCACAGGCTACCCCCCTTTCTATCTAATGTATGGTAGAGTTCCACGCTTACCTGTTGACATCCTTTTCAAGAACATCTTGAAAGATCCAGAAATCAGTAGCTATGACCACTACGTTGTATCCCTGACAAAAGGACCATCAAGAAGCCATGGTTATTGCCCAAGAACATGTCAACAAAGAGCAGCGTCGTCGAGTTCTACAATCGCCGTGCAAAAGGGAAGGTGATTACTGTGGGGGACAGAGTTCTGGTGTCTAACAAGCGTGAAAGAGGGAAACGAAAGACAGCTGACAGATGGGAGTCTACCGTTTACACTGCTGTAGATGCCAACACATCCACACACACCTATCGGGTCCGGCATCCTGAATCAGGACAAGAGAGAGTGGTGCACCGTAACCTGTTGATGCTCGTTAACTTTTTGCCCGTTGAAGTGGACAGTGTCTCCAGCCGCACCTTTGTGTCCTCAAGTGGGAATGATTCAAGTGATGTGGATGGATTGGTGTCTGTTGTGGATGAGAATGCTGCTGGCAGCAGAACTCAAGAGTGGATAGACAGCCTGTCGGACGGAGATAGCCATTCAGTGGATAGGACTCCTGCAGATGTCCAGAGTATGAGTGTAGAGTCTGGGCAAACAGGCAGTTTACACACACACATGCACACGGTGTCAGACGCTGATGACGGTTTCACACATGGTTTGTTAGCGGAAACGCAGAGTACACACACACACACTAGAGTCCCCTTAGATTAAACACATAGTGCAAGAGCAGTTTCTACTCACGGGAATTCTAGCACTATATCCAATGTTAGGACTCATGTGGGTAGGATAGTGAAGCCAGTTAACTGTTTGATAAGCCAGATGTCACAACAGGGTATTGTTAGTGATGCTGGTCAACTTTTCTCAGTCTATGCTTCAGTTTTTCCACTAAAGTTTTATTGTAACTGGGCTTTGATGTGTCTTTTGCATTTCAATGTTTTACTTTAAATCTGAACTTTAAATGGCATTACTTTGACTTGAGTATATTGTAGTCCTGGTATGGGACTTTTTAGTGTGATTGATATGGTCTGTGTGGGGTGTAGACGGCATCCTACTTCCAGAAGTTGGTAGTGAGTTGGCGCCACTCTCTTTCTACTTCATCCCTCAGGGGATACTTTTAAAGTTGGGGTTTTGTAACCATGTCTTGTTTTGTTTTTTTTATATGCAAGAAAGATAATGCCATACACATCTGCAATTCTGGGCAAAATTCAGTGGGGGTGGATGTAACAGAGTCAGGAATTTGTGTATGAATTTCTACAGAATAGATGTGGTATAGTTATAGTTATGGGATATAGTTATGAAGCCTCCTGGTGGTGTTATGTGCAGCTGCGCAACGATAGTTTTCTCTGCACACGTTACTACCTCCAGCAAAGAAAGAGCTTACGCTGCTGGAGGTTAGTACATTGTAATAGAGCTGTCCTTATGTTTTTGATTTTAATATTTTAAAATTATATATACCTGGGATTAATGGCTGGCAGTGTGGTTGTGAATAGTGTTATTCTGTAATTATTACGTTTTATGTTATTTTATGTTTAGATTATGTTAAGTGTAAATTGTAATTTTGGTTTGCATTTTGTTTACTTTCGTGTGCAGATGCAGAGACGTAGCTGTGAATGCATTGTGTTTGTATTGTGTTTGTCCAGGTAGGCTCGGTTTTATTGCTTTAGAATGTTGTTTTAGAATGATAGCGTGTGAATGTTGTTTTAGAATGCTAGCGAGTGAATGTCTATTTAGAATGCTAGCGTGTGAATGGTGATTATTGCGATCACGGCAGAGAAAGAGCTTACGCTGCTGGAGATGCAGAGACGTAGCTGTGAATGCATTTGTTTGTATCGTGTTTGTCCAGAATAAAAACTTTTGGAGAAATTCAGCCTGAGTGCCCTTCATCAGCGGCGAAACACACGTCCGTTACACAAGCGCCACTAATCACTCCATGAGTAGTACTTTTTTTAAAACCAGTGTTTTAAGGATAGAAACAACACATGCCCATTGCTAGCCATTTTAAAGGCAGGCAGAGGCGATTCTATATTTCCCAAATAGCCGAGATAGGAGCAATAATCAAGATTTTGGTGTCAACCACTTTATTTAATTTTAGACAACCTGTAAAAGGGGCTTAATGTGTTAAAAAACGAACTATCCCTTTAATTATTGAAGGCAGTCCTGTAGTCGCAGCTATGTAATATTTTCGATAGGGTCTGGCTGCAGACCTGCACCTCAGAGCTGCACCACAGACCTGCACGCTCAGTCATCCAAACTTCCTCTGTCACTTGCAATCAACACGGTGCCTGCAATGTCACTTGCAATCGACACAAATAAACCGGAAATAAGGCCATGTACACATTAAGCCGGATAAATTTGAATATTTATCCGGGGTGCGTTTCCCAAAAGCATCGTTGCTAACCAAGTAAGCAACTTTGTTGGTTGCAATGCAATTGTCCATTGCCAACCAACTTAGTTGCTAACTGGTTAGCAACGATGCTTTTAGGAAACGCACCCCCGGTTAGCCATTCCGTACACACTAATAAGGCATATTCCAACACCGTAAACGATGCTTTTTGAAAACAGTCACTGAGGTGGATAAATCTGAAAAAGCCACCTTGTAGTGTGTACAGTGAAAATGGAGAGATTCAATCAAAGATTTTTTTAGAACACAACCGTCTCTGAATCAAGTACGTTCAGTTGCCATGACACCGAGGAAAGTTTATGCTCCAGATTCTAACGTAACAATCACAACAATAAATAGACAGACATTAATAGCAAATTATGATTGCAATGGGAAAAAAACCTGTTCTGTTTTATTTTTCAACTTAAAACGGGACGTTTAATAAACTTTAAAAAAAATATATTAACATTTTATGTTGCACTTCAGATTGCAAATGCGAAAATGAATGGCGCAGGTACCATAGAGTGCAGATGTCGACGTCACGTGCAGAGGATCACTGAGCGTGCAGGTCTGTGGTGCAGCTCTGAGGTGCAGGTCTGCAGCCAGACCCATCTCAATATTTTACCCTTGTGGATTCTTTTACGGCAACGTCATACATGCGACGATCGTTCAGTGTATCAGCTTTTAAAAAAACAATTAAAAACAATTAAAATCAGTGGAAAAAAATAAAGAATGACCATCTGAATTGATAGAACTACCCAACATGCATATCACACGAAAGCCACTATCTTAACTTTTGAGTGTGAACCGAAATATAATTTTCTGAAGAGAAAATCCTATTCATTTTGATAGAGGTTAATGCAAACAACAGGGGGCGATGAGATTACTTTCCCTCCCTGCAATAAAAACACTTGATTCCAAAACTGTTCTACACCTTATGGCATTTGATTTGCAGAACAGCATCTTCTCCAAATAGCCTAACTAAAAACAGCAATTGTTAGGTGCCCATTGAAAAAGAATAATCCGGATGTTTCAGTGCTTAACAACTACAGTCCATTACTATCATTCATTAGGAAGTTCGTTTAAATCTAAATCTTTAATCAAACTGTTTTATTGACATCTACTAGTTATTTTGATTTTGAAGTTCCAGTCAGGTTTTCAGGCCACAGCACTGTAACATCAAAAGAGGCTGTTAAAAATCTCTTTTGTAGTCTCTTTTGATTCGGTGATTGCTTTCATGTTACTGTTGAAATGTAGATCACTGTCAATGGTGAAGATTTTTAAAAGCCTCTTTTGCTTTTAGCCCCATAGTTTTAAAGACAGAGGCAATTGTGAGTCTTTCGTCTTTTTTCCCCCAAAATATTTACTTGTCTACTGGAGGAAATTGTGTTACATCCATCCAGTTTGCAACCTTGAATTTCCCCTTGGGGATCAATAAAGTATCTATCTATCTATCTATCTGTCTGTCTATCTGTCTGTCTGTCTGTCTGTCTATTACCCTAGGGTAGTTGGGTTACTTTCTTGAGATGTGGATGTGGTTTCTTCCTAGACCATAACAGATGTGCAATAGAGGGCTTTTCCTTGCCCCTGTTGCTCAAAGGTACTTTCTGCTGTGAAGCGCTAGAAGACATGACTTTTGTATAATGTGCTGTATAAATAAAATTAAATGGAATTGAATTGAATTAATGCTAAAGTCCATCTTTATTGGCAGCAACAAAGCCACTTAGAGAAGTGATATGGGGGGTCTGGTTCAAGTTCATTTCGGATTTTTGTCTAACTTCTCTATTTTCCCTGTTTGCACTTATGGCCATTCAAATGAATTCCAGCAACTTGCCATTTTAGTGGCATCAATTATAATTTCAAATGTTTATCTGTTAACCTTTACATAGATCACACATACTGGGCTGTGATAGTGCAATATGTCCACAAGATGGGAGTGCTCATCCACAATTGTAATTCTCTAGGTTTCTTTGTTTCTTGTGTCCATCATGACCTTGGTCCATTTTCAGTCCCACTTTGAGCATTAATTCATATAGGCTTCTTGTTGGTATTTTGTGAAAACATAAATCAGTTCTATACCAATTAAAACTGGTAGTGGTCCATTCATTGGTATTTATGAAGATGCAAATTAGACACCCTGCCCTTCCAGGTTTCCGAACATCATAATGCTCTCAGAGCAGAAATGTTACAGTTCTACAATTAGATTGTGAACAAAGCATGTAAAAAACATGTTGTATTTGCAAGCATGTTATTAGGAGGCTTTGTCTTGACCCCAGCCTTGCAGGATTCTGCCTTTGCCTCATCTCCCTATAACAGTTCTTTCCTGTTTCCCTGTTTTTGTAGTGGCCTGACCTTTTTTTTCTTTCAATTATATGGCCATATCATGCCATTCAGTTTTCTCTCTTTCACTCAAGTCTTTGTGTTAAGCATAAAAGGTAGAATCATTGTGGTAGTTCCCTAATGTCTAACTTACCTACAGAGTTACCTCTGTAGACACTGACCCAGATTTGGTATTCAAAGGTCGAAAGCACAGCAGAAACGGCACTGAGTCAGTGGTGAGTTCTTGTCAGAGTACTGTCAGCCTATCTGGTGAGGCAAAGCAAATACTTGAAGCCCATGAAGGGTTGCTAGACGACCCGTTTGAACGTCTTGACATAAACCACCAACATTTGTAACTGCCAATTAAACACATAAATTAATTTCAGGTTTTTATTTCAGTATTTCACAAAAAGCACACACCTCTCAATATTACAGTTCAAACCTAGACATTTCTGTCAAGTGTTGGTCTGGTCAATTAAGTTCTTCCTCTGTGTTTAGTCTTTTTGCCAATTGCTCTTTTATTTTTGACACACAGTTAAATCACGTGCACCGTTTTCAGTGCCATCTTGTCCAACCTTCCATATCTTTACTATTAGATTTGCTTCCTTTCCTTGTTTAATTTTCTATCCCTTTTCACTGCAAAAAAAAAATGCATTTTCAAAAACTAGAAAAATACTCATTTTGGAAAAATATAGTAAAATTATTCACCAGTGCAGCAAGGAAATGTATTTATTGAAACAGTAAAAACGACAGGGAAATCTTAATTTAAGAACTATTTTGTGTTTTGAGTATTTGTTGTAAGATAAGGAGAAGTAGACAGCATAATGATAGTTATAGAGGAATCCCACAAAACTCAAATTCTGGGAGTATTGTTGAAGAAAAAGCTGACTATATGTGATTGTATATAGGCCTGGAGACAGAACATTAGGGTAGTTTTGCTGAGAAAGAAGCAACAAGGGATGCACAAAAAAAACAAAGGTAATAGGTAACAGTGACAGAACCTTCCTGAGAGGTAGAGCTATATATAGAGCAGGCCAACTACCTTAAATATGCTGCACCTAGTGTGCAACCTAAAAAGAATATTTTTGTCTTATGCATAGTGCATTTAGACATAATGTTGAATACTTTGCTACACAGAACATATAAGACAAACTGTACTAATTACAACTATACATGACAAGTAGTATTATACTTCCTAAATATTACTATATGTGTGTCTCCTGTTCGAACATCAGTCTGCAGCAGCTGCAGCTCCAGATTGCGTACCTGCAGAGGGCCTGTATTCCCCTTTAGTGAAAATGTACAGAAATTTCCATCTGTCTCAAGCCAATGGAGGGCAAAGCTGACTTAAAGGCGCTCTAAGCGATGCTGTTTCACGTCACTTCTTGTTGACGTTCGAAGTATTGTCAAACAAAACGGAGGATAGCTCACTCCCCCCCTCCCCCCCATGCTTCCTGAAAGACTCATGAACGTGCATTTCCTTCTTGTCGTTTATTGGCTGGAACACTGTTATGTTTTGTTTCGTTTGTTATGCTAGGTTTGCCCACTGTGTTTCTGTTGCCGTTTGTGGAACCTGGGCTGTCTACAGAGACCGTGTGTGTTCAGGGGACAGGCAGCTAGCAGATTGTGAGGAGATGTTTGCTGTATGTAACAACACGTTTTAGGCCTAAAACCGTGTCACATCACTTAGAGCACCTTTAATTATCATTAAGGACTTGACCCCCATTGTGAGATTGGCTGTGTAATATACCCTTTACGTATGTATTGGTTAAATGTATTCCTAATGTGAGCAATGTAGTCATAACTTTGTGGCAATTCAAAGTATCTGTGCAGTTATACACAAATAACTATATTGTATCCTGCATTCTAATCAGTGGCGGTTCTAGACTAAAATTACCAGAGGGGCCCATGCTGTGGACAATGTGTTTTTAGGAGGACACATGCAGGCTAACGGAAAAACAGGCGAACAATTAATATTTTATATTTTATTTTTAGAAGGACATGTTCCCAAACCTTTCAAGAAATCTGTTATTAAAGGGCTCATAGAATGTCAAACAGCGCACATATGTTATTGTTGAATGTACATGAATGTACATGCAAACAGGCCAATCTGAAAAGAGGTGCGAGGATACATCACCTCGCTAGGATACACCTGTTTCATTTGCATGGTCCAATCAAATCGTTTCGTTCTAACCCTTGAGCCTGTATATGACGCTCTAGCAGTGCTCCTGGGTCACTTTCAGACGCACAAATTTGCATACACTATTACTGAGCCTCAAAGAACAATGTCTGATGGTCAAAAAATGTGTTGTATGACTCCTTTAAGCCTTCTATTAAGAAGCCCAACCTTGACCCTGATGTCCTGGCTAATTACCGACCCATATCTAATCTCCCATATCAACATTTCTTGAAAAAAAGGTGACGAAAACAAGATTAAGGAAACCTACCAGTCTAGCTTTAGTGCACATCGTAGCACAGAATGTAAAAAAAACTACCAGTGTTCATCTTCATATTTTTGTTTTGCTGTGCGTTTTTTTTTTTTTCATTTTTCCCTGCCATTTTCAGAGCGAACTTGACAAATTGTTTACTTGAATGATCTTGCCCACTACCGGAAAACTGGGTGGTATTTTCATCTCACACACATGCAAATTTGTGAAGCAAACATGCACACAAACAAAAACTTTGATATGAAGGCAAGAGCTGCATGAAACCAAGCAAACAGCCACATGCGGCTCACGAGCGGCACTGTACAGTATATCTTGTGCAGTATATCTTGCACAAGTATATCTTGTGCTTGTTATCACTGCACTGACAGCAAAGGACTCCCACGTGTTCTTCCACCATACAATATAGTTCTCTTCATTATCCACTTAATAAAATCTTTATGTTTTATTTTGTGTCACAATAGTTAGTCAGCTAACTACTTGAGTAACCGCATGTAAAAAAGGAAGATGAGGATGTGTTTGGTCGCTTCTAACTTCATTCCCATTTGGATGGCACTAGAAGAGAGAGAGGCATAATTTTCTCTATAAAATAGAAACAAAAAGTCCCCGATAGAAATCGCTATTCAATTCTTGGTCTTGTTATAAGGGACATGGAATACTGTATGACATAAATTGGAAATGTGACAGATCACGGAGTTGCTCTCTATGACGATAGCACTGTATATATATTGCACTTTGGAATGAATAGGACTGCAGACTTCTTTAGAGCAGTGACCTAAATACATCCAAGTTCAGCAGGCAGCATCCAAACATAACTGAACTCTCACAGCTTACAATAGCAACCTACTATACCCATGCTAGCCCACCTTTAACCCTAACTGGCTGTTTTTACATCAGCTAATACAAGATGTGATGAAAATACTGGCTTATTTTTTAGTGAGATAAATAAAAAGTACAAACGTGTTCAATTTCAGCAGACAGCATATAAAGTGTCTGTGGTGACCCTGCTAACATTAGCTGCCTCCACTGAAAATAATGGTGGCTAGCTTGGTAGCGTTAGCTGTTAGCCACCAGTCAACCATCCCAGCCACCAGTTATCACAAGAAAACTCATACGAACACCAAAACCGAGGCTGTATAACAACTGCTTGTAGCATAAATGATTCAGACATGGAACTTCACTCTCTCTGAGCTCTCGCCATTTTGTGAAGGCCCTACCAAGGTTCACTCTTGTGGTGCTTTTCTCGTGGTCTCTCGCTTTCCTCTTTGCCCTAGCCTCCTCCGACAATGGTCTTATCCTGGTCCTCTTTGTCCTTTTTGCCAATTCTGGCATGATTGTCTAAAACTGAACTTCATTCTTCCCTTTGTGTAATGAAAACTACAGGTAGTAAGGGTGTCTGTCGAAATACCATAAAGCAGTTTGTTCTTCTCATTCCTCATGAGACTTCCTGCGAATTACTAGCGGGCTGCTCTGGAAGAATCTATAAGTGCCGTTTACAGAATAGAGGCTATCGGGGCAGTGTCAAATATCCACATTTTCGACACAACTGAAAAGTTGAGTAGTACAATGATTTCTTGACGATTTTGACCATAAAAATTTTGCATAGGGTGTCTTTAAACTATGTGAAACCTCTGATTAACATTACAAGTCATGACAAAGTAAAACAGACTTGTAGCTAAAGACTGATTGTTGTTTGGCCAATCTATAGAAAAAAAATACTGGGCCCAAAGGTACAGAAACAGATAAATAGACGCATGCACGTTTACACACACACACACACACACACACACACACACACTCAAACACACTGAGACCCTACCTCTACCATCTAGATGGGACTTGATATGCTTTAATTCTAATGGCATGACTGTACATAGAATGTTACATTTGCAGATTGCAACCATGTCACATTACAAGATCTCACCTTGTCGCTGACTTCTTCAAATTGTGCACGATCAAGCGAAAATGTCTGCCACGAGAAATTTGGGACAAAAAATCTGACTGGAACCGTGTTGTCTGAACCAGTCATAAGGTGCACATGCGACTTTGACTTCATTATTTTGTCATGATGGCGACACTTCTGGGAGTTTGAGCATGCCCACCCAGCAGTTTCAGCCAAGGAAATGCAATCTAGGTCTAATTTTGGGCTTGCCAAATCTGATTGGGATCAGTATGCTTGCTCAAATATTCATGATATCTCTTGTCATTCATTCGTTATCCTTATGTAGGCTACCATTTCTTGTAGCTACACAGCTAACTAATATTTAGTCTTTACTTAATATTCAGTACTTACTATTGAATTGCATTTTCGATTTTGAGGTTTTGTTTAGTTTCAGCAAGCAATTTGCATAACTATGCTAGGTATGTAAAATAGTGTACAGGCATTACAGCGTTTTTCTAACCTGCTCACACTGTTTTGCCTAAATAGTTGCAACGTTAACTGTAAAAGGTTTCGCCTGGATGTATTTTTATATTGTTACTTTTTGTGAGTTTGCCCGTCAACAAGTACCACATAAATCTGACACCCTGTCACTTAAAGCTGATCCCACTCTAGCACAGGAATTCTTAACGCTTCTAATATGAAGAATTACACATCTCTGAGGCTCACTGTTTTATTACAAGCAATCTTTGAGCATTTGCTAGCAGTCAACTGTCAATTTATTTTTTTACCCTGAATATAGGCATGTCTGTTCTAAGATAACATTTGTGACGTGACATTGCCCTCACCTATATGGGACTACACAACCAGACACACAACCAAACGTGTATACACACACACACACACACACACAAACACACACATACACAAACACACAACCACACACAGACACATGCAGTGACACAAACACATGCACACACACACACACACACCGACATACATGCATGCACACACGCACACACACACACAGGATGTGCATGCATACACGCACAGGCACACACACACATAACCAGGTGTGCGTGCACACATAGACACACACTCACCAACACACACGCACACACACACTGACATATATGCAAACACACAAACACATTTACCAACACCCACATACATGCCTATACACACTGACATATATGCGCGCACACACACAAACACACACACTGACAAAGACACACACTCAAAACCAGGTGCGCATATACACACAGTCAACACAGACACAGTTGCAGAAAGAACAATAAGAAAAATAAAAAGCTTTGAAATAATGACATTGAACAACAGTGCGGTTTCCTGCATTTCCATGCATTACACGCACTGTAATGTAGTCCAGCATAGCCTGAAAAATGCCCCTATTTGAGATGGCCAGTTCAGCCCTGATGCAGCTCAGTGGTGGCCTATATTTTCACTTTGAAAGAAAAAAAAACAAAACAAAACACAAAATAGGGAAATGAATAACACTAACATTGATAGATGACTTCTGGTGGCAAGAACCTGGATTTTTTTTTCATCAGACCTGCAATTAAAGGAATTAATAAGAAATTCTTGCATTTTCTTCTCACAGTAGCCTACGAAGATATGCATGTTAAATGAAATCAGGACCCACTTGGGGAGAAATAGCAGCTACTTCTTTCCTGCAGCTATAGACGCTTCTTTGACTTAGGCTATTCGTGGATGGGCGGCGGCAAAGTGTGTTGCAACGCATGGTGAGACCTACTTCTTTCAGAAGTCAGCCAAGCGAAGCGAGGACACGCTATTCAAGCGCTAGTTAAGCTTCAGCCTTCAAATTTCGTTTGGTTTAAATGAATTTTTGAAAACACGGGTTGACTATATAGTGCAAACACTGAGTGTTCGGCGTTGAGTCAAACTTGTATCATAATTTGCAAGGAATGCTATTTTGCGCTGTGCGCAAATGTTTCATTGGGGAAAGTGGAAGAAGAGGATGGGGGCTAGTGGATCCTCCACCAGGCCAGTGTTCGATGACAAGGAGGATGGTGAGTTTACGCTATATCTCTCTTTTGCCTTTGTTGGACAGCAGAAGCATGTGCTGATGTCAGTGTTCTAACGTTTAAGGCATAGTCAAAGTGTCATGCTACAGAAGGGTGTCATATCGCGCATCACCATAAGGCTAGGCTGAAAAGCTAACCTGCTGTCTAGATATGCAGTGTTTTGAACGCAATAGTTTGTATTTTTATTTAGCTAAGGCTATTTTGTTAAGCCGGGATGATGCAGACAGAGCTATGTCGTATGCACGAATGATCATCGACAATTCACTTAAATGGCATATATACAGGCTATATGGCTACTGCTACTAAATAAGTATAATGGTCATGAGCTTACTAACGTCTCCATCTAATTAGGATGCACTGGTTATATTAAAAACAGTTCGATTTGTCGGGCTGTTAGCGTTTTCTCATAAATCGATGCATCTGCCATTCCTGTTGGTTCATTCCTGTCAGCTTTTTATTTATGTGTAAATGACTGAAAGTATTTTAATGTAGATCCAAAAGGCGACTTCCTTAACTCAGGCTGTAAGATACTTACTAAATGTATTTGCTGCAGTTTTATTGTTAGTGTGGCCTATATTGGTGGAGCGTTTAAAAATCTATCAGCCTGCTGTTGTGCAGGAAAAGAAAGATGAATAAGAAAACAGTCTGGCCAGTCACATGGCATGTCCATTGGTAGATGATTCTGCAGAAAAAAATAATAAAAGTAAAAAAAATGATATTAGTTGTTTTTTTTTCTACTGACATCATCAATAATTATTCTCAAATACAATATTATTATTTCCTGTAAATACTTATGAAAAGAGTGGGTTCTCTTATATTTATGGAACGTTCAAAAATGTGTGTGTTTGTGTACAGGAACCATTGGCCTACACTGTTAGACTTTTCTAAGTTTTTTTTTTTTACAGTTCATAAGTAACTGGCAACCTGGTTGCCAAAATGTTTCAATAATTCTTAAATATAGTACTACTACTGTATTTCATTATACAGTAACAGTATGGTATTCAAAGCTATGAGTATAGTATTGTAACCTTTTTAAGCTGTTAACCACTTTTTAATATTTTTATTATTATTATTTATAGTATTATTATTAGTAGTAGTAGTGGTAGTAGTAGGTGTAGCAGTATTACTACTAGGTTTACAAACACATGTTTACAAACACTAAAACAATTTCCGATTTGCCACAAAATATCAGTGTTTATTTTTTACATCAGCAAAACTTCTGTGAAAAAGCACAACATTTAAAGACAAACTAACTAACATTGCTAACATTGAATATAAGTCGCTAATGTTGAAAGTCAAAATAATTTTGATATACTTCATATAGTCACTAATTTATTAGTCTACAGTTGGATGTGGACAAATCTCATATATTGGAACCTGTCAGGCTAACATTAGCTCCCTACACTGCATTTGTTAGCTTTGCTAATTTGATAACTGACCTAGTGCCCAGTAATTTGGTGGAATTTTGAATATTATATATTATATATATAATTTTTTATATATAATTTTATTATTAATTAAAGTTACCTTTTGGTTTAGTTTCTTGTCACTTTTTGTGAAATCTATCCTCCTCTAGGCCCTACTCTTTCTGTAGCTTTAGTCCGAGGTCGTCTTGTCCAAGTTGCTGCAGCAGTTGTTTGTGACTGCCAGCGAGGGAAAGACAGGAGTGCCAAAAATGTTTAAAAAATGGTACCGTACAACATTTCTTTTTAAAGAGCAGTGACTTACGGCAAAATAATAAAAAAAGCCCTGTAAATTAAAGTTCCAATGCAATGCTAACTACAGTTATTTACTTCAAAAACAATATCCCCAGTGTTGACAATGTTGTGCAATGTGTTAAAATGCGCACAAAGCTGTAACTTTAGATTTTTTCATATAATCAACGGTGAGACATTATGGTCTGTCACTGGACACTGCACTGTCACTGAATAATTCATTCCCAGCGCCTGCACAAACTTGGAACCTGGCTTACGATAGTTAAAGCAGGACTAAGTAACTTTCAGTTTTTTCTCTCACTAGCTCCCTCTAAAGACCAGAAATGTAAATATAGCTGTATTACATTTCATTGTAGGTGGGGTGCTGCTGTTGAACATTGCAAATGTTGTTTCTACCGCTGTAGACCACAGTGGCGCATTCTACACCGTTCGTTTGCTGTGTAATGACTCTTTTTATCATCCTTAACAGTATGAAACGGATTAATTAACTGAAAAAAGGTGCTTATTTTGCCTTTAATGATCAAACTAAAGTTCATGCAGATACAGAATACAGTACAAATGTCAGTTACTGTAGGGACACATGGCAGGGAAAACAAAGAAGCACAAGACTAGGAAGTAAACAGTAAATGACATTAGGTGGAGACAGGAGGCTTAAAGGGAGAGCACAGGACTGGGCAGGACAGGGAGAACAGGATTGACCCTGGGTGGGTGGAAGGGACAAGGGCAGGCAGGTCCAGCAGAAGGGCAGGACAATGACTAGGAGTCTGTATGGACCATAAGGAGCGTCCAGCTGGGATGAGGGCCTTGCTTGGGAGCTGAACCGGGAGCCAAAGCCAGAACCAAAGCTGGCACTGCAGGGGGTTCACCAGGTAGACGAAGAGCATGAGCAGGTGCCTTCTTGCCAGCCCACTGAGGGGCCAGAACCGGACTCTGCTGCAGGGGAAGGAGGCTGTGGGCGCATGGACAAGAGAACAGAGTTCACCACCCTGGGCACTGCGACCAGAACAGGAGGTAGCTCCCCCAAAAATCATTTCATCGGTCTGGGGGTTTGCTAAAGCTCCATGGATTTAGTTTTGCCAGGTCGTTATCAGACAGCTCATCCTCAGATGACCTCCTCCTCTTCAGTCCAGTCTTTTACCTTGACAGCCCAGTAGGGAGGCCAGGCATGAGACTGGTGGTGGTGGCCATTGGATCTATCTCCAGGGGGCTTCCAGCCTTGTCCCTAGGAAGGGAGCATTTGCAAAACCGCCCAGGCAGGGTCCATTAGCACCCACGGGCAGGTAGCTTTTCACAGGTGATGGTGTATTTTGACAGAGCAAGAAAAAAACAGGAAAATCTGAAGAGCGAGCATCATTGCCACAAGGGGAAGCCCTAAGTTGTCAATTTGACAACTGTGAGTTTGATGAACAAGAGGAATTGCTCCATTCTTCACCATGAGCTCGCACCGTTTTTCTGAGCCTAGATCGGGGACATTTTCTGTCAGATGATGTGGAGCATTTTTGTATTACTTTGATTCAAGCCAGAGGTAAAGTAGAAGAGGTTGGTGAAATGCTCTTGGACAATATTTGCCATCAACTCCTCAAATTGTATCTCTGCTCAGTTAGAGATGGAGTACCTAGGGTTCACTGTGCTGTTAAACCTCAGCTTTAAAAGATGCAGGCAATTGAAAACTGTCCTCAACCCCAACCTAGGGAACAGCTGAGGTCCTGCCTCATGGTAGGGTTCTGTCATAGATTTATCCTTCACTGCCACTAGCCACTCTTCTCACTGCTTGGGTGGGTGTGAGGTGTCTGAATTGAGTATAGTTGTCAGAGGAGGCCCAACAAGCCTTCAGAAAAGACATTCTGCCAAACATTCTGCCCTTTTAAGAAAACTCCAGCTAAGTTCCATTTTCCACTCGGGTCATGGGGATGTTTAGTATTTAGTCGAGTATCTTGTTTTGTATCATATATTTTTTTATAATGTTTTTCTGTTGATGGAATATTTAGATTTCTTTTGTAATGATTTTATAACTTCATAACCTTAATTAATTCTGTCATTTTCCCTTTGCATTCGTTATGGTTTTTAAGATATGATGTGATGTACAGTTAAATTTCAGCTAAATAAACAGATGGGCATGAGGTTCAGCAGCTGACGAAGTTCCTACACAAAAAAGGGAAAAAAGAAATGGGAGCTTAGGCAAAATTTCTGTCTGCACGCCAACTTCTTTTAATGCAATACACATTAGAAAGGGAACATAAT
>JAGFZM010000209.1:91225-195282 GCA_017657215.1 Limnothrissa miodon
GCTGGGGGGGCCTGTTGTACACGGAGCCTCTCCTCTGTCCCCCCAACTGCATTAGGTGAGGGCAGGTCGATTGCCATACATGAGTGCTCAGGTATTAATTTCAGATAGATTCTTTATTATTATTATTATCATTATTATTACTATTATTATTATTATTATTATTATTATTATTATCATTATAAATGGGGGGGATGGACTGGGGGTGGGGGGGTGGAGGGAAGGAAAAAGGGAAAAAATAAATAAATAAATAATAATTAAATATATAACTAAACCTCTTTCTCATATCAACCCTTCCAGCCTCTGTCTCCTAACCCCAACATTAATCCAATATTGCACATATTCACTCAATCACGACACACTGAACTCAATTCCCAAACTACTAGCAACCCTCGGCCCATCTCCAAGAAACCCGCCCCCCCCCCCCCTTCCCCACACACATATATTCCTCTCTGTGAGCATTTAAGCAGCACTGTCTAGCCTTTTGTGAGTATTCTGTTATCGTCTCTAGTTTAATGTGTCTTGTACTTGTACGTCATTGTACTGTGTCTTTGTCTACCTATGTTTTTTGTCTTTGTAACTGTCTACTTGTTTGCAATAAAAAAAATAAAATAAATAAATAAATAAATAAAAATTCTGTCTAGAAGACTTAATTTATGCTGTAAAAACTTTCATCCATTTCTAACTCTCTAAACCAATTAATTCTCAGCCCATAGCACTCAAAAGGTTTAACTTACACTACATCAGTCTGCCTCCCACGGTTAAGCAATCGCTGCACCTCTGCATTTTTTCCAGAAGAGTTTCCACCTACACAATGCATTCATTGAATTTCCACACCAATAGCTAGCATGCTTGAATACAACTGCCTTTCCTGACCCTGCTGTCTCTGAGTACTTTCTTCTCCAAAATCTGAGGAAATAAAATGTGCACAGAAGGGAGGGGGAGGTGTAGACCCAATTAATTCCCTTTTGATCTAGATGGTTCTGCACTGGCAGTCTAGAACAATCTAGGCAGAACTAGGATTACAAGTTGTAACACCGGTGGGATCCTAAACGAGCGCCCAAGGAGCTACTGATATGATGGCTGATCTAGTGTGCACCTAGCTGGGCCCGCCCATACTTCCTGTGACGTTACATTCAATTTAGCGAGCAAGTCAGTATGGCCATCGTGCCGATTTAGAGGAATTATTTTTCCCAAATCTGTGGGCACCAATGAGAAATGAGCTTACGCAAACGTCATCGGAATGAGTGGTCTGATTGGTGGTAGATTCGTCAAGTAGTATACAGAGGCATCTGATGGACGCAGGTTCAGCCCGCCTCCCAGAAGATGTTTAGTAATGTAGGATGGCCAGACTAAGCTCCTATGAGCTTTGTCGCGCAAGCCAGGCTAGCGTGTACCTCCTTTTGAAATGTAAGTCACTAAGATTGAGTTTAACCCATTAGACGCCATTGTTGAATACACTGAGTCAAGTACCTTTTTCTGAAAGGAAATATCTGCCTTTAGAAGATGACGGTCAGTTGTTAAGTACCGGCAATCATGTTGATGCATTATTGCCTTGAAATGACACAGCCAGAATAAACGAAGGTGTTCACCAAACACAAACGTTTGACCCATTGCCCAACCTAGGTGGTAGGGACGATATATCACGGGGTCATAGTGTTCATTGCAGAACAAGGCTGGAAGTAGTGTGGGGGTTGTCTTTTTAGCACGCTAGCCAGGTAGAATCTCTACATTCTGATAGCGTGCTCTCCAAAAATGTTTGTGCAGCCAGGTGGGCTCGTGACGTGGGCTCGCGACCCTCACAGTGAGCTGTAATGTGTTGTATAAATATCATGCGCACCCCCTAATCTGCGTCTTTAAAAAGCTGTTGAATTAAGCTTCGAAAAGCTGTCGGGTTAAAAGTGCTAATAATAGCAAGGCTAAAAATGGCTTGCTAGCGCAACGAACAATGATTCCAAGAATCACTGAAAGGCGAAAGAGGCAGATTCAATTGTCATTACATCTTGGGATGTAAACGAAAGAGAACTCCGCTTTCAGACCAAAACCAACTGAACATATACTTGAAAACAACTAATCAATCTACTAATACACATATGAAGCCCAGTAATATGTACAGGCTTAGCCCTACCTACAGATGGGCCCCTAAATTATTTCCTATTACCCAAAATGGTCTGCATCAGTCTAAGCAGTCTATGAACTAAGCCACATTTTCCAGATGGGTGCTAAAAGGCTGGTCTAATGACAAACAATAAAAAGATAACCAAAAAGAAAGTTTAAAAGGCACGAGAAAGGGTTTAACACTAAATGTAAAAACATTTGAAGAACTAAGGCAACTGTGGAACAAAAAACACAACCGTCTGAATAAGACAGGGCTAAGAATTTAATATTTTAAAAACTCTGAAACTCAATGAAGAAAACAAACATATAGGCTGTGTCCCATTCCAGGGGCTGCATGCTTCTAAGGCCAGATTCGTAGGCCACATGCGTCATAGTAGCGCGACTAGTACTGTCCCATTTCGAAGGATACTTCGAATCCGGCCGACAAACCCGCACTTCTTTTCCCCCGCTGCGAAGGATCCAACGATGGATCCTTTGTGTACTACCTATCCCAAAATTCACGAATGTGTGTTGATGACGTTCAGGACACGTTTAAAAAAGATTATTCTCCAGTGGAGTAGTTCATCTTCTTGCGTTTCATCAGTTAACAAGAATATAAAAAAACGACAGGTTAATTGAATCCATGATTTAATACGAAAATTATTATTAACGAACGAAAATGTTAAAATAATTTACAATAATATGAAATGAAATCTGGTTTAAATTAAATAGATTAAAGTAAACTGTTTAACAGAACTAATTATTTGTTTATCGATCTTTTAAACTATTGTTTCTTTGAGCTATTTCGCGATGTGTAGAGTTAAAAAGAGCCGTCTTTCCACAAGTGTTTACCGTTGCTAAGCAACGCTGAACCTCAAGGCTCTGCTCACGGCAGGATGAATTGTGACACATTTTGGATCGGTGGAAGGCTAGTACTGTCCCATTTCATAAAACCGTTGGTCAGAGAAGTACTAATTCTTGCGGCCCCAGAAGGTCAGTGCTTTGTAGAACGTATACTTTGAAGAACTCATCCCTGAATTGGGACACACCCATACTCACAATCTCCTTTATGAAATTGAAGATTCCATTAACGAAAAGCAGTTTGAGCTGTGGAATACTTTGAACAAAAATATCCACAGAACATTTCCATTCAAAATGAATGGAAAAAGATTAATTGTTAATCATTTTAATAACCCTTACTGTGAAACATAAATCAAAAACAAAAACAGATAATAGAAAATTGACATTTTGAATCACTATTTAAAAACAACCATTATCACACCAATTCATAAAACTGGACACAAATTAGACCCTAATAATTACAGATATATCTAGATGTATCTGTGAGCAGTAATCTGGCGAAGGTTTTTTAAAGAGGGGCTAAGCAACGTTCTGTTTTTCTCTCTCACAAGCTCCCTCTAAAGACCGCTGTATTGCATTGTATTGCACTGTATTCTATTGGAGGCGGTCCGCGCTGCTGAACATTGCAAGTGCTGTATCTACCGCTATAGGCCACGGTGGCGCATTGTACACTGTTCGTTCGCCGTGTAATGACTCATTTTAGCATCATAAACAGTATGAAACGGATTAATTAAATGAAAAATGTTGCATAGTAGGCCTTTAAATGAAAGAATATAAACCTTCCTTAATGAAAGCAATACTCTGTGTAAAAATCTAATTGGATTTCATCCATATCACCGGAGTACAGATCACATTTACACCCTACACACCCTAATTGATAAACATGTAAAAAAAAAAAACATAAAAATATAAAAAAAATATCTTTGCATGCTTTGTTGATTCAAAAGAATAAAAACTAGAGTTTAGCACTGAGCAAATTTGTATGGATGACTGCCTCTGCTTTTCTCTTTGCAGTGAATTTTGACCATTTTCAAATACTCCGTGCTATTGGAAAGGGGAGCTTTGGAAAGGTGAGAAAAAAATCAAAATTACAGTATCATCTTAGTGCATCCTCATACACGACATACAGTACGCTATCTTATATATCCAGTGTGCTCATTAAAACAATCGTGTCATAAATAAAACCTTTTTCTTCTGTTTTATGTGTCTTTTGACAATTCATGTGTCCACTGCTGCATAGCCTACGCAGCATGCAGGGGTGGGCAGCGGGTTGTGTTACAAAAAATTGGCTTGTGCTCTGGGGTGGTGCTTTTCAAAAACAGAGGTGTCAACAAATATTTGGTTATTTGATCAAAAATGTTGGCTATTTTTACTTATATACCATTATGAAGCATTTCATTTTTTACCATCTATACCATTTCATTTTGTCTTGTTTTCATCTATCGAAAACAAACAAACAAACAAAAAAACAAGCCTATACTGTGCCACACCTGGCATAGAGTTAGGCTGACAAGATACAGCTATGTGCACTTTGATTAATTTCACTGACCATCCCCCCAACCAAGCATGCTATTATCAACACATGGATTGTCCATCTAGTAGTAACGGTACCTACGTTAATCCGTTTTCTGCACCGCTGCTTGAACTTAATTAAGTAAGTTAAGCGTTACCTTTCCTATGGAAGGCCACACAGGCAGATATTTGTCTGTGTTGTTTTTACCTCATATGTGAGTGAGACAATAGTCATTGGAGGGAAGACGATACTGTGGTGTACTGTAGGTAAAGAGAGGAACAGAGAGCTGTGTATGGGCTTGGGTGTTTAACAGCTGATTCAGAAGCAGTTCACTAGTTTATTAGGCTTACTGAAAATAGAATGTCCCTTTTTTGCAAGTAAAATTAAAACGCTAAAGATTTGTTTTTTGTTTTCTTGAGGGAAGATTGTTAAATTGTTTTATTGAGAGAAAAATAGCCTGGACTATGGCTGGGTTCAAAAAAATTATTTACTGGTCAATTTAAATCAAATTAAAAATTTAATACGATTTAAAAAATTTGCGGGTCAATCTTAATAAAACCTGAATGTTCTGTTCTTTCTAAAATAACCATTGACTCTGGGCCAGATGTACAAACGATTTTGCGCCCACTTCAGGCGTATTTGCTTCGCAAATTGCGGGTAAAAACATGGCGAGGTATGTACAAACAGGTCGCACTGAGGTGAAAGCGCAAACTGCCTGCCGCGTTAACTGAAAATGGCAAATTGCGCTTTTCCGTGTCATGCATATGCATTCTGGGAGGATCAAGAGGAAACTGGGAGTTTCCCATAAAAAGATGGGAGGGGAAGCATAAACTGCGCCTAATTATGTATTCCGCAGTATGTACAAAATCTGCCAGTCAAAGCGCGCCTCTATTTTGCGGTGGAAATTCTCCGCCTTTTAAAAGCAGGTGTAAATGAGGAAGCGGGTTTCGTCGCATATGTTAAAAAGAAAATTAGAAAACAAGACAAAATTGCCCCATGGTATACAGCACAGACACGCTCAATGAAGCAAGCTGCACGTAAACTTGAGAGAAAATGGTATGCCACCAAACTTGAAGTGTTCCATCTTGCATGGAAAGACAGCCTAAAAGACTATAAGAAAGCACTTAATAATGCAAAAACAGAATACTACTCCTCACTTATAAATGATAATAAAAACAATCCCAAATTCCTCTTTAACACAATATCACGCTTAACTAAAAGTAGGAATGAAGTGACACACTCAATTCCAATAACATTAGACAGTAATGATTTCATGATTTTTTTTAATGATAAAATTGAATGTATTAGAGGTAAAATAAATAACACCATTCAAACCTCAAATTCCCCTATAATGGAAACAGCAACCCCTAGCCGACCTATAGCATACCTGGACTCGTTTACACCTGCCAGTATATCTGAAATTATCAAGCTGATCTCATCAAGTAAGGCCTCTACTTGTCTACTGGATCCAATTCCTACTGATCTCCTTAAGGCTACTCTCCCTAGCCTAGCTGAGCCGATACTTAATATTATAAATCACTCTCTTGCAGCAGGACATGTTCCCAAACTTTTCAAGACATCTGTCATTAAGCCTTTAATCAAAAAGCCCAACCTTGACCCTGATGTCCTGGCTAACTACCGACCTATATCCAACCTCCCATTTATGTCAAAGATTCTTGAAAAAATAGTGTCTAAGCAAATTCGTACTTTCTTGGACGCAAATAACATTCAGGAAACCTATCAATCTGGCTTTAGAGCATACCATAGCACAGAATCAGCCCTAGTAAAGGTCTACAATGATCTCCTTATCTCATCTGATAATGGATGCATTTAATTATTAATCCTACTGGATCTAAGTGCTGCTTTCGACACTATTGATCACAGCATCCTACTACATAGACTTGAGCATATGATTGGCATCAAAGATTCTGCATTAGCCTGGCTCAGGTCATACCTTACTGGACGTTACCAGTTTGTACATGCACATAATGAAGCATCATGCCACACTGAAGTCAAGTATGGTGTGCCCCAAGGATCAGTACTGGGACCTCTGCTATTCTCCCTTTACATGCTACCTTTGGGATCTGTTATTAGAAAACATGGCATTACCTTCCACTCTTACGCAGATGATACCCAACTATACCTTTCAATGAAGCCTAATGATTGTACGCCAGTAACAAAACTTGTTGCCTGCCTCAGTGACATCAAAAACTGGATGACTAATAATTTCCTTTGCTTAAACTCTGATAAGACTGAAGTCATGTTGATTGGCCCTAAAAACCTGACCAACACTTTACCCCATCATCAGAGCTTACTTAGTGACCTTTCACTCACACCTAACACAAAGGTCAAGAACCTTGGGGTGTATATTGATCAAGACCTCTCTTTAAATAGTCATGTAAAGCATATCTCCAAAACCTCATTCTTTCATTTACGCAACATTGCTAAGGTCAGAAAATTCCTTTCTTTTGAGGATGCAGAAAAACTAATACATGCATTTGTTACCTCCAGACTTGACTATTGTAATGCACTGTTCTCTGGATGTGGTACTAGCTGCATCAAAAACCTTCAACTAATACAAAATGCTGCAGCACGAGCACTCACTAGGACAAAAAAATATGAACATATCACACCTGTCCTTGCTTCCTTACATTGGCTTCCTGTTAAAAGCCGAATTGATTTTAAAATACTTCTCCTAACACATAAAGCCCTTAATGGCCTTGCTCCAGCATATATTAAAGACTTACTTGTTCCCTACCACCCTTCTAGACCCCTAAGGTCACAGAATGCTGGTCTCCTAGTAATTCCTAGAATATCAAAATCAACAATGGGCGGAAGAGCTTTCTGCCATCGTGCGCCTGTCCTGTGGAACAAACTCCCTTCTAACATTCGTCAAGCGGACACTCTCAACACCTTTAAGTCTAGACTCAAAACCTTTCTATTTACTGACCCCTTTAGTTAGGGATGGTGTATGGTAAGCCACATCTCCTCAGGGTTTTATTGGAAAGGACTGCCTCTGCTGTAAGCTCCTGTCCAGGGCTTGGTGGCCACTGACCATTTCCTTTGGTGGTGTTGGCTTGTTATACATCATACCTTAGTTATGCTGCTATAGTTTAATGCCGCCACAATCCACCCATCTGTTAAGCCGTACAATTTTCACTCTGTCTTTCTCCTCCTCTCTTTTCCTCTCCACTTACTTCTCTCTCTTCACTTAGCCAACATCTGTATATGGTTTCACATGCAATATAACTAACATTCTCAGAAATCTGATGGAGACTGTTCTAACTCATCTCCTCTCTGATTTTCCATGCCTTTACCACCCTGCCGTGAGTCATCACTGCCTTCCACTGCCTGCGCCTGCACCTCCTGGGTTCTCCTGGGACCTTCTTCCAACGTGATCCGGCGGCACTCCTGAATGGTCCTCAACCCACTCCACTGTCCATGCCACTGCCTCCCTGCTGAGGGTCACCCCTGCCCTCCACTGCCTGATCCTGCATCTCTGGCTTCCTGGGCGGTCTGCCTTCAGCTCACAGATGACCCTGACATGATTGTTACAGCCTCTAGCTGGCCCCTGGCTTGACTGCGCCTAATGACATGGGACTATATCCTGGGATTCTAATGGGACTCCTATATTACTGTACTTTATTTACCAAAATTTTCTTGTAATATGTATCTAATGGAATAATAGTGGACTACTCACCATCTAAGAGACTGAAAACCTGCCCTAGGCAGTTGGGTTAGCCCCTTGAGCCGTCGGAACTGCCCAAGGTTTCTTCCTCTACCATAACAAGTAAAAACAAAAAACGCTGCGAGGGAGTTTTTCCTTGCCCCTGTTGCTCATTGGGCCTCTTGTGTTAAGCGCTTTGTGACATGCCTTTTGTAAAAATGCGCTATATAAATAAAATTGAATTGAATTGAATTGAAATGTTTCCTGGACAAATGGCAGTCAGCAATTCAAGCAAGACTAAGACATAGGCTAAGGAGACAAACATTAACGAATTTTTGCCACATGGATCACACTTTTTCAGTTGAGCGAACACGAAATCATAAAGCGTTACAGCCAGCGTTACAGCTATGCCATATTGGAGTAACTAAATGAAATCAAAGATGACGTCGAATCTCTGAATCAACGTTCACATTCCATTCCAGCAGTTCTTAAAGAGGCACTCAGTAAGTCTGCTTTTTAACCCTGCATTAAATGCCACAAACCTGTAGGGGGAGCTCTGTACAGTTAACTGTATTGCTGTAGTGTGCACTCCCTCAGAAGTTGCAAGTTCCGTATTCACTATACAGGGCTGTACAGCGGTGCGCTCAATCGCCGTTTGCTACACAACAGACCAGTCTAACAGAAAAAACGATTTCTAAGTGATTTTATGACCACAAAAATGGTCGCATAAACTTACTGAGTGCCTCTTTAAACGCCGCTACTTTACAGAAATTGGCATCAGGATAATTTTAATAATAATCATCAGTGGGAATATCGCAGTCTGCACTAAGCCTCATTACAACACAAGTACGCAACGCTCTGCTACAGCGCACGAGTCAATACATACATTTCTCCACAACTAATGGCGAAATAACACACGTTAATCAGGATTTCATTAATATCGCCAACTTTCTGAACGTCACAGGAGCTATTGATTGCATAGGAGCTATTGAAGATGCCAAATCCATTGCGCTTTGTAAACGCTCGCAATTTACGGCAGGGGGCGGAGATAGGCGCTGATTACCCGATGCATTTCAGGTTTAGTAAATCGGACGTATGCTGCGGTGTAATAGCGTGCGCTTTCTGCGGGTTGGCCATGGCGCTAATAACTTTACGTTCGCAAATCTACGTACATCTGGCCCTCTGCCTCTCTGTTCACACACACACACACACACACACACACACACACACACAAAATGATCAGTTACTATAGCCTGTGTTTTGGTTATTTTAAAACAATTGTGCATAGAGCTGGGCGGTTTGACCAAAATTTCATATCACGTTTTTTTTTTTTATTTAGTACGGTTCATGGTTTGTCACGTTTTTTTTTTTTCCCCGAGGGGGGTATAGGGTATTTGAAGCGAAAATATACAAAAGCATCCTAAAATGAAAATAAATGAATAAACCTTGAAATGTCTTGAAATACCTGTAGCAAGCATAACCTGCAGAGCTAGGCAGTTTACAGTTCACAGTGAGGGAGACTAAATCAACCAACCAACACCCCCAACCCCAGAGTGATCCCTGACCCCAAACCACTGAAGAAAGCAAGGAATAAAAAAAGATGGCTCTACCTACCTAAAATGTTAATAATTTCAAAACATTTACAAGGACCAGGCACTACTGTTTCAAAAACTGTCAATTTAAGAAATTATCAGTGTAAAATACAAGGCACAGGTATCAGGCCTATTTCATTTCAATGGAAAATATTATTAGGGCTTGCAAAAGGTACATTAAAACCACAAGACAGTTGCATTAAGGCCCAGAGGTTCGCTATGAAAAAAGGTCTGTGTTTAAAACTCGTGCTGTTTATTCATCGTTAACCGTCCTGTTGAACATCAATCGTCAATCGCTGCCACTGCTTTCTTGCCTGGCAAAATCAGCCACCAAAATGGGAAATGCTACCCTAGTGGTAGGCTATTGCAACATTAATGCTTGAACAACTATTTTTTAGACTTAGATTAAGGAAAATTAAGTGCGGTCATATCATATTCCAATTTTTCATGCATTTCTTTGTCTTCCTAACAGGTATGCATTGTTCAGAAGAGGGACACAGAAAAGATGTATGCCATGAAGTATATGAATAAACAGCACTGCATAGAGCGAGATGAGGTCCAGAACGTCTTTAGAGAGCTGGAGATCCTACAAGAAATTGAACATGTCTTTTTAGTGAATCTCTGGTGACTATCTTATGTGTTTTTACTTATACTAATACTGTTTTTATGCTTTGCAAGTGTTGTAAGAGAGATGTATGCATGAATTATTGGGAGATGTGACTCCTGAGCATGGTGGATGCAGTTGTTTCTTAACTTGCATTTCTTCAAACCGGGGATGCAAAAATTAAAGTAACCACATCTTTATCCTGGATTAAAGACCATAGTCCCCTAGTCCCTCTTTGCTACCAGTCGCCATACCATACTAATGGGTACATCTGCATAAGAAATGGGACTTATCAACAAACACTGATACAGAAAAAAAGCAATTTTTTATGCTGTGGTCTGCTGGGGAGGATAGACACTGAACGACTGGACAGACTGGTAAAGTGGGACAGCTTTGTGGTTGGAATAGATGTGGAGGCCTTGACGTCAGTGGTGGAGAAAAGGACGCTTAGTAAGCTGATGTCAATCATGGACAATGACTGTCAACCACTGCACAGAACAATTACTGCAATGAAGAGCATGTTTAGTAGCAGACTTATCGTTGGCTTCTTAATAGATACAGTAGGTTAAAGAGTTCATTTGTTCCCAGGGCCATCCAGCTTTTCAGTGCAAGATAGAAGGACAGTGGTGTCATGGTGGGCATGGGCCTGCCTCCCTCACCTTCTGCCCCATTTTCACTCTCAGCTCATTCTCTCATACTGCAGCCAGACTTTCAGCCCCTTTCATTACTGCTTACATTCTGGCTTCACTAGCCATGAAAGTCTCTATTTAACACACACACACACACACTCTCTCTCTCTCTCTCTCTCTCTCATATAGTCTGTCCAATTGAAATGGATCTGTAACAAAAAGCTTACTCTGCTTTAGGGGATCCCTCTTTTTGACCCTGTGGTCACATGTTTGCTGATATTCATTTCCTGTCAGAATGGTAATGGCTAGGGCCATTCCCACTGTCATTGTAAAGTGGCGGTGTGCTGGATTCGATGTTCCTGCAAGAAAGCAATGAGACATGCAGTCGAAATGTACTCCAGTTGCTTTAAAGGTCTCATTCCATTATATTTTCATTAATTTTGTGGTGGTCTCTTGTCTAAAATAATGTCATGAGAGTTGGTTTCGACAAAAATATGCTGTGGTTGTCTTGTTTCAAGCTATTTTAGTTAGGTGAAAACGAGTGCAAGAATAGTGCGAGAGGATTCTTATGAATATTAATGATATGCAAACGTATTGCCTCTGATTGGCTAACGGCACTGTGACGCTCCCTCTAGTGGGTCTGTCTGCAGGCAGCCTAATAATGTTTTCTTGAGGGCGGGCTAACTGCATAGCTAATGTTCAAAGTGACGTAGGCTTGCACGGCTTTTCCGATTCGCTCGTTTTTCCCGGCTGTTTTCTATCACAGGCGAATACAGACTACAGGGGTAGGAGAGCATTTTGAAGTTGAGCATGCAAGCGCAACTTGGGCTGACCTATGGTAATGTAAAAAAATCAAGTATTAAACGGTTTATTTTGGAAGGAGACCTTTAAAGCATATCATAATTTGGTACATGTCCCTGTTTGGAAAGATCACGCATGTCGTTAAATTTGTGCAGTTACTAGTGTACATTGTTTATACTGCACACATATACATCTAAAAAGTTATAAACTTTCTACTAAAGGTAATAACAGTTTCAGTGTCCAGACACTTTCATAACCAGCTTAAATAAGGCTAGGAATAAAATGTGGATTGTCTATAGGATTGTGTGTGAAGCTTTCATGTTGTGGATGAAGTGCAGTATTGGGGAGAAACACTGATGGGAATTAGATGTGGCTTGTGATAAAGTCCAGCTTCTTTTCTGAAGTCTATCTAGGGCACTGTCAACTTGGAGACAAATAACTAGTCTCTTGCTCACCTTTTCTCCTTTATTTCGCCGGGATAATTTGTCATTCTGGCCTGATTATTTCACTTCAGCTCTACAAAAGCTCCTTGGTTGCAGAATATGCATCCACGCATGTGTTCTGACTTTTACCAACATTGTCAACCCTAAATATGAATCCTTACAGATAGATGTTGAAAATTGTCTTTTACCTTTTCATTGTCTTTTGTTTGTTGCAATGTTTTTTACTATTTGGCCAGTATTTTTATGTGTTATATCAGTATGCAATTTTTACTACTATAATTATTATGACCTTATGACCCAAAGTGCTAGACAATAATCACAGATAAATTGACCTGGTTGATCACCATCCAAATAAACAGAAATCCTATTCTATCTACTTTTCTGTAATGAGAAATGTACTTTCTGTGACTCAAGCTACAAACTGATTAGTTATTTATTATTATTAATTATTATTAGTTGTTAATATTGTTTGTTGTTTGTTGCTATTTTTGGTTAATGTTCATGCATGTGTGTGTGTGTGTGTTTTGCCATTTGCCCTAATGGTTTGCCTTTGTTTTCTCTTTCCCAGGTTTTCATTTCAAGATGAAGAAGATATGTTCATGGTTGTGGACTTACTGTTGGGGGGGGGATTTGCGCTACCATCTGCAGCAGAATGTACAGTTCAGTGAGGATGCTGTGAAGGTCTACATTTGCGAAATGACACTAGTTCTTGATTACCTGCAGAGCCAACACATCATCCACAGGTACCATGGGCTTATGTTTCTATCCTTTCCTGATGTTTGAGGAAGAATAACTAAAGAAGGCCTAAATTAATCATGTCGGTTGCGAGGTTGCAACCATAGAAGTGGTTGCCAGGCAGTTAAAAGGGCACCTGAGGTGACTGCTCAGCTGTTACTCAGGTTGCTATGGTGGTTGGTATGCTTGGTTGCTAGATCAATCATGTTGGTTGAAGGCACTTGAGGCTGCTAGGGTCGCCATGGTAATTTATAAATTGCAACTAATTCTAGTAATAATTACAATTAATACTGTAGTTTGGTGTAATACTGAAGTTTTGGTATAGTCCATTGGATACCTTAAGCTACCTAAATTCAATAATAACAAAGTAAATGCGGTAACCAGTTTAATGGGAAATCTGTGACTTCATTCAATGATGCAAGAAAGTTTATTGTCACGTGTGTAAGTTTTATGGGTGTAAAATATGCAATACAGAATATAATCTTATTTAAACTCCCTATGTGTAAAATTTCCCCCATCTAGTGATGAGGTGGTAAACGCATACAATTGAATGTGATTTATTGCCCTGCCCCACCCCCCTTTCATTTCCTTCTAAGGAAATAGCAGTCTTCCTTCTAAGACTAGCAAATGGACAAAAATGGCATCTTCCAACACAACTTTTATAAGCATTTTTTTAGCTGATGAGGTTAGTTTAGTTAAACTGTGATTTAGAATTTTAGTCCCAAAAATGTCATATACATACATGTAATATAACATTGTATATATTGTACATGACATTGTATAATATTGTCACTTTGTTAATTTGTTATTGGCAAACTTGATTTCGGTGTTGACCAACAGCGAAATAACCAGCTATAATTTTAAAAACAAAACAAGTTCTTCTTGCTATCATATTTTACAGGGAAATGTGGAGTCTGAATGTGGAATCACTGAAATGGGGAGGGAGGAAGAGAGGGAAAGCAGAGCTTAGAAGCCCCTTGAGGATAGGTAGAGGACAAGGGCGAGGACAGCGAGGCAGGGGCAGGATCGGCCAAACTTACTGCTGGATGATCAGCGACAGACTTTGGCAAGGAAAGGCAAGGCTATTTATATAGCGCATTTCATACACAGTGGAGGCAGTTCAATGTGCTTTACAAAGATAAAGGCCAAGAGCAGTGAATAGATAGAAGTTAAGTTTAAGTTAATTATATAATTTCATTACTTAAACTGATGTATGTATGGTGTAATGGTGGACACACACCAATGCTAATACAATAATTCGTTTTGTTGTAATTTTCTAGAGTTATGACTTATTACAAAAATAGATATTATCAGCACTATTATATTAATGTGGTTTTGGGAAAAATATAATCGAAATCACCTGTCCTCCTTGTTGATTTGACTGTTCCATTGAATGACGGCTGAGTTAAGGCCCTTGAGAGGAGAGTCAAAAATACCTTGTCGTGGAGTGCAGAGAGGGGGTGGCCAAGGGGCGTAAATGGGTTCCAAGGACAGTATGTTTGGTCGGTACTAAATATACTCAATGCATCAGGCAAGGCGCATAAGACATCAGATTGGAAATAGTATACTGTATTAGTATAAAAGGAAGAAGTGTGTCTGGAGATCTGTAACTGATGGACCCAGCTACGACATTGTATCCATTAAAAGGAAGATGTAGCGGTTAAGGGTTGAATCACCCGCCGTTCAAAGATATCAGCTTCATTTTAAAGAGTACATGTGTGTCATCCTCTGATGTAATCTGCAAAATTCATACCGACTAAATAAAAAAAAAAAAGAGAGTGACATGGGAGCTGATGCTGAGAAGATCTGTGTAATTGAGGTCAGTAAACATCTGCAGAGAAAACAGGAATGAGTTCAATCAGTGAACCGTTCTGCTATTTAGCTTCATGATGTGTTTGGCCTCAAAATAATGCAGTTCTTTCTTTGAGTTACATATGACAGTGTTGCAAAGTGTTTCAATTACTCTTTAGATTGTAATCTTAAGCTTTACCAGCATTTCTTATCTCAGTTTAAAAAATTGTGACCGCTTGACTTGATTAATACCGTATAACTAAAATAAATTAACATAACTTGTTTAAAGAAAAAAATCTTGGTGTGAATCAATTAATAGCTGCAATTCATATTAATTCATCCATTCATAACCTAGTTTGATGTCACTGAGTGTTGTCTGTAAGGAAAAATAACCAGAAAATATGATGCAACATAGATAAATAATGAATCAGCAGCCAACAGAATGCGGCACATGAATGTGAGGTTACTGTGCCCCATTCAGTGTTCAGATTCAGTATTGTATGTGTTGTATTGAATTTCATTATTGGCTATGAATTGACCCACACCGAATTTCTCCTTTAAACATGGCCGAAAAAGTTCAGCACGCACACATCACACATTCCCTCTACTGTATGTCTTATGAGTGATCTCTGGTAATTGTGACGAGCATAATTAACACTAGGAGTACAAAAACTGGACGTAGCCTGCAACCTTTGAAGGAAAAGTGCACACTGCAATGTGACTCTGTATTCTCTCTTCTCTTGACAGAGACATCAAACCTGATAATATCCTACTGGATGAACAAGGTAAGGTTGAGAAATGCATGTGTAAAACAATCCAAAGATGCACAAGGTCTACTGACCTTTGGCTAAGCCCCACCCCCCTGAGTTACTGTTGCTACGTCTGACAAACAAATTAACTTCTGGGCTCTCCACACACGATGGCTTATGGTGTAACAGCTCTTTCTGACGAACCTTTATCAAAATTTCATGAGGCGTGTCAATCAGAACTAAGCAAAAAGCGTTGCAATATGCCTTTGGAGGTTATATACACGACATCCAGGTTAAACAGAACCAACAAGTCATTCGAATACAGGCCAAATCTCACCGATCTCAAGCCGGAACCGGAACCACCACATAGACTGTTCATCGAGACGGAGGCTGACAATATCAAGGAGCAACACTGTTCATGTACAGCTGGGCATGTCTCTAATCACATTTATCATCTTTATTACAAGCAAATGTTACAAGCCATGTTTGGCGTTGTGTTTATTAGCAGTGTGTGCTAGCCTATCAACAAGTATCGGGATGCTAGGTAACGTTAGGACTGGACTTTGGTTTTGGGGAAAAAACGGACACCCAACTCCAACCTCTCTGGGAAACGTGTATCAGTATTACAAATTCCCCAAGCACAGCGTTTAACCATATTTGCGATCGAACTATAAGGGTAACAGCCTGCCAAGCCTGAAAATATGGGACACCTGCATTAAAGTGAATGGAGCACTGTCAAACACTGTCGGACCTCTGTTGATGCTCGTTCTGGGCTGCACTGGGATAGGTCAATGAACATTCTAGGGTGGGGCTTAGCCAAAGGTCAGTTGCAAAAATCAGAAAATGTACTGATCATTTAACATAAATTGAGCTGCAAACCCGCAGCTAATGTTAATTGAATGCTGCATAGGAAAATGAAACAAAGTGAGTTTCTGTGTCCAATTTAGTTAGCTGCCAATTCACTATTTGATACTGTATCAAATTTCTGAAATGTTCTTTTTTCTATCGACAACCCTT
Source organism: Limnothrissa miodon (assembly GCA_017657215.1). Taxonomy (NCBI): domain Eukaryota; kingdom Metazoa; phylum Chordata; class Actinopteri; order Clupeiformes; family Clupeidae; genus Limnothrissa; species Limnothrissa miodon. The sequence continues at coordinate 107,722 of JAGFZM010000209.1, forward strand.
AGTAACCATAAAATAGCAAGGCTATGGATTTATTTATACTGGACTCCTTTAAAGGAGAATCCTAGCCATTTTCAACACATAGATGTGTTGTTTCTGCTCCCTGCTTGATGATGTAGAGAAGAAACACACCACTTTAGCATAACAGCACACACCACTCTGCTACATGAAGAGACACCCTCTACACCCCCTATTTTATTTCTCTATTTTGTGCTGCCTAAGCTAGCCTACTAACTGTATGTGTTTGAAAACGCATAGCTCTGTGTTTGAAAATGCATAGCTGACAAATTTTGTTTGTGTTGTAAGCTGATGTCAAATGTCAGTCTCCGCCAGCTGACTGAAGTGGCTGAATAGTGTGCCAGGTCTTGAACTGGGATACAAAAGTGCAAAAGTTACGTGGAAGCTTTACAAAACGCAGGGAGTGACCTGTGACTAGCTTCTAACTACTACTATATATTTTTGTTTGTGAGAAAGTGAAAACACAGCACGAGCGTGTGCGCGCTATTGTGGAACTTTTGTGTGTGAGCGTGTGTGACACCTGTGTAGGCCAGCTTGGTTCTACTTTAATACAAATCATCATTTGTCATTACAGTGTACTCTCATGAACTCAAAGCAATGCAAAAACATTTTGTACCCATGAAAAGATTTTGTTATTTGTAATAGAGTTTTGTTGTTGTATAAAACAATCTGTAGCTTGTGTAAGTAAATGTTGTACTTGTGCCTCCGTGAAAAACATTTGTATTTGTGGAGGAATTTTGCACATGTAGAGCAGTTTTGTACCAAAATATTTGAAACATTTTCCCACTAGGATTTGAGAATGTATTAATTAATTAATCTAATTAGAACCTGCATTTACAAGTTACATTTCTTAACAGTTTACTGTACAAAACTTTTTTACAACATTTTGTTGTGGTATCTTAAGATCCAATCAGCACATTGCATCGCCTACTGACTAGCCAATCTGTGCTGTGCATGAACTTGCAGAACTGGAGATGGAGGAATGTGTCAAGCATTTACTGTGTGTTCACATCAAGAGCGACTAAAGCTGTGAAAGTAGCTGCTTTATAATTGTGTTCGCTTGTGTCGCTCATGATGTGAAAGAATCAATTTTTCTTATTCATTTTTTAGAGGCTGAAGAACAGACAATTTTAAAGCCGTATGCTTTGGCATAGTGTTTCAACAGCAATTGGTACTGTGTGATTCCCCTCCAGAGAAGGGTAGTGATGTGTTGTTCGTGAACTAATCAATTCTTTTGAACAAATATTTGAAACAAACAAAGCAAAGTTGTTCGTTCTCGTTTGACCAAGATAGGAGGTTTTCTGCAGACTAGACTATAGTTAACTTTGTTAAATAGTTATTAGATATTAAGTCTTGGTATTGAACAAGACAAATGAATCAGTCAGAGAACAGGTCATTCATGATTCGTACAGTAGATCTCATTCTTCTGAGTTTGCACTATATCGCTTGTTGAGTCAGGCTGCATTTTAGTAGCCCATGAAAATAAATAGACGCACAGCAACCGATTTGTGAATGATAGGAAGTTTAAATATAGTTATCTTTGCTAGTTAAATGGTGAAAGTTGTCAATGTTACTTAAATTCTGTAATTATACAAATCTCAAAAGCCTACTGCATGAAAATATTTTGGTACTGACAGTAGTTTGAGAAGTGAAAGTCAAGCAGTGGATCGCTTGTTCAAGATTTACAGGTCTCATTCACTCACTCACTCATAAGACTCTATTACTGATTAAACAAACAGCTTTCTAAATAGCAATACAAAAGTGACTGATTAGTATAAAGCTTCTTATATACTGTATGACTGTTTACTGTGATGTGTCTATACATTGTGGACATTTACTAATTATGGCACCACTGACGCATCAAATGCATCACATTATTGCAAGGAACTGATCCTCAATGTACATAGACAGAAGATTTGCTGCTGATTGTCTGAAAATGTAACGTTAGCTTTAAGGAAAACTACCACACTACATGGCCAAAAAATAGCTACTCAAAAATGTAAACTAGAAGCTACTGCTACTGTATTTTCTTTGAAGAATCACTGACAATAAGAAAGCACCATCAAAACAAAATCCAGCTGTTAAAAGGCTAAGGATAGAGTGTAGGAAATCTCATCTCCACATCCATTACCAAATCCATAAAGAAATGCTCAGCAAATTTACCTTTGAAATTCGTAAAGCCGATGTCTTCAAAGAGAGGGGAACCAAACCTTTTGTCCACATTGAGCTTTATTGACTACCTTGTGGCATCTGATGGGTCAGAGCTCCAGATTATAAATTTATTCTTGTGCAATGTTATTTTTTAAGTCGCTACTAACTGCAGTTGTCTGTATGGAATAATCAGGATGTTTCAGTTCTTAACAATACAGGCCATTATTAAATCTACCTTTCGTTAGGAAGATCATTGAAAAAAATCAGTTTTTAGTAAATTAACTGCCTTCTTGACATCAAATAGCTGTTTTGATATGTTTCATTTAGGCCAATCACAGTTCTGAAACAGCTTATATTAAAGTTGTATATGACACACGTCTTAATACTGATGCAGGCAAAATATCTGTCTGTTGTTATTGGACCTCGGTGCTGCTTTTGATACTGTTGATCACAACATCTACATCAACTTGTTTTGGATTGGTATTGTTGGTTTCCCTGGTATAGTTATCAAGCTGTTGAAATCATGCTTACATACTGACATTGGGGTTGAATGGGTTATTAAGATGACAGGGTCTGGCTGATTTGCAATCAAATATCCTAGGGAGGGATCTCAAAGCAGAGTAGTATATAGCAGACAGATAATAGTGCAGCCCCCCTTTCTCTGTTCAAACTGGGTTGTTCAAGATGGCCTCCTTTACTTCTCTCCTCATACCATCTGTCTTACTTGTCCAAGATGTGCGCATCCTTATCTTCAAAGGATTGCTCTTTCACTTTTAGGTGAAGATGCACTGCTGAATGTTGACCTGATGATGGTGGTCTCGTTTTTTTGGCCATGTGTTTGTTGAGTGGTTGTTTAGCTTCTCCAGTGTTCTCCAGAGTTTTGTTCTTAAGGTGGACCAGCATCTGTCTTTGGGTGTTCCCTGGTTTGAAGTAGACTGGGATGTTGTGCTTTCTGAAAAATGTTCCTTAGTTTCTCAGATAATCCAGATACATAGGGGATCACCATTTGTTTTCCTCTGTCCGTTGTCTTTTTGTTGGATAGTGTTTTGGTTTTATTTCCATTTTTCTCTCCTGTCTTGATGAAGGCCCAGTTGGGATAGCCACAAGATTTAGTGCCTGTTTGATGTGTGTGTGCTCCTTTTCTTTTCCCTCTGTTTTAGATGGAATGTTTTCTGCTCCATGTTCTAAGGTCCTGATGACATTCAGTTTGTGTTCCAATGGGTAGTGAGAGTAAAAGAGTAAGTATTAGTCAGTGTGTGGGGGTTTCCTGTATACCTCTGTAACAAGGCTTCCACCCTTCTCCACCTGTACATTACAGTCCAGAAATGGTAGTTTCCCATCCCTGGTAAATTGGATGCTGCTGTTCAATGGGTTGATGTGTTCAGTAAAGGGTTCGGCCTATAACTGAACCTATGACCTGGATGAATGAGAATTTTCAAAGACATTGACTATGCTAATTATGATAATAGGTGATTTAAATGACCCCCTTTGGTCACATGATGAGGGGTGTGGTCTACAGTTCAAATCACACCCACAGGCTCCAGACTCCTGATATTCCCATCTCTAGTTATAACTGATGAAGCTTTCTGGATAGAAAGTGAAACATCTTAAAGTTCCAAGAGATGTCCAGTTGCCTATAACTGAACACTATGAGCCACATGAAAGCCATCACCAAATCAGCATTTTATCACCTCAGAATCATCACCATTTAGATTTAGAAATGGAAATTCCTGTACTGGTAAAAGCAAGTGCAATTAATCCACTTGCACTTGCCAGGTATCTGTAAAGCCTCTCTGCCAGTTCAGCAGCAGATATTGGAAGCTATATAGGACAGTAAACCTACATATTGGACATGAAGCCCTCAACAGAGCATTGTTTTTTTTTCTGTGGTGGGAAGTTAATCAGTAGTGGTGTAAGGTTGGACACACTTTGTGTGCTCACTGCTCTTAGAGTGATACCTAATGCCCTTGATTGAACATGACAGTTAGAGGTTGTGAGGTCCTGCTTGTAGATGTAAAACTCATTTTCACATCCACACTAAGCTTTGCAGATGCTCGCTAATGGTGGCTATACCTACAAATACAATATTACTTAACTAGTGCTTCTGTGCATATACTGTAGCAAATGAATGGTATATAATAGCTTTTCATCTAGAAAAAGTGAATCTGAGTGACCTGATTCCGCTTCACTGCAGTGCCCTGTGTGCTATGCAACTCTCAACTCTGACACCTGCTCCTGTCCTCTTCTCAAATGTATAACGTATTTTGATTCATTACTGTAGTCATCACTGTAGATATTATACACTGCTTTAAAGTTTTGTTGGGGAACATGGAACAGACAGGGAAAAGTGCATTGATCAGAACAATTTTAATGAACGTATAGCAAGCAGATGTCAGCAGTGGCATTGTTCTGCGAACAGAGCACTTCATGTAAGGCACCTTGTGTTTCTTCATTGATCAAAACGGTCTAGACCTTACAGTTTTGTCAGTCCCTATCTGTTTTCTTTATGACTGTACCCTTTAGGTAAAGAGTGCAATATTTTGAATTAATCGTAACATCTTCTGTCATTCTTTGTGTTTTCAGGGCATGCTCATTTAACAGATTTCAACATTGCTACGATCATCAAGGATGAAGAAAGAGCTACAGCCTTAGCTGGAACAAAGCCGTATATGGGTAAGTTGTGATCTCCATAAAACATGAAAAAAATTGTTGTGTTTGGTAACCTGATGTTCCTCCTCTAAATTTGCACTTTCCTATTTGATGAATTCAGCCCCTGAGATCTTTAGATCTTTTGTGAGTGGAGGGACTGGCTATGCCTTTGAAGTAGACTGGTGGTCTCTAGGTGTCACAGCATTTGAGGTCCTCAAAGGAGGGGTAAGAAAGCAGCCTTTAGCATACCCTCATACACACATCTTTGCATGCGAGCCCCAGGCACTGCTACGGCCTAGTAGCGAACCAAATGCCCAAATGACTAGCTCTGGCACTGTCAAGGCATACAGGAGTGGATTTCAGTTAATACATTACAAAAGTAATCCTGCTCCTGGCCTAACTCTCTGCTGGCACTGAAGATAAAGCCCCGTCCACACATGTCGCTACTCGCTACTTGCTGAGCGATAAAAGTCAATAGAATGTCAATGTGTTTCAGCGATGGAATGCCTGGACAGGCGAGGAGAGTACAAGCGATGCGATGTGGGCGGATTCCGAGATGGAATTATTTTCAACTTTTGCGCGATGTGAGTAAGCGATTACCAATCAGAATGCGGGATGCAGATTATTGACAGGCGAAATGAACAAAGTGTCCTATGAGCACGGGCGTTCGAAAACCGTTAAAAAGTCTCTCTGCGAGTCTCAAGTGAGCGAGTAAACGAGTAGCGAGTAACTAGTAGCGACGTGTGTGGACGGGGCTTAAGGGTGTTTTTTCTGCATGGGCAAGAGTCAGATTTAGCCTAATTTGATAGTTGTTTTGGTGTTTGTTTTATTTCATTTATTAATTTCAATGAGCCTACTCCAGACACTTGGTTAGATGCATCCAAACAGATACTTTTTATTATGGCATAGGGGACACAAAACTACTGTATCATATATGAAACCAAGCATTAAGAACACATTAGGGCAAATTAATGAAGTATTTTTCTGGCATATTAAAACATATTTAGTATGGTATGATTGCAAGTTGCCTTGCATACAGCAACTGCATGATGTATTTGCATATTGCAGACTGCATGGAAGTAAAGATGGTGCAGTTTTCATGCCACCTAAAAGTATGCCACCCAGATAGCAAAGCGTTGAAGCGACATTGATTGTTGGTTAAAATGGTCAATTGTCAAATGACCAAAATGAAAAGTTGAATGGGGCAATTCTCTTGACTGCCAGACAATGTTGAAAATACTATGTTGAATCAACACTGATTTGCTAAAAAGTACAATGGTTACAAGGTTAAATCGAAGGTTGTAAGATTTATTAACATTAAAGGTATCATAGAACATGTTTTTTTACCATCAGAAATAGTTCTTTAAGGCTCAATAATAGCGTATGCAAATGTGTGCGTCTGAAAGTGACCCAGGAACACTGCTAGTGTGTCTTATACAGGCTTATTTAAAAGGGTTAGAACGTAACAACAGGGCAAATTCATGAAACAATAGGGGATTGGACCAGAGATGGTTCCAAACGATCTTTGGTTGGACCTTGCAAAGGAACGAGGTGTATCTTAGCAAGGTCACGTATCCTCGCACCACTTTTCAGATTGGCCCGTTTCAGCCCGGTCATTTCTAGTTTGAAATTTACATGTAGAAGGAGGTGGGTGACGGTGTTGAAGTTTTGGTATGGTCCATTGGATACCTTAAGCTACCTAAATTCAACAATAACAAGGTAAATGTGGTTTTGCATTCTATAACCCCTTTTGATCAGATGAAATCGCTTGGCCGTTGTGTTTTTGTCGCCCAATGCCTCATTTGCTGAGCACGAAAGAGCATCGCAACTTTCAGATGTGGAGGGCAATTTTTGACCTCTTCAAGTATATTTTTAAATGTTTTTAACCCCAGCTTCACAATTTTGGCTGTCATTTCAGTGTTACACGGACAAATAACTGACATAACAAATGTCCATTATTGCAAAAGAAAGCGCCAAAATGTACTATGGGGATGCTATGCCAACTCTAACTCTAGGCTACTGTATAAGTAGGAGGCCTAAGCTGTATGTTCTTACAAGGTTAAATCGAAGGTTGTAAGATTTATTAACATTAAAGGTATCATAGAACATGTTTTTTTACCATCAGAAATAGTTCTTTAAGGCTCAATAATAGCGTATGCAAATGTGTGCGTCTGAAAGTGACCCAGTACTGGTGAGGTGGGGAGGGGGCTGTCGTTTTGTCTGAACGAAGTGACGATAGGCTAACGATTGTTGTTTATGAACGTGCAGCATTGTAAGTGGATACGATTTTCAAGAAAATTCCTCAAGCTCATAAAATAAATTTGGTTTGCACATAAATTGATAGGGTCGGTCGGAAACCAAAACCAAACTAAATTTTTTTTATGCTTAGGCTGTAATAAAGATCACTCCATCATGCCATTAAATACATTGATGTGTTCTTGCAGCAATACCAAAAAAAAGTTACAAACCTTGAAGTGAAGTGATCTACAACGTCGTTTTTTTCAGACAGGACGAAGATGCATGGATGTATATTACATTACCATTTCCCATATCTGGTAAAAAAAATTAGACAGAGATATAAAATAGATCTTAAAATTGTACCTTGAGGAACACCAGTTTTATAGTAAGTAACATAGATCGAAGTCTATAGCCTGTAATCTTTGCAAAGCACTGTCCCTGTAAACACCCTGGACTGCCCCTGTAAACACCAATTCCCAGCAGTTAACGGCAGTTTACAGCCTGCAAACTTCACGTCCATCTGTGGGGATAACTGTCAGAAACGAACTACTGTCATAGATGAATTCCTGGGGATAGAGATTTACATACCAATCATGTAAATCACACCTGGCCTGGCTCTATTTTCCTTCGTCAATATCGGTTGAAACATTTCTTTCAAACAAATAAAAGCACTTATGATTGATTGGAAGATATAGTATAAAGTATATAAATTATACATTCAGGATGCAGAATATATAGCTTATCAATATATATATATATGCAATCCTGCAGATATTCATCCCAGGTATTTGACTTATCCTACCAGTTTACTCAACACCATAGAACATAGAACATACAGCATAATCAGTGCTGAGTATTGCAAAGTATCCATTTATTTGTTAGGTTTTTAACCCTAAACTTGAATTGACATGATCTACAATTCTTACCTCATTGACAAACTTGCGCCCCCTGTCTGTCAGAAGCAATTTTGGGGCAACATATTTATAAAAGAAATTCAGAATACATGCAGTCACTTCAGGACCACTCTTTGTCTCCAGGGTGTAGGCCTCAATCCACTTTGTAAAATAATCAATGACAACACATTTGTATGTATTTGATTTTTTTTTATTTTGGCCAGTTTCCCCATCAGGTCCATGCCCACAGATACCAGGGGCTCTGTTATCTGAGGAAAGAGAACATTAGGGTTCATATTTTAGGAAGTAAAAACCATGTTAAAGAAAGTGATGTCCTCTTGGCTGGCATTGAGGACTCAGCATTTCTGAATTTTTGCATTTACGAGAGATATAATGATTTTGCCCACCTATTATGAGTGTAAGTTAATTTATTGATTGGTGGGTTAGAGCAAGCACACTCCAGCAGTTTCTGCTAAGGAAAAATGCAATCTAGTTATAGACTACGAGCTGTTAGTTCATTTGGTAGCACGCTGCCCGCTCGGTGTGGAGCCCTTGAAGTGTAAGTTTAAATCCTGACCTGCACCAGACAACACAGCCAACAAAGCTATGAATAGCCTACTGCAATTATGTATACTTGCATCTGTGTGCTATCAATTAGTCTTCAGGCAGAGGTTCTGATCGGCTTTTTAACATGATGTTGGCACTACAATATGTCAGTCTTTTTTCTTTTGCATCCCCAGTTGCAGACGTGTTAGACTACAGTAACCCATTTATAAAAATGCTGTTAGCATTATAAAGACAGCGCCCTCAAGTGCTATCTGGTGGTTATTCGGGTACATTGCAGCTTGCAGCTGCTTGTGGGAAAAAAAGTCAGTTTGAGCCAGTCTGATTGCCTCCTGCTGATAATATTTAGAACTACAACTTAATTTGAGTTCGAGAGCTTGTAGAACTATAGTATAGTCAGTGTTTGTCCTCATTACATTACATTATTTTTTTCTTATTCTTATTTTTTTATCCTGATGTCACTCTGCGGGCTTTATGTTCACCTGTCAACTCTGATGAAACAAAATAAAGGATGAAGGCGCTTGTGTTCCTAAAAACAAGTTTGGCTTGCTGTCTCTTGAAGATAATAATCAGATTCAATAAAGTGAGCTTAACTAAATATTTAATTACAATTTAAAATTAAATTACAGACATATATATATTATGGTTCTACACCTAATGTTTTGTTGTCCACAAAGATTGCACAAAGTATTTTTTCAATGTCAGCTTGCTATCTGGGAATTAAATTATTGACAACAGTTTAAGGCCTACTCAAATTTTATTTCATACAGTATTACCATTACTGTGGCAATAATAAACATAACATCACCAAATAGTCAGAGATCTGAGTTGGTGCAGGCTGCACTCTGTGTCAGTCAACCCTGTGTACATATGGTCTCATTTACCTACGGAATAATCATGTAAATTAGTGAAATAAAATGGTTTACACATGTTCTACAAGATTACAGTAGTCTGAGTGGGTTCTTATCATTTAAAAATATAGAAGAATAAATTATGTAAATATTTCAAGATAGATGCCATCGTGTTTCTACTGTGGCAAGCCTTTGTGATGCTATTTGAGCTTAAAATTCTGTCTATTGTGCTGTATCTCCGTACTTCCCCTGTATCATTGTTTTTTTTCTGGCCTGTAATCAATCTTGTGCATAGCACTCTTGAATCTTTGGTGATATAACAAGTTGAAGATGGCGAACATCATGATAAATTTTATATAACTTTTGCACCTGCTGTGTGTGTACTGCAAACGTACATACTCATCACAAGTTTGGGGTTTCTGAGTGACAGTTGTGATGCCACTGTGTCTGTGCAAAACCCTTTTATGGTCAAGACACTGATAACTTACATCCAGACCAGTGCCTAATGAAACTTATTTTCTGATTTCATCAAGCTTGCTGTTTTAACACAAAACCTACGAGTCTTTTCTTCACCTGACTTGCACGTTCCAGCGTCATTCTCTCTCTCTAATGGAACATTGTCAGGGATGACAGCTCCCATTTTACGAAAAAACACTTTAAATTGCGATTGTTTTCCTTTTTAACAACTTTAGTCGTTTTTATTATCATACAGTACCTACATGTTTATGTCTATGTAGCTATTTGATTGTAGGTTCTGTGGTAGATAACAAGACAGGGAATCAACCAAAATTCAACCATATTTGCTACAGTAGCTGAATAAAGATTAAAAGATTAATTTACCATCACTAAAAAAAAATAATTTGTTAGGTCAACATGGAACAGTATTCAGCATTTCAACGTTGATTTAACATGGTTTATGTGAAGACATTCAACGCCCTTTTGTTATCTGGGTAGGGTCCCAATAGGGCACTCATCTCAATCTTTCTTACCTTTCAACTTTCCTCTGTGCTACACTGACATTAATTAACAACTGTGCTACTTGACATTAATTAACAACACTGTCTTTATTATAGAGACCTTATGAAATCCATGCCAGTGATTCTGTGGAGTCCCTAATGCAGCTCTTCAGTACAGTCAGCGTACAGTACTCTCCAACCTGGCCAAAGGATCTGGTGTCATTGCTGAGAAAGGTAAAATCAACTTTATGGCACCCCAAATAACAAAACAGTTTCAATGTTGGATTTTGGTCAGACTGGTTGTTATTTGGTTGAGTTTGAAAAGTCAACATCTGGAATGATTGTGGGGCTTTTGAAGCAGAAGGGGACTTTGCGCAGCTCCAGTGATGTGTTGAGAATTGTGAGCACTGTACCGAGGCTACCATCTGCAGATGCTCCTTGCCTCTGTTGCTCATGGGAGCTCTTTGCTGAGAAACTCAAACATGAAACAAGACTAGTGGTATAGGACACTATATAAATTGAACTGAATTAAAAAAAATACATAGCACAATTTTCCAAAGGACTAGTAGAGAATTATTTTTATTGTGTGATCATTGTTGATGTTACGTTATTGTTTTTGTCATTCTTTCAGCTGCTGACTGTGAACCCTGAGCATCGCTTATCTAATTTGGCCCAAATGCAGACTGCCCCCTACCTCTCAGATATTAACTGGGATGCTGTCTACGAGAAGAAAGTGAATGCTGGTTTTGTTCCTAATGTAAGCACAGCTTCTCAAACCTCTACAAGGGGCATTTTTTACCATTTGAGAAATAATTCACACTGGGTCTCACACTTATGCCGCATTTCCACCAACCTGGCTCTACTCAACTCTACTCTACCGGGGGGTGTTGGAGGGGTGTCCACCTTGCAGTTTCTGCCAGGAAAATGCAGTCTAGTTCACTTTGCTGGTTGGTTGATGGTTGATTCATGTAATCCAGTGTCTCATGATGAGGGGTGTGGTCTTTACAGAGTTTAGACTTCAGTTTAGAATTGATGAAACTTTTTGAACGAAAAGCTTCAAAAAGAAGTCCAGTTGCCTATAACTGAATACTTTGGTAATTACCAAGTGTTCAAGCCCACAGATTTTGTTGGACTGGTTGTTAAGAGTACAAAGATGTTTCCTGTAGAAGTCTCTTTTAGTTTGAGGTGGAACATTTTTGGACAAGGGAACTTTGGCCTTGTGTCCAAATACATGTTAAACTAGAAGCGTGTATTAGTGGTAAATACTGCAAGATGACCGCATGCAGCTGCCACCAGCCAGTTGCATTTTGTCAGTGGATACAAAAAAAAACTAGACCGAAAACACCACAAACAAGTAGGAACCTTGACAACCTTGATGTTATGTCAATGCAGCCTTCTCAACAACAGCCAAAAAATAGCACAGGTCTTATAGGAGGCGGTCAGGCAAAAGCATGACTCCAGGAAAATGATATTTGGATTAAATTCTACAGTCTTGTTTTGCATTTTGTTGTTGCAGAAAGGTCGCTTGCATTGTGATCCAACCTTTGAACTTGAAGAGATGATTCTAGAGTCTAAACCTCTCCATAAGAAGAAGAAGCGTCTGGCTAAAAACAGATCACGTGACAACAGCAAAGACTCACAATCAGTAAGTATGTTTACATGCAAATTATCCCATTCGGATTTCATTTAGTTTTATTATTACACCTGAACCATTCAATCCACATTTATATTGTTCAATACGATTGCCAGCTTTTGACAGTTGGAGTAGGAGAAATGTTAGTTAGTTCTTAGTTGATCACTAGAGAGCATCGTATATCCTTCAATTTGTGAAAGGACAAGATGCTTGTGTACATACAGGATTTTGCAGTGACTAAAAGCTTTTCTTCAAATACAACAATTTCTTTTAAAGGGTGTAGGGTTCTGTATATTAGGGAATACTAGGCAGTAGGAGACCTTTTCAAACATTTGCTTTGCATCCACTGGGTAATTCCTGGGAATTGCAATTCTGATTTTCATTGTTACTTTCCTCTGTGTAAGCTACACAATACAATAATGTAGGCCTGTTTTGCATTATTAACAACCATAGTGGGCTCTCATACTGTGAGAACAACAACATAAAAACGATTTTATTGCCTTAGAGATTGTCTTCTCCATCTTTCTTATCATAATTTTGTCTGTCCTGTTTAGGAGAATGATTACCTTCAGCAGTGCCTTGAAGTTGTGCAGCAAGAGTTTGTGGTCTTCAATCGTGAGAAGTATGAACACTCAGTCTGTCATTCTTGTCTCTCCATCCTTCTTGTTACTTCAACCAACTCTTCCCCCAACAGCTTCCCATGTATTCTTTGGAAGAATTGTCACAGTGCCTTAAGCTTCCACAAATATAACATTTTACGTGCTGGTTGCTAAGTTATGGGTTGTTTGCTGTAAGAATCATCAAGCGGTTGTAAAGATAATTGTACTGGCAAGCAAAGTAGTTGATTGGCTGTCATTAAAAAGGATAAATGTATTTGGCAGATATTGTGGTATTTGACAGGTTTTTCTTGTCCAAAGTGGTTGCTGTGGTGATAGCTGTTACCACTGTTAACCGGAGCTCCCACTTATTTTCACTCTTTCTGCTATTTTCATTACTTTTTTTGTCACTAGCATTTTGCTGAACCATGGCTTGTACTCTTCTGTATTATTTCATCTGTATTTCTGTATTCTTTTATTAGTTTTGCATTATTACATAATTTTCAAATAATGCAGTCCGACCATAGGCAGTAAAAGAAGTGGAGAGATGGTTCATGTCAATAATGGACCTCAAATGTATTGTGTTTTTTGCCGGTGTGCAACATCAAAATCGAGGGGCCAATGGTTTCACATGTAAAGTTATATGATTTTGTGAAAAAATGCTGCTAAAAATGAAGCCAGCCAATAACACGCTAATGGCCAAAAGGCTCTTTCGGGGTGAAACCAGGTGTGAACAACCCTTGGCTCTGATTGCTCAGTTAGTTTGCCTACAAGGATCCACCAAGCATCTTCATTGATGCAGCTTGAACAATTGGTTGGAAACAGAATGGAGAGAATGTAGAGCCTCGGGGGGCTCTTCTTTCTTCTGGATCCATCCATGGCATATTCATTCCCATACTTTTCTTTGAGATTTTCCCTACAGTTTCTTTCTTCCCAGTCATAGCTACAACACCTTTTCACTGTTACTTAGATCTCCCTGTGTGTTCCTTTCCAGTCTTCTCTTACCCCATATATTGGGTCACCAGTAGTACATGTTATGTCGGGGTGTTGTTGTTTCTGGTATCCTCTTCTGTCTTGCTCCGCTAGCTTGCCTTATAGTAATCTGCTATGGACAATTGGCTCCTTATCGCTCTCTGGACAGTGTGGAACTGTTGTGCCTTATGCTCCTAATGTAGACCTTATTTTAACTGCAACACAAAGACGGAGGTTGACCAGAAATACAAGCAGTATCTTCATTTCTGCACTCTGTCGACTTTCCGATGGACATGCAGAAGCTTTCACTTCATCTGTGTTCCAGAAACTTCTTTCCATCTTCAGATTTACTCAGTTTATACCACAAACAACTTCTTTTTTATTACCTTTGCTTCACCCGTTCCCATGCCTAAATTCACAAGCAAAGCCCACTGTTCACTTTGACACTGCCTCCAGGCCAAAGTAGCCTAAGATTGACCCAAGATTTTTGTGGGGCCAGAAATATCCCTCAAAATGACCCGCCTCTGGCACCAATCTGTACCTTGGCCCGACAGTCTGAACATGCTGGGGCATGGCATGACCCTGTTGGCCTTGTCTGGCCCGATACTGTGAACACAGCTAATGACTTCAAGGGACGTTTCTCCTATGGCAAGTAAACAGAGAAAAGAGAGCCCAACAGCCTACTGATTGCACACCTCTGTGCTTTAATCATTTAATTGTTTCTGTGGGTAAGCTTGGGATTTTTGCTGGTTATTGTCATTTATTGCAGGCCTCTAAATTAAGCAGATCTACGATTTGTTGTGCTGATTTAGTTGTTGTGCACAAACTAAAATAAATAAATACATAAAATACATAAATGTAGATGTACTTAGCATTTCCTTGTCATGATGATCACTAGACTAACTACCTACCTCAGTCTGTAAAACGTTTACACATAATTGACTTGTGGGCATGCCTTTGTTTCATTAAAACTTTTAGGAGACTCTTAAAATAGCAGGACCCCCATGCAAACATAATGCCTTCAACTAAACCTAGAAAACTATTTAGGCATCTTAGTGCATTTAGATTCTCCATTTCCTTTTACAAGAATCTCACAAATGTGCATTTTTCCCCCTTAAGGTTGAAGAAGACGCAAGAGGATATCTCAGAAAGTGGACTAGAGGGTAAAGAGGATGAAAATTATGTAAATGATGTAGATGATGGAGCCACAAGTGCTGACATGGAGCTAGAAAGTGATGCCGAAAGCTCCAAACTCATGTGTGGATCTGTTTGCTCCTCTACTGGTAGCTGCTAGCACTTTGCACAAGTCACCATCCAGCCTTCCAGACCCATTTTCTATACCTGAGCCACTCCCACTTATTCCCCAGTAGACAAACTTTAGAAAGGTGTGCACTAACGTATGGCTTTGCCCTCAATGTGAGTAGCATCAAAGTAATGTAGTTCAGTGACTAAACACCCTTTTTCAATTTGTTTGACATGATTATCTGTTCTGTTTCTCATATAAATAGTCTACTACTAAATTGCTAATTGGGGTAGCAGACTAATTCGAATGCAGTATTTAAACAGGAATGCCACATCATTGGACTTTAGTACTTAGCATGTTTTGTTATGTTTCTATTAATCCGTCGCAAATAATTTTTTATCTAATGTTGAGTATCGTTTGTCTGAACAAGTTTAAGAGACTCTGGAAAACAGGGCATCTTCTGTTTTAAAATTATCAACTGAAAGGTCCAACCACCAATAAATTAAAGAGATAGGACAAAGATCTGTGAAAATGGGGTGCAACCGTGGGTGAGCTGGGTAACTCTTTGTAAACAAATAGCTTAGGTTAGGTTAGCTTAGGTTAAGCATGCTATTAAACCCTACAGGAAACCAACAAGAATGTTAGCTCGCTTTGTACAAGTTAAACGATAAACACAGCAAAATCCCTCAGAATTTTCTCCTCCCTAGTGATTCCTAGGAAGCTTTTATATAGTATTTATTTTTTTTGTTTGTCATTTTATTACTTTCGTTTGTCATTTTATTACATTTATTATATTTTATTACATTCGCAATTTAATGCTAAAATGGTACCCTTGTGTTTGTGTACACTGTGACCACAGCTGTTATCCTCAAACAGCAGTGAGCGTCTCTCAAATAGTACCACAAACACATGTGGAACAATTGTAGCCCAACACTAGCCTGGCTTCCACGACTAATAAGCTCGTAAGAGTCTGGCGAACCTACCATAATACCCGCCTTCTGAGAGGCGGGCTTAACCTGCATCTGTCAGATGCCTCACTGGCGCTGGGGGGCGCAGACTGACTAGTTCACGAAATTCAATGTAGCGTCACAGGAAGCGTTCACAAAATTCAATGTAGCGTCACAGGAAGCGTTCGCGAAATTCAATGTAGCGTCACAGGCTAGCCCAACACATGAGTGCCCTAAAACAGTACAGTATGGTACATTTATTTAAGTTTGCTTCAGAACATCTTACACAAATTGCACTGGACTGAGCTGGACTGTACTGCTTGTCAAAGTAATGCCAGCTATTAGCTGCATGTCTTGAAAAGTAGTTAATGTTAGTGTTCACTTCCCGATTATGGTTGCAGTGTCCCAAATGGGAGTGAGGTTTAGGGGTGTGTGTAACAAATGCCCGCTATTTTTTCAGCATAGATTTTATAAACATTGACAAAGATGTAGAAACAATATGTTTAATCAACCTCATTAGTGAGAAGGTCCTGTACAGACGTCAGTCTGGTAGCTCTTTGAATCTTTTGTATATTGGCTGCTGCAAAGTCATGTTGTGTGTTACGTCAAACTATGCTACTTTTTTGACTATCATTGTCAATTTTCTTTCTATATTGTAAAAGTCTTTATTATTATTATTATTATTATTTGATAATTTTTTTGCCTTTTTGATTATACATGCCTTCGGGCCTTATTTTTTGGGGAAATTAAGAAAATCGAATCCTCTGCAGAGTGTTGCCATCTTTGCTTCACCTGCCTCACCACAATCACCCCTAACACCCCAAAATATTAAGTCTGTCTTTCATAGCAATAATGCTAAATGGCATCTGTACACTACATGACAATTGTACAAGAAATTTGTAGTTAATAACGCTATAATAATTAGAGAATGTAATTCCAAGGAATTAGTAGTGCATTGAAATGCACACTGTTGTTTTTTTAGTTGAGGATCTTGTAGCAAACAGTTGCATTATATTATCAACAATATCTGAAGCTGAAACAATATCTGAGGCAGTTAATTGAAACTGGGCTCACAACTTGGTGCAAGACTACAATTGCTTAACAGCCTTAATTGTTCAATTGGTGATCAGTTAAGATTTAGGCAATTTAGTGCTCTTTTGGAAGCAAAGGTCACTGTCAGTATTAATCTGTTTTTTTTTGGAGGTTGATATATAATTTCATTGATAGATTAATGGTTTAGCCGTCTATTGTCTCTCAACTGATCGTCAATGATCCCAATGCATACTGCAGATTTTAAGGATCTTGGCAAATGGTTGCACTATATCTTCACCATGATCTATAACTATAGAAGAGCATGTTGCACATTGAGAGCATATTGTATGCTTTAGGCCAAGACAGCTAAACCTATTTCAGCTGGCCTCACAATCAGACGCAAGAATACAATTGTTTTAACAGCCTTCAATTGTTTCTTAATTGATCATTGATGATCACAATGCTCAATGTTAAGTCTGTGGAGACTTTGATTAAGGCTCAGCAAGTTGACTGTAGCAAGGTTACCCTCCTGGCAAGAGATTACCGTTGCTCATTATTACCATTCTTTTGTTTCTTAATCGATTGTCGGTGATGTAACAGTGGTCAATGTTAAGTCTATAGGGAAAAAAATCAGTAATTACTGTGTATGAAAATGCACTGTACTGCTCTTCGATTGTTGCATTCTTCTTATTATTGCATGCAAATGCAAACTACTGTTCTTCAAAGTTTTCTTTATCTTATTAGTTTGCATGCAATTGCAAACTATTGTTCTTCCTAGTCATCTTAATATTTTTCTGCTGACTTTTTCTGCAATTAATGTGACTTAAACAGCTTGAAATAGAAACTTCATTGAAAATGCGCTGTGTAGGTCTTGCTTAGGACATTTTTTCTAATTGTTTTTATTATTATTTCTTTTTGTAACTTTTATACTTTTTAAACTATGGCTAAACTAGTAAACCTTTCCCCATAGGTTCAACATTGGGAAGATAGAGTGGAGGTTAGAATGGGTAATATCACAGTGGGTCATTAGAATGTTGAGGCAGGTGTTTGGCCATGTAGCAGGGTTCAGTGAGTACTAAATTTGCACTTCTTGTTGGTAAACATTTAAAGTGTTATCAAATTATATTTTCTGGGTTAATGGAATAGAAGGAACCAAACTTTATTTTAGCCTACACTGGTGAAGCCTAGCTTTATCTTCTGTTCTAAATGATTTTTGACGAAAGCTGCCCATTGAGAACCTTGAGAGACGAGTTTGAGACAAGTGATAAGACGTTTTGCAGCAATATAGCTCAGACAATACCAAAGTGTAAATGATAAAACAAAGACAGTGTCTGAAGCATCATTAAATACGGAACTGTCCATTTACACAAAACTCATTGTAAAAGTAATAATTTTGTAAGTAAAATAGACAGTAGTTATTAAACTCTTTAGGTGGAGCTCAGTGTACCTCAATTTACAGTACCACAGTGTACTGCAGACTGGTATGTATCAGAGAAAAAAAGGTCATAACCTAGCAACAAGCATACAGTAGCAACCATCTTACCTGCTCTGCCAACTGCCTAGGAACCACCTCAAGTACCCTAGAAACAGCCAATTAACCATAATAGCGACCACCATAGCTAACAGGCATAGCCTAGGATTTAAATATTAGACTATATTAAATAATGACTAATAGGTATGATAAGAGATTATTTATTCATTTCCCATCACTAATTACATACTTCCTTTGAAGACTCTCTCCACATAGCCAGTTGATGATGGAATGCTAAAAAAAAGGATATCAAAGCCTGCATATTAGGCATGGATGTTGACCATAAAACTTCCATTCACCTTTGAACAGTTCCCTTCGACTCCCAATCCTCCTGAACAGAAAGATGCTAGTGAAGCAGTGGCATTCTAGAACTTTAGGGTGCAAGTGAGCACGACATATGCCAGTAATTTTAGCCCTAATGATGTTGTTTGTCTCCCAATTAAGATCCAGGGAGATTATGGATCCAAAAAACTTGAATGACACTTTTGACACTGAGCTGTTGGATATTGTAAGAGAAAGCAGCACTGTGGGGTGCTTTAGAGTGTTTAGCTCTAGGTTGTGTTGACTGCACCAGAGGACCAGCCTCTCAACTTCTCGCCAATATGCAGACTCATCACCATCCTGAATAAGCAAAATGACAGTGGTGTTGGTTACAGTCATGTTGCACTCATGTTGGTGGCTATGTTGGTTGCTAGGTTGCAAATGTGGAAGTAGTTGCTAAGCAGTTGCTATGGTAGGTAACTTAAGGTGTTTGCTAGGTTAATTATGTTGGTTAGTCACACTTGGAGTTGCGAAACAATGAAATAGTGAAGTGGTTACTGTAGTGGTTTGTAGTATAATCGTGTTGGAATTTGGAAATTGGATAGTGTAAATAATTAAATAATTCAATAGTTTAAATAGTTAAATACTTGAGTAGGTTAAATTGTAGAAATGTTTAAATAGTCAAATAGTTTAATGGTTAAATAGTTTAAAAAGTTTAAATAGCTTAATAGAAATTGTGCGACTGAAAGTGATCCAGGAGCACTGCTAGAGCATCTTATTCACACTCATTTAAAAGGGTTAGAACGAAACAATTTGTATTTCCCATATTTAAGTATTCATATTTAAGCTACCTAAATTCAACAATAACAAGGTAAATGTGGTTTGACATTCTATAATCCCTTTAACAACAACGAAGTAGCGCAAATTCAATACTCATTGAACCCTACCTGCAACATGACCTTTAAAATTTAAATTAATCTGTTATCATTCTAAATCACTGACAGAACCCACTTTATTTTAGAAGAACTGTAATGACTGTTTCATACCTGAACACAGAATGGGGAAGTTAAGCATGCGTACATGCATAGACAGGCTCTCTCTCTCTCATTCCTACAACTAGCAGGTGGATACGAAGCGGGGATCACAGGGGACGTCACCCCATCAAAAAAAAAAAATCCTATTTAATACAAATTCTCGCAAGCCACACATCCCTGTCAAGAGAATTATGCCCCCACCTACCACACTTGCAACGTCTGCTCCTTGCCTTGTAAGTGCATTGTTCATGTCAAGCTTTCTAATAGCCTGTGAGCATGGAAAACCTTCATAAAATTTGCACTTTGACTTTACTTCACAGACTGGTACTGTAAGATTTTTACCCTTGTGCAAAATTTTATAAAAGACCTTGAGCACAAAAATAACCATCATAACAGTATTTGCTGCTGGTTCTTAGAGCTTATAGATAGTGTGACAGTATGCAGGCAACAAGTGTGAAGCTAATTGCACAGCTGGAAGAAAAGTGCTTCTATGCTGGCAAAATACACTGATAAAACAAAACACAGTTGAATGACGATGTTAAGTTATTGGCCTAATGGTTTTATAGGGACTGCATTACTAAATGTACTATCTGCTACAGTGCAAGAAGTACTATGGATACATGATGGTCATCAAGACAATAGACAATATTGAATAGACAATATATAGGCAACTACCAACATTATGTACAGGTAATAAATGATACAAGAAATGTGTCATAGACTGTAATTCCATATTAACCGAATACTCAGTAAGAGGAGCAGAAGCAAGGGCACTAGCCAGTTATAACGGTTTTGTAAACAATGCAGGACAGACGGGGCCACTGACACTGATGAGTTAGGACTGCAGAAAATGGATTTATGAAAATAAATAAACTTTCACGATATTAAATTTTTTTCGGAAAAGGTCTGTATTGGTTACGGTTTTGATATCTGGAGAGGTAAAAGTAGGCAAGTGATGCCTTTTGCTCTGTGAGAGTGCCCCAAGGCTATTTATTTAACATGTAGACTTCTTGCGCAATATTAGCAAATTTTGGGATCTGCCACTTCGTGCAGATTCGGTCCCCCTCTATGCTTCCTACAGACTTGACAACCGGTAACGTAAATATTAAGTGAACCGCTTATAACCATAAACTGCAAGCTTAAAACTCATATTAACAATTAAATTCAGTAAATTGGCAGTTAGAGAGAGCTCACCGCTAGCAATACAGCTAGCTGTACCATACAGCAATACAGCTAGCTGTACAGAGCTTCCCCTACAGCATTAGGGCGTTTAATGCAGGGTTAAAAAACAGACTAACTGAGTGGACCTTTAAGGGTTTGTTGGTTACATAAAATGACGGTAAAGAAGACTGTAATGCTAAATGACACATTTCTCTATATTTGTTATGAAAAGTTACAAGTCATCATAAAATACTCATAAGACATCAAATTACTGTTCCAAGTATTTTCCATTCAAAAAACTGTATTCTAAAAAACATAAATTTTGGCATTTATTGGGAGGGAAAATTTCGGCGGATTACACCCATACTGTGTCCTAACTCCAAGCAACTCTGCGACTATCACATTGTATGGAATGTTTTATGTCAACATTAAACATTACATTCTAAGATGTGTGCCTTTGTTATGTCATGTATACTAATATGACTTAGAAATGGACCAAGCAAAAAAAAAGCAAGCAAGTCACAAGTCAAGTCAAAAAAGCAAGCAAGTCACATAGCATTGTGTTCTGTCGCACTGCTTCTAGCATTCAGTTAGAGCAGTCTAATGAGTGATCAATCTGATTTTGTCGCACACACTCAGTCACGTCACTTGCAGTTAGGACACAGTGATATGGAATTCACATCGAACACGCAGCTCTGGTGCATGCAATATTAATCTTAAGATAATTTTTATATACATAAAATTAATACAAATGTGCATAGATTTGATTAAATTTACCAGCAGAATTAAATAATATAAATTACAAAATAGTTTACTGCTACATTAACACTGTAACATCCGAATAAGATTAGTAAAGATCAGATAATGATTAGGCTACTGACAATGCCAGTAGAGCCACAATGCAGAAGAGCTGTGTTTTACCTGTCTTCTCCACATGTGCTGCCGTGTAGGCATTAAATTTAATCTCATTAAAACCATTGGTCTCTGACCTGATACAACAATAGACTACTGCAAGCAAATTTAGGATGCCTCAGGTCTCACACAATACCTCAGATGTCTTTGATATACACCTGTTAGTGTGTTGTAGTAGACCTATTACAAGAAACAATTTATACAAGAGCCTTTTAAAAGAAATACAAATGACCATATTACCTGAAGTGAAAAGAAAAACAAATATGTTATTATTATACATGTTATAAGTAGTTTTCCTCTGTTAGTGATAAACAGGAAACTGTTTTAATTAAATTTCAGTCTGTTATAATCAGCAAATTTCAAAAGCTATTTTCACAAGAATGGAAAAGTAGTCTAGTTTATTGGACCTTTTTTTACAGTACAATGAGTTTGTGACTGCTTTTTTGCTTTGCATAAGTCACAATATTTCATAGAGTTGCTTGATGTTGCTACATAGTGGCAAGTTAAAGATTGTGTGTTGCATGTTTGCAGAAATATTTTTATTTACGCTATCAATTGTAATTTGCCTCAGTAATATGTGTAGTGTTTAGAGTAATGATTGTGTTTAGAGTAGTTATAGTTTTAATTGCCATGTATGTGTGAAGTACCTGTCCTTCACAAAGTGCCTTTAATGGTTTACTTAGCAATCACAGTAAGAGCAATTGTTTTTGAGCAGATGTGTGTTGCCATGGCGGCAGGACCAAAAAATTATATTTGTGACTGGTGTCAAACTGGTAAAACTGGAAAAATAGGAATCAAATTAATTGTGGTGAATTTTTATTTAGTCATTTGCTTTGAGTCTTTATAAGAAGGCAAGGCAATTTTATTATATAGCGCATTTCATACACAAAGGAATTTCAATGTGCTGTACAAAATAAAAGCAAAGCAAAGTAGTAGTAAAAAGAAAAAATGGCATGACAGCAAGAAATTAATAAAGGACAATATAAAAAGAAAGAGTTTGGTCCTAAGTTTGGACTTGATAGCAGTAGGGGCATTTTTATATCTTCAGAAAGTCGAATCCAAATCTGAACTGCATAGTAGCTGAAAGCTTCTATACCTTGACCACAGGTTTTACAAGCAAATTTATTTCTCGTGTCCTGAGAGACCTAAGTGTTATGTATTTCTGAAACATGTCAGATAAGTATTTAGGTTCTATCCAATGTAGTGATTAAACACAAGCAGTAATGCTTTGAAGTCAATTCTGTTACTTACAGGAAGCCAATGCAAGGATTCTAAAATTTTAGTAATGTAGTGTTTTTTTTATACTTGTAAGAATCCCAGCAGTTATATTTTGGATCATTTGAACGTTCTTTATCATGTTTTTCAGAAAGGCCTGTAAAAAGACCATTGCAGTAATCAACCCTACTACAGATAAAGGCATAGATACATTTTCCTAAATATTTTTTTTTTACATTAGACTTCTTAGTTTTGTGATGTTTCTTAGGTGTTACTGTGAAAGGCTGAATTTGGCTTTCAGGTGACTGTTGAAATTCAGATCCCAGTCAATAACAACCTCAAGGTTTTTTAGCCTCCTTTTTTCAAAAAATAATTACTTCAGTTTTGTTCAAACATTGATAAAGACATTGAAAGGGGACAAAGTAATTAGGTGTCAAAGCAGATTGCTGACAAAGAGATTAAGTTGTACGATAAGTTGTCCGAGTGGGAGCATATTAAGGAATCAATTTTGCGCCAAAAAGTTCAAACAAAAATTGCAAATGAAATTACCAAAAAGAAAGTTTTGGTTATGATTGCAGCTTTTTCGTTTGCGCTCCCTGACTTTTTGCTTGCAGTTTTGGCAAAAACTTTACTTGTGGGATTTCTAGCGCTGTCCTCAGAAAAGAAGAGAAGCTTTTCCTCCCAAAACCAGTCAGTCAAATACAAGTTAGCTAATGGGTATGCAATGCTGGAAAATCCCGGCCACATGTGAATTGCAAGCAAAATGGCAGGGAGCACAGACGAAAAAGCTGAAATCGTAACCAAAAGAAAAAAAAGACGTAAAACAAAACTAAAGAAGTCACAGAACAAAATTGAAGAGGTGAAGACTTAAACGATTATATATTTAATTAGTTAACAAGTTTTTTATGAGTTTATTGTTTTGTTTTGTTTTTTTACGATTTTCACAAAATCAGTGCTATACATATAAACGTTAAAAAGTAATGGTCCAACGATTGACCCCTGGGGGACACCACAGGTCAAGGACATGTGTTGAAAGTTGTCTATGGCAACAAAGAAACTTCTGTTTTGTAATTATGATTTTAAAAGGAAATTTGAATGCCGCACACTCCGTCTCAATCCCAAATTTATTGACACCAATGTTTCGACCACTTGGTCTTTATCAAGGTTTTACATTGGAGTTGGAAAACAATGTTTTCATATAATCCAAGTTACACCAAGGCATTCTGGGTAACAGGTGTATAATTAAGCCAGAACTCCACAGATAGTCAATGAGCATGCAGTCAATCAACAATCACCCACATCAACAACAAACCCACACATAAACACAAGTGATTATGTCAAAGAGTGTCACCGACAATTGTCGGATACTAAATTTTACAGAAAACTACATGGAGACCCTACAAGAGAATTTACCTTTGAATTAACTACTCTTCTGGACAATTATTTAAGACTTGGTCAAATAACAAAGCGTGAACATGATTTTCTCAACAATAAGTTTCCAAAGATACCAGTATTTTACACACTACCAAAGATTCACAAAAGTCTTACAGCACCTCCAGGTCGCCCAATTGTGTCCGGCCTTGAATCTTTGACTGCGAACTTGTCAAAATTTGTCGACTTTTTCTTAAGACCAATTGTTGAATCACTTCCATCATATGTTAAAGATTCAGGTGATATGATATCAACAATTGAACAGCTCCCATCTATTAATAATGACGAGATTTTATTGGCTAGTTTTGATATTGTGTCCCTCTACACAAATGTACCACACAGTGGAGGTATTAAAGCAATTGAATATTTCTTAAATGAACGAAAAAACAAAGTTCCATCTAATGAAACAATTAAACAAATGACTGAGTTTGTCCTCACACATGATTTCTTTACCTTTGATGGTGAATTCTTTTTACAAGAGTGGGGTAGTTCAATGGGCTCTCCAATGTCACCTAGTTATGCCTCCTTATATGTAGCCTTTTGGGAACACACAATAATTTTTAATTCTAATGCTAATCCCTTCTTTGACAAAATTATACTTTGGAAACGATTTTTGGATGATATCTTTACTGTATTTAAAGGTGCTCAAAGCGATGTGACACGTTTTTAGGACTAAAACATGTGTTGTTACATACAGCAAACATCTCCTCACAATCTGCTAGCTGCCTGTCCCCTGAACACACTGTAAAAAAACGCGGTCTCTGTAGACAGCCCAGGCTCCACGAACGGCAACATAACACAGTGGGCAAACCTAGCATAACAAACGAAAACGAAACATAACAGTGTTCCAGCCAATAAACGACAAGGTTCATGAGTCTTTCGGGAGGCATGGGAGGGAGGGGGAGGAGTAAGCTAACTTATAACGCTTGAACCCTCTCTGGAGCTATCGTCCGTTTTGTTTGACAATACTTCGAACGTCAACAGGAAGTGACGTGAAACAGCATCGCTTAGAGCGCCTTTAAAGCAACACTAAAGAGTTTTTAAGACCTTAAAATAATTTTTTCAAAATCGTTTTGGTGGTCCATCAACTCATAACAGTATGAACGTTACCTTCTGCATCTGCTCTGGAGCCCTCTATCGGCTGTAATAGCACTAAACAAGTTCGCCCTGTCGGGTCCAGGTTCTGTAGTCCAAGTAAAAACTACAGTCGATTGGCTTTGCGGCCAGCCATAGGTTAAAGTATAACCAGAGTTGAGCTGCCTCGACAGATATATTTGCAATCATGGCGGAGCAACTAAAGAAAACAAGGAGATCTGAAGAAGCAAAAAAAAAAAAAAAAACGGGAACCAGAGTGAATATTGGTCCGGCTTTCATGTGTTGGCGAGAGCTGAAGGAGGCTACACATTGCAAAACGCATGGTGACCTAGCTTTGTTGCTACTGGACTTGTAAGTAATAATGGTATATCCAACAGTATTCTTCATTGATTGTTTTATCTATCGATTAGCCTGTAATAGCTACAAACAGTGGATGAATTTTATAGGCGCTAACGTGGGTAATGCTAGGTACGTTTCCTATATAAGTTGTTTATAGCTTTAGCGCTTTTGAAAGCATGCCATCATCCGTAAGTTGTCAACATATTTATATGTGAGGCGGATTTGATTGTGAAACTAGTGGATTTTGAAATTAAATGAAAATTGAGTACACATCGATGTCACGGTTGTAAGTGTAACGTTACGCGTGCAATCTGATGGGTTAGAAGTTATCTATTTTGGCTTTCAAAACTACAATTTTGCAGTCTGTTTAGCAAATCTTCACTTTCCAGTTGTGGTTTCCCGTTTGTGGTTTAGCATGCATATAATATATGTATTATATGCATGCTAAATTATTTACGACAGCAGTAGTTCCGGTTTTAACCTGTAGATGGTGCGATTTTGAAACTCTTTAGAGTTGCTTTAAGGGAAGTGCAAGTGAACTAACATTACTACATGACCTTCTCAATACGAAAATTGAACACTTATCTTTCACAATGGAAAAGGACTTAAATAGGATAAATTTTTTGGATCTCTGGATCATAAAAGGAGAACATGAACATAGAAACACGTTATTAAGGGCAGACAGTTACCACCCTCTCCCATTAAAAAACAGTTTACCTTATAGACTTAAGCGGATTTGTAAGAAGGAATCTGATTTTTTACGCCATTTAACAGAGACACAACAAAAATTTAAAAGACGTGGATATGGTGAAAAAACTATAAAAGATGCCACTGAAAAGATCCTGTCAAAAACGAGAGAAGATTTTTTCCAACCTAAGAAAAGTAAAGATATTAAATCCAACTTATTTATTACCAAATATACCAAGAAATCGGAACATTTAAAAAAAAATATTCAAAATCAATGGCATATTCTACAGAAGGATGAAAACATTAAACAACTAAAAGCATATGTTGGCAAAACCTCTCATGAGTTAAAACAGAGGATTGCTGAACATAGAAGCACCATAAGATGCGAAAATATCATATATCCGGTGGCCCAACATTTCAAAGAATTAAAACACCCAATATCATCACTTAAATATACAGGCATTGAGAGGGTTCAGCAATCGAAAAGCGGTGGAAATTTTGAAATGTCTTTATTAAAGAGGGAGGCATTTTGGATTTTATATCTAGGGACTTTAAATCCTTACGGTTTAAATGAAGAACTTGATATGAAACTTTTTATTTTATAGAATATTAGTGTCATCTTTTAGTGAATATGTAAAAAAAAAAAATATTTGATTTGATAAATTGTTAACAGCTATTGCATATTTTATGATGTACAACTTACTGATATAAAGAACTGACTTATGATAGATTAACAACAAAACAATTGCCCTAGAGCCGTGATGATTGTCATTGAACTTAACCTATGAAACTTGTAGCTTGGTATGCACCAATTTGTTGATGTGGGTGTTTCTGGTGTGGGTTTGATGTTGATGTGGGTGATTGTTGATTGACTGCATGCTTATTGACTATCTGTGGAGTTCTGGCTTAATTATACACCTGTTACCCAGAATGCCTTGGCGCAACTTGGATTATATGAGAACATTGTTCTCCAACTCCAATGTAAAACCTTGATAAAGACCAAGCGGTCGAAACGTTGGTGTCAATAAATTTGGGATTGAGACGGAGTGTGCGGCATTCAAATTTCCTTTTATAATTCGTACTCCTTGCCAGCACCTCAAAGGGGGTGCATTTCTTACTTATTTTTCTGGTAATTATGATTTTAACCACTTGATAGCTATATCAGAGAACCCGACCCATTGTTCAAGTTGATGTTGTGTATGTCAAGTATGTTGTGATTAGCAGTATCAAAAGCTTTGCCTGCATCAGTATTAAAGCGTATGCCATTTACAACTTTAATAAGAGCTGTTTCAGTGCTGTGATTAGCCTGGAAACCTGACTGAAACAAATATTAGATGTCAAGAAAGAAGTTAATTGATAAAGACTTTTTTCATTGATCCTCCAAATTAATGGTAGATTTGATATTGGTCTGTACTTAAAACTGAAACAGATTATTCTTTTTCGCTAGGGGCCTTGCAACTGCTGTTTTTGTTGATTTTGGGGAAATGGTTGGCAGGATGTCCAATTGTGATGTTGAAGAGCTGAGGTTTTCCATTGTGTTCCATAGTCAACAAAGCTAAATGTTGAAATTACGCTTAGTTCCCCTCTAATTGAGGACATTTGAGATATTTGTAATTGTGTCTAATTTGACCAATTTTACCTCTGAAAAAAGATTGCATTTATCTCATTGCATTTATCAACTGAGAGAAGCTCAGGTGCTAATTGTTAAAGGCGCTCTAAGCGATGCTGTTTCACGTCACTTCTTGTTGACGTTCGAAGTATTGTCAAACAAAACGGAGGATAGCTCACTCCTCCCCCTCCCCCCATGCTTCCTGAAAGACTCATGAACGTGCATTTCCTTCTTGTCGTTCATTGGCTGGAACACTGTTTGTTTCGTTTTCGTGTGTTATGCTAGGTTTGCCCACTGTGTTTTTGTTGCCGTTTGTGGAGCCTGGGCTGTCTACAGAGACCGCGTTTTTTACAGTGTGTTCAGGGGACAGGCAGCTAGCAGATTGTGAGGAGATGTTTGCAGTATGTAACAACACATGTTTTAGTCCTAAAAACGTGTCACATCGCTTAGAGCACCTTTAAGTTCCTATTGATAATTGTGGAGAAGAAAGACTGTCTTGCTTTAATGGATTTGGTAATGGATGTGGAGATTAAATTTGCACCATTTTCTTCCAGTCTTCCTACACTCCCATTTTAGTAGTTTAACACCTATGTTTTGTGTCTGGTGCTTTATTATTGTTAGTGGTCCTTTTTTAATGGGGCAATATTATCCATAATTTGTGTGTCATTTTAGAATTGAAACTGCTCAGTAAGGCATCTACAGAATCTGAATGTTTACTTGAGATCTGTGAGAGTGCTTGTTCAAAGAGAAAACCAGCTTTATCATTTCAGATACTCTGTACAGTCAAAGCCTTGTTCTGAGTGTGAGGCAACATACAAACATCAAGGAAAATACAAAAATTACTGTTGTAGAGATAATAAGACCCTTTGTGATGACAAGGTCAAGAGTGTGACCAAAAGAGTGTATTGGAACCCTAATGTGTTGGGTTAGGATAAAAGTGTCAGTGTGTTTTCTGCATTAACCAGTCAAACCTCAAACAAATATTCATTTACAATTCACCACCAATGTTTTGAAGGTCTGTAAATAGTTTATAATACACAAAGAGAACCCTTAACAATTGCACATACGTACTCAAAAGATGCAAAGTCACCAAAAGATAACTGATTGCACTAAAAAGATATCACACTCATGAAATTAAAATGTGGAGGAGCTGCTTCAATGAGGGTAGCATAACTGTTTGCGTGTACCAGACAGCTTTCAAATAGAAGCAGAAAGTCAAGTTTGTGTGTGCATCAAAGATTATTACAGTAAGTGCAGAGATCTTATTCAATGAAGCATTCTGGAACAGGCACCATGCACCTGGAGTTTGTGTGATGCCATTATTGACATTACTTTGTATGTTTCTGTATGTTTTTAAACCAGTACAGTACTTACTGAAAATGTTTTCACTATCAACTGTTATATGAACATTCATGCAACTCTTCAGTTAGAAATGATAAATCATGATTGAACAATGACTGTTTTGTAGTCAAGAAAAGGAGGAAACAACAGAAGGGACCCCAACAGAAACCACAATTAAATTAAATTTATACAATTTGTGGTAAAAATTGTTATAAAATATGTGCTGAAATGCAGATTATATCAATGAGGAAACTGTGAGTTGTTACTAAAACCGGTAATAATGAAAACATTAATAAAAATGTATTTATAAATAAATCCAAGTGTCTGGTCATAATTACGCTTTAGAGTTGTGCAGGGATCTGCATTATGAACCTGTTTATGTTTATTCAAGTAACAAAATTTACCAAACACCAGCAATTATTTGCCATGAAACTGAAGCAATCTGGAAATGCTTTAGTAAACTTGGAGCACCAGTGTCTGGTCTTTAGTCACGTTATGTCGGAAAATACTGGCAGAAGATCTGGATTTTTTTAAGTGTTTTTGTTTATCTTAGGGCCCTGTTTACACCCTCATATAAACCATCCTGATGTAGAGACAAGGATGGAGGGTTACTTGAATACGATGTGTTGAATTTCTGTGGGATAGCAATAAACAGTATAAAATGTCTGATAAGAGTCAAAGTGGTTTCCAAGTTTGAGATGATTACATACCTTGTGTGAGAATAAAACTAAAGAAAGTGTATCTGCTTTGTTAAAAAGGTCATATCAAGATCATCTGGTTTACATATAGTTCATATGAAGGGAAGTATAAGTTTTCTTTTACATAATTCTGTATTTAAGTTATTTTAACTGTAAAATAGTGTTTAATGATGTAAGTAAATCTAAAAGTCTTGGTGCTAAATGAATGACCAGAGCAGATAGAAAAGTGAAGAGCAGATGTGCCATGAGGGACTGTAACCTGCAATTTACCCAGTCAGGGGACAATATCTTGTTTGCGGAGACCTTAAAGGAATTATCCGGAGTGAAACAACACGTAGCTCTGTTGATTCACATTGCTATGTGCTATCGATAGGTATAAGAACGACAGATTTTCATGCACGCTAGACCGAGTAACGAAAAAGCAGCCAGCGCTAACTGATTAGGGCATGTCCGTTTCGTTTTTCATATGCCCAATATGCTTAGCGTTAGCGGCTAGTTCGTGAATTCGGTCTACGTTGTACCTACTGCTGTCATTCTGATGCCTATAGACACCATTCAACAGCCTCAGTCAACAGAGCTACGGGTTGATTTACTCCGGATAATCCCTTTAAGCAGATGAGGAGCAGCCTGGAGCTGCTGAAGTCTTCATCACCATCATCATCCTCAGTGTTCTCAGCAGTAAGGCATTAAGGAGCAAGTGTTCCCTCTCTGATGTAGCTGAGGAGACTGCCCTTCCACTATCCCTCGGCTTAGTTGGTAATGGACACAGATGTTGGTCAAAGCCTGCACTGACATAACATGAAGGACTGGCTCAAAACAAAATTGAGTGAAAATCATCCTTTTTGTTTTTATGACTTTAAAAACAAGTTTCATTTACCTTTAAACACCAAGCCTGAGAGTTCTCACTAATTTCTTCTTACATATGTTCTGGAATGGTTCCTAATAGGCCCCAAGAGGGTCATTAGAACTTTGCAAGCAAAGTTATCCTGGCCCTGACAGAGATCCAAGTCCTGCATATTATTTTTGTTTAAGGTCACTGAATGCTGTCTGTAGGGGAAAAAACTAATAATTTGATGCAACACACTGTTGACAAAATGAATCATTAATTTGCATTAACAGAATGAGTCATAGCTAAATGTAACTGAAAAAGTTACTATACCCCATACACAGGGTAAGGGTTAGTTCCTGGGACAAAAAAATGGCTATGGGTTGATTGGATCCCTCCTTTAACACTGGCAGTGTTGCCTGTCCAAGATGGCCTTACATCAGTGTATACACTTTTTACAAACTTCAGGTACATAGAATATACATTGAATTCATAGTTTTGGAAATGAGGACTAGTGCATACAGCAAATTAGTTAATTACAGCAAACTTGTTAATGATTGGGAGTAGTGGAGAACTGTTGCCTCTCCACACTTACCTTTATACTGTAGGCCATTCCCATCTCTCCTCTCTCTCTCATCACAACTCCACCCCCCCCCCCCCCCCCCCACCCGCCCGGCTCATTTCCCCCCCCCTTCACCCTTTCTCTTTTTTTTATGCACAATAGACAGACAACATCCATAATTTCACTACATTTTTAAACCTTTTATGTATGTAAAATCCTTGAATCCTTGAATCCCTAACTAATACAACTACCAGTCTGTTCCTCCTCCTTTCCAGTTAAATGTGGTCGCACACTGTCAGCGAGACACATCCAGATAACATTTCTCATTTATTTTGTTGTATGGAAAAGAGGAAATAGCTCTATCCATCAACAGTATGAGTAATGACCCCCAATCTCCCACCCCTCCTTTATCTGTACAAATCACCGGCTCACCCTGGCACACAAAATAAAGGGCCATCTGACCCTGGGACCAACAATGCCACTCATTCTGTGCCCAAATAATGCCACGTCTGTGTGTTACTCTCGATGTGCCACCCAGCTGCCTGCAGGTAGTCGCGGACAATAGGATGATGTCTGCCACAGTTTGCGAAGCATGTGATGCCCTTAGGGCATATAATAGGCCCGACTGGTGAAAAGAAAACAAGACTCAAAGAACAGGACCGACAAACAAGCACTTTTGTGAGACATAGTGACCCACGTTAACCTTTGGCAACATGAGAGTTGGAATGCCTATTTTTGTGTTTCTAGCCATCACAGGCTTACAATATGGTGAGAAAACTAAATTGTGGTAATTTTTTATGTCAGTGTCTTTTGGGTATTTCTTGATTGTATCGTTTTATAAGGTTGGTAGCTGTCTAAATGTCAATGTTCTCTCTTATTGATTTCTTAGCTAAATAAATAGTGGAAGGAAAGCTGTGAAAGTTGTGCCTCTAGCGTCAATAGGTTACATGCCTTAGTCAAAAATGCTAACTAAATTCCTCGAATTTTTCATTTGCCATGCCATTTATCATCAAATGTGTCTATAAAATAGGTTGTCTTTGCAATATGTGGATAAGCCTTAAAATGACAAATGAATTACCGGTTGTTCATATTTCTCTCATAAACATTTTCCAACCCTTGACTGCATGGACTATCACATGCAGTGGTTTGAGGTTTACAGAGTGGTTGATTTAAATAGTTTCCTGGCACAGTTTAAAAGCTAACTGGTGCCCTGTCATCTGTTTAGCCACTGCCGCTTCTCTGGCGTCTGAGAAGGAGAAATCGTCTGAAGAGAAAGGTACTGTAAAGCGGAGATCATTTTGAGATGCTGAGAATGTGCACATATCTAAACCCCTCATGACCCTATGACCCCACCACTACCTCTATCTCCAAAATGACTCTATGCAGAAAATTACAGTCTCCTGTTAGTGAATATTCAGCACATTTTTGCTGTGTGTTTGCCACATTGTTAGTGGGATAATGTGGTTTGACGTCTTTGGTAATAGCAGCAGAATATGGTGTGGTTGTGGGTTTGTAGTTCAACGCAGGACATTCCTAATCTTTCAAGAACCAGCTGAGAAGATTGGAAGGGAGGAATGATTTGATCTGTTTTTTGTCTCTTTGTGTCAGCAGTGGACCAATTGACTTTGCTGCTCAGAAGAGGTAAAAGACAGAGAAACTAGTAATTTATGTTATTACGTAACCTAGGATTGTTCATATAGGCTATCCTATATATTATAGTATATTCTATTATATCTGTACGCTAAATTTCAGGGGACCAACTAACATTTAAAGTAAAGTAAATTCATTTAAAAAATATACACAGTATACACAATACTGACCATCATTTATTTAAATTCTGGCTGTCCATATACAATAAAGGCAGTGTTTGTAAAACATAAAATTGTACTGCCTTCTGCCCCACCCCCCCACCCTCCCTCTCTTTTTCTCTTTCTCTCTCTGAATGCCTTTAGATCAGATTGAGTTTGAAGCAGCACAGCAGGAGAATGCTGATGGAACCCAGGCCCAGGGTAAAGATTTAGTCCTGTACCTGTTTTGCGTATTTTGGGTTTCTGATTTCCCCGTTTTTTTTTTTTTTTTTTTTTTGGCCAGTTTCTTGCCTATTTATCTTTTGTTTGACACCTTGCTATTATTTTACCTGTCTTATCCAATAGTAAAAAAAATACTTTGTAAATCCATTTATGTAGTTTGCCTAGTTCAATAAATGTGATTCTGTGTTCTTTCATTGCCTTCTGATCCTCTTTGCATCATGTCTTTCAGATACACTGGGGGCTGAGGCAGCCCATGTGGAAAAAACGGAAGAGCTTGAGATCGCAGAAGGTAGCGGCCCAGTGTTGAACACTACCTACATGACTTATGGGAATTATGTTACTCACTGTTGCTATTATTTTATGCTCATATTATTTGTTTGTTTAATGGCCTGAGGACCTCTACATTTCAGACCCTGTCCAAATGTCCTTTCTCTTTCTCCTGGTTCTCTTTGCTTCGTGTGCTTTAGGTCAGTCAGTTGCTGAGTCAGCTCAGGTGGAGAAAGCAGATGAGGCTAAAGTTGCAGAAGGTAGAAGCTCAGTGACTTCAAGGAAACCCAAACTAGCATACTAGCTCATGTAACATCACCCTTTCTAATACATTCTCCCATCAAACTAGAACAAGTC
This sequence comes from Limnothrissa miodon, assembly GCA_017657215.1. Lineage (NCBI taxonomy): Eukaryota > Metazoa > Chordata > Actinopteri > Clupeiformes > Clupeidae > Limnothrissa > Limnothrissa miodon. The sequence goes on from JAGFZM010000209.1 coordinate 141,818, forward strand.
TTGTGTACTAACTCACATTATACACTGTTTAGTCTCTATTTACATCCTGCAATCTGCTCACAACGTCACAATTTGTTTGATTGTTTATTCAACCATTTGTTTGCTTTGAGACAGATATCACTAACAGCTGAGTCTCCATTCACCTCTACAAAACTTCTCCTGACACCTGACTTCCCCAGTGACTGTGAACCCTGAGTGAAGTTCTCTTGCTTTATCACCACTGTATAAGACAGGCCAGTGTCCCCTGTTCTCTTCTCCTGGTGATGTGTGATGATAGATCAGTTTGAGGCAGCCCGGGTGGAGGATGCTGAGGAGATCCAAGCCACAGGAGGTAAGTGTCCAATTCAGTGCCTCAACGAACAGGTCTAGCCACTCACCACCACAACAATAATCCTTACTAACAGTAATGTAAAGTAGTTGTAAAATGTAGGTGGTGATTAACCATGTTAAATATGGTGAAAAAGTATGTTTTGTGTCTCACCACTTCTATGTCCGTGTTTGTCTCACCCAGACAAGGAGGAAAGTGCTTTGGAGGTGATGGATACACCAGAGGAGATTCACTTTCTGGGTAAGATTTGTTTTTGTTTGTATGCAAACTCTACTTTGCTTCTTATTTCTAATTTTATACATTTATGCTGTTTTCTTGCAGAGGCAAGTCAGGATAAAGACACTCATGGTAAGTCATGTTGTGATTCTTCCTAAAGAGTGAATTAGGCCCGTACTTGATTTCTCTGTTTTCAAGTGAGTTAGTGTCTTTGTATTTTCTCTATTGCAGAGGTAGTCAAAGAAGAGGACAATGATGGTAAGATGGTGACACAACTTCCATTTTTTATCCTGCTGCATTTCATCTAACAAGGTTGTATAGATTAGATTACGGGTAGATTTCATCCCATAGGAAATGTAAGCATCCCTTAGCATTCATAAAGTGTCATAACACATGATCTACATGCTTCACATACCATACACACCATAAAAAAGATAAGATAAACCCTTCTAATTGGGCCATAGTGTACTGAGCTATATATGCTGAAAGGGGTGATAGAAAAATGTGCAGAAGAATGCTACTTTATAGTGACCATACTGTAATAAAGTCTGTGTCAGTGCATGTACATTGCCTTTGAAAAAACAGCTTAAAAGAAACTACATATGATAATCACACAGTAAATCACAATAATATGAGAAGAAGATAGATCAAAAGGCACAATGCCTAATGTGGTCTTGATTCACATACTGTAGGCAGCAGTATAGATAAAAACAAGGATAAAAGGATCATCTGTAGGCTCAGCCTTTAGGACCATCAAGAAAAGAGAGAAAGAGGGATGTTGATGTGATGAGGGGGATGAAGGTGTGAGGTCCAGCAGAAGGAATTGTGTTTAATACCAGGGGCAGCCACAAAAACAGCAGATAGCAACATAACATACCAGTCCATACACACACAAACGCTCACCCACGCACACTCACACACACAGATCCGCACACAGACATCCCATTTGCCCTTCTGAACCATCTTCATTGAGAGAGTTTATACTGTATATTCAGTAACCTTACAGTCAGGAAGTGTGTTCATCTGAACCAACTCAAGCAAAGCCAGACAGCACCTTGGGATCGCTCTTCTCAAACCCAACCTTTGTCTTTATCTACGTCATCTGGTCGCCATGAAGGGGCGTTGGGACATTCTTGGATACAATCGCCCAATCATGTGGTTTTGACACCTCGCCAAAACGGCCTTTTGCAGTCTGTTGCTCTGGAATGTTTTGGAGGCACCGCAGATTGGAAGCTGTTGGTGAACCACAGAGCTGGAATAGGACACTCAATCTCGTCATACATATGCAGGCTTCCCCTGCAGATGTTGCTTTCAGGTCATCACACAGAGCAGTTCATGGGCAGATTAAAAGTAGGTTACTCTGACCACAGCACACCCCCAGATGAAGCAAGACTCATTAATTAAAGCTCTCCGTAATTATGTATCTATCAAATCTATCATTTATGGCAATTTCAGAAACATTTTTTGGATATATCATTGCCACCAAGGAGTAAGGATTCTCTTCCCAATGTTAGGGTCACTTTTCCACTAACTGACACATAACCTATTTCTGTTATACTCTTTATATGACATTATTTCTATAAACAAGGATCTATCATGCTGGTAACCTCTAAATTGCTGGTCAAAGTTCTGTCCTGGATAACAGTTTTAACAAAAGTCAGATCAGGTGTAAAATATATTTCTGATTAAGCAGTCTAAGATATAACCAGATCTACAAATACAAATACACAATCAGTGGCTTAAACACTATCTGAATGTTTTAACATATTTTAGGGGGCTTTTTAAATTGGATAGGACAGTGGAGAGAATGACAGGAAATGAGTGGAAGGGAGAGAAGAGGTAGGCTCAGGAAAGGCTCACACTCAAACCCAGGTCCCCAGATTTATGGTCCCAGGTCCCCAGATTTATGGTCTATGCATATGGTTCCTTACCCAACTAAACCACAGCACTAAAATATGACACACTGACCTGAAATGGCTAATGTTGTGGAGCTTGTTATTACATTGTGACTAAATGTGTTTCTCTTGTAGGTGAGAATGCAAGCAATGCAAGTGAAGGTAATAAGTCTTTCAAGAACAATAGTTAACAGCCAGCAGAGGGCAGTGTTTGTAAAGCATAAAATTGTACTACGCTCTCTCTCTCTCTCTCTCTCTCTCTCTCTCTCTCTCTCTCTCTCTCTGTCTGTCTTTCCCGTTCTCTCTTTCTCTCACTCACACACACACACACACACACACACACACACACACACACTTCCTCCTGTCGATCTGTGTATGTTTCGCCGTGTGGGGAAATGCAATAGTATGTGTCATCAGTGTCTGCGTTTGCACATTTTTATGAGAGACAGAGCAATCAGTAATAATGCACAAAAAGAACTGTATGTTGTGTGTTAACAACTTTCTCTATCATAGACATTTCAAGCTCTGAAGAAAAAGCAGAGGGTAGGTAATCATTACACATTGCAAATTTCCAGTTATCCAGAATCTTATCACGGAAATGTCATAACATTACAAAAACACCTAACTTGATATTGTTTATATTTATAGCTGCCTCGACTTCCACAGACACCAGACAAACACAGGGTATGAATTAACTTTTAAAAAAGAATGTCCTGTATTTCAGTTTATGTTTTTTTTTGTTTGTTTTTAAGTTAGCCATATCCTGTATGTACTTCCTAAAAAACTTCTCCTAATACAATTCCACCACAGGAAACAACTTGGTTAATTTAAAGAAAATGTATCCAACTAAATTAAAAACAGGCCCTGTGTAAATTTTGTTTGGCTATCCTATGGCCTAGTTGTTAATTTTAGACTTTACCCAAAATGTGATTCCATTTAGGGAAGTAATTATACGTCTCATCTGGTTTGTTTTTTCCCCCTTGGCAAAAAAAAAAACACCTCAAGGCTGGTAATCATTTTGTGCATTGGTCTCAAAACATTCCATTTGCTTGTATAGACAACACATGAGTTTGTATTGTTTATTCTATACTATAGAGATATTTAGATGGAATGAGCATGTGTTACAGTAATAGTAGGCTTTGGAACATATTTCATGAAGGCTGACTTGACCTTTGACTTTAGATGAATCCACTGAGGACTTGGCTGAGGAGGAAGGTAACCACCCATGCATTTATTATAATCACTGTGTGTGTGTGTGTGTGTGTGTGTGTGTGTGTGTGTGAGAGAGAGAGAGAGAGAGAGAGAGAGAGAGAGAGAGAGAGAGTGGGAGGCAGTCAGTGAAAAATTTTGTTTATGGGCTTGGTCACATACAACCCTCACTTTAGCTGTAAGAAATTTGCCTTCTCTGGATACGCTTATGTAACTTGGCCTGTTGAAGGTGGACACATCACATGCTTCAGCCTCCCCCTAGTCATCAGAAGCAAAATTTATACGACACAGAGACAAACTCAGTCCCCACTGGGAAACATCCTTATTTAATATAGTAGTAAAAGAGCAATGTCTGCTTTGCCAAATCCAACACCCACATAACGTTTACTAAAATGTCCCTTGTGTGTGGAGACGTGGTCATTTTGTGGTCTCTTTGAGACAAGCTTGTTTATTGAAATATGGGTCTAGTCTACCACAGGCTGAGTTAAGTAGGACAAGAATCCGGGACAGCAATGTCCCCAAGTACCCAGGTGCTATGCCGGCTGATTTATGTCCTCCGCATTGTCCCATTTTTGTGGTGGCGTTGGCATGTGTGTGGCTTGCCGTTTGTATCCCACTTCCACTGATCCAACGAGGGTCAGTGGACGAATATTCAGAGCTGTGATGGCCACCATTGTCTTGACTGACATGTTTAACATGCATGTAGCTTGAGTTAACCACAGAAGGTCATGTCTGGTATTTCTGACCTTTGTGCATGTGAGGTCACAGCTGAACACTGTTAGGGGAAAGAGGAGATAGACTGCTAGAACACTCTACAACATTGTTCACTGTGTGTTTGTCAACAGCACTGGAAGAGTGAACGACTACATGATGGACAAGGGATGGTGTTTAAAGGACAAAGCCATTCAAAGGATGATGGTTACGGCAGAGATTATTCTGTTTAATAAATAAGTCATTCCACCTTAAAAAATGCACTAGCCTCCTTGTTCCTCTATCTATGTGTTTAGGTATTCTGGTAAATGTTTCCACACATTTAAGAATGTGCAGCATTTACTTCCCCCAACAATATTTTTATTTATTGGTCAGTAGCAAGTATGCAAAAATGTGTGTTTTTTTATATTTACTTAGAACACCTTTACTGTAGGCCTCATATTTGAAAAAAAGTTAGGCTGTGGCCTTGGAACAGAGGGATATTTGCCACAACACAAAACAAGTCTTTTGATGGTGGATAAAATCCTTTGTTAAAGGCCTTGACTAACAATAACACTTCATATTATGATAAGAAAATGTAGTCCTTTGATGTGACATTGAAGGTAACCTTTTGCTATCCTATTGCCTATTAATTTTAGACATGATAAACATTAGCAACACACAAATACACATTATTTGTACGCTGTATTTACAATAGATTTGTGTCATGGCATCTTACTAACATTGGGTAGAAGCACCCAAGAGCTACAGGGGCAGGGAAAACCTTCCTTACAGTAAGGTAGTTATTCAAGGAAGAAACCTTGGGCAGATCCAGCTGCTAGGGGTCATGCCTGTGAGTAGTGGGTACAGTGAGTAGTTACCATAATAGTTACAAATAATCATAATTCCACAATATCCATATTAAGGTGGTCACACCAATGGTGGTTGTCAGCCAGACAATATCAATGTCAAGGAGTGAGGAGGTGGGAGTCCATTTTGTCCTTCTGGCTGGTCTATAGGTCTCAAGTCTACTTAGGAGGAGTTGGTGACGGAGAAGTCAACAAGTGAATGACTAGAGATGACAAATATGCTAAAGATGGCTGAAACGTTTGTCTTGCTTGTAATTCTTCCCAATAAACCGGTTTATGAACTGTATTTGGGAGTGCGGTTTATAATGAAAAATAACCCCCTTTCCATGTGCCCATAGAGGATTATAGAGGTTTATGTGAGCAGAGAAAGCACACGTTAGGCCATAATTCCACAAAATTCCATCATAGATTTTAATATTAAAGTTCATGAATTGCTAGAATTGTTGAGCCATCTTAAAAAAGCTAGAATTGGAGATTATGGTAAAATGTTTTGAGTGTTCATTACAATAATCAAGCCTAAAGATAACAAATGCATGTGTTCAATAGCATTGTTTCAGTATGAATAAGAACTTTCTAATCTTTCCGATACAGTTTTTAATGTTTTACATGACAGAGAGGTCCTGGTAAATGATTACCCCTGGTTTAAATGAGAGTGAAAGGCCGCAAAGCAAGTTTTGGCGGTAAAGTAGAACATCATTTAGCTGTTCAGGGCCCATTATCATAACTTCAGTTTTACATAGGTTAGACATTAGAAATTATTAGCCAAACAGGTTTATTGGTCAATGATGGAGCCTAGGAACAACTTTGTTCAATATACTGCATTTTACAAGTGGGAAGCTAATTCAAAACTTCTGCCCACCTAAAAACATTATTTCTAGAGGCATATTTAGAGTAAGGCAGGTCTGTGTCACTGAGAAAAGGTTGACGTTTGTACACATTTATTTTAAATAGGGGTGAAGGGACGTGAGAAGTGATGCATATAATAATTGATTTGCAATTCTAAGCTTTATCTAAATGTTACTTTACTTGATGAACTTGATTCTCTGCTTAAGAAATAAAAAAAGATACAGAAAAGAGCACCAGGAATTAATGGTTTTTCAATTTTTTTATTAACATTTTATTTTATTATCTTTCAAAATCCTGTCACAAATGACTTAAAAAAAAAAAGAAAAAGAAAAAATAAACACAGATGTATCCTGGGTACAACACTCACACATCAATGCACACATTCCCAAAATATTTTCTTTGGTACCTAAAATAATAATAATATTAATAATAAGGCAACTACATGAACTCTAGATGGGTCTAGATGTGTTATGCATCCTGTGCATTGCAAGCATTTTAGAGGTGGCTGTGGCGCACCAACCCCCTCCATCTCACACCAGCGTGGTCCACTGCAGATCATACACAACCACTCTCATTCACTCACACTAATCGAGCAGATAGTGCTTGTTGAATCGCCGACACACGGGAGGGAGTTTGGCAACAGGGTGAGCCAGCATATGTGATTGCATGCTTGCGTGTTTGTGAGAGCATCATGTGTGTGACCTTGCGCCTGTGAGAGTGTGTGCATGCACGTGGCCCTGCTTGTTGAGTGTATTCCACTGAGAATAGCACAAAGAGCTTTGTCAGTTTTTTTCCTTTCCAAGCGCAGAAGCTGCAATGCAGCAGGGCTACAAGAAGGCCGAGCAGAGCCGATATACATTACACCGTCTTCACGTGTCAGACACAGTCAAGTTTTACAGGAAATTATAAAAAGAATTGTTTAAGAGATAAAAATAACTATATGTATTGTTTTCCAGCATTGTCTTGACTTTCTCACGATTTTCAAGGTTTATTTTGGTCAAACAGATATATTAAGGTATAAATTTAGGTTCCTAAATACTGCACCAGCTCAGAAGAGGTTTCTGTTGGTCAACTCATGAGCTTGCTTCCAAAGTTAACAATGGGCATGACAAGCTGGAGGCAAGCAGGAGGAATCATTTACCATCCCTTCCATTAATGCAGAGACGAAACAATGATAAAGAATAAATGCATTCAACACCCACAGTATCAGAATGATAAATACAAGAGGTCTGGTATCCTAGGAACACCCAGTTCTTACTGAAAACTGTTATGGCAACCAGGGGAAAAAAACATGCCCTCCCATGTTTAAGTGTTCCCCCTACATATACAAAGCCAAACAGTGTGGTTAAGCCTTACTAGACTACAGCATGACTAGCGAGCTTCTACTTTAGGTTTTCAAAAATAGTGGGTTAAATTAGGTTAACCGGTTTTCGTTTTTAATTTCAGGATATACTGTACAGTAATAAGCGTTTTTACATGTCTCTTGCTGCTTTTTGATGCATCGTTTACATTTGCATTGCCTTTCTTAAAACGAACAACCTTGCACACAAAGGATTCTGATTAACACAAGATGGAAACCATACTCGATGAGATAAGTAGAGGTCTAGTTCTATAGGCTGACTAGATGACTTTTACAACCCTCTTTAAATGAGTTTGATATGGGTAGTCAATGGTTCACCACCAAAGAGTGCGGCAAGGCCCACCTCTGTTGCATTGAAGTGTTACCAGATTAAATGGGAGACCATATCAGATAATTTCAATCTCATGCCCCGCTAGTGCCTGTGTGATCTTGGACAGAATGGTCACCGCAATCAGGTGCCACAGCAGTCATGCCGTGTTGTGCCTAGGAAGAGGAAACTTTCGGCACTGGCCTAACCAGACATCACCTGGTACTCATGAAACCCCATACCACCACCACCACCACCACCACCACAACATCCCTCATCAGAAACACAAGTAGCACTGTGTTGCGCCCACACTGTGCTTAAAGCCAGGCTGCAGTAAACCTCGTTTAGTTTTTGATAAACCCAAATACTGCTCGCATACACCTGTTTGAGCTAATACTGCATTGAAATTGTTCGTGTGGTTGTGAAAACTTGTATTACAGTAAAAAAAAAAAGCAAACAAAAAAGATATATGTCTATATACACACATAATTACAATATAAAAATTAATCAGTTGCAGAACCAGAAAAAAAGAAAAGTTTTTTTTTTTTAAAGATTAGTTATATACAATGAATGGGCATCGAGTCGGCAATGATATGGCCAACTTTACAGAAAGAAAAGAAAAAGTAATCTGTAAAAGAACGGTTTCCGTGGAGCACTGGAACTTGGCGCGTGAACAGAGTGCGCTCAGAACTACAGACCATGTGCCAACTAGAAACGCTGCAGCCAGGAACCCCAAGGGGCACCATCAAAAGGGTTTTTTTTTTTTATTTCCCTCGTTTCCCCCCCCTCACTCCACAAACCCTCTCCAAAATATATAATGGAAGCAGCACAAAGCTTGCCTCACTCCACACCATATAAATTTTTGGGTCACCCTCAGCCTTACTTCTCTGCACTTAATTCCTCTTTCTCTGAGTGGCATGGTACCCCTCTTTCGTCCTAAGGGGGGTTTAAGAAAGGGTGTGGGCAAGGGAACTAGTGAGTAGAGAGGAGATTACAGAAAGGGTTTGGGGGGTGGGGTGGGAGTCTCACAGGATTAAATAGGTAAAGATGGCCATGATGGCAGCACTGATGAGGCCAGAGATCGGCACAGTCACAAACCACGCCATGAAGATGTTGCGGAACAGGCGCCAGTCCACTGCTTTGCGGGAGCGAAGCCATCCCACAGCCACCACAGATCCCACCTGACAGACACACATATGAACATTTTCAAAACCATGCAAGCATCAGATGAGGACATTATGGCTCATCGTTCGATCATGTGACGTGATTGTTTCTGGTGACGCCACAATTTCAGATTACCTTGCAGTGAGTAGTGGAAACGGGTAGACCAATGTTTGAGGCAACCACTACAGTGACGGCTGAGGCAAGCTCAATACTAAAACCGCTGCAAAAAGAAAAACAAAATAGGTTAGTACAAGAACAGAGTGAACCCAAAATATAGAGTGTGTGTGCAATGAAGGAGACCCATTGGACAGAGGAGAATCTTATGGAGGTGTGGCTGGAGCACCTCATGTGAAAGTGCGAGACCGACGGACACATAGACCGATGTGTTTGGAAAACATGGAGGAGATTATGTCCCCATCCCCCACCTATTTCTACCAAAAGATTGTGTTGTCTTCAGTACATGTTCTAGACATGGAGGGAATGGGGGGCAATTGAATGGCCTCTCTCACTGTGTGTGTGTGTGTGTGTGTGTACACGTGGTATGTACCTGGAAGGGGTAATGGGGGTAAGGTCACGGCCCATCGTCTGGATGACCCTCCTGCCCCACACCCAGAGTCCAGCGCAGATGCCCACACCACCGTAAAGCAGCAGCCAGATAGGGGTAGGGCTGTTGGATACTACCGAGCCACTCTCGTACACCAGCCACAGCGCCACCAGGGGACCAATTGCGTTACTGCATGGAGATACAGAAGCTGGTTACTCAGAGGATCAGATCGGTTATCACAAAATTCAAGTCTCAGGTAGCCAGTAAAATAAAGAACAGGGATGTTAAAAGGTGTCAACGTGTCCCCCCCCCCCCCCCCCCCCCCCCCCCCCCCCCCCCCCCCCCTCTCTCTCTCTCTCACCTGACATCATTGCCTCCATGAGCAAAAGAGCCAAAGCAGGCCGTGAGGATCTGCAGGAACTGGAAAAGCGTTGACACCTCGGGCCGGTCGGCCTCGGGCTCCTCCAGTGAGCTGCGGCTGCTGCCGGCATCCTCTTCCTCCTCAGGTAGTGTGAGGGCCACGTCACCCTCACCTAGGCCTTCGGGCGGCGCGCCATGCTCTGCCACTGCATTGCAGTAACTCGTGTAGCTGTCCATGCGCACACGTTTGCGCTCCTGGCCAGCGCAGGGCTTGTCGCCGCTTTCGTCGCCGCTGGCGGCCTTGAAGTCGGATTCTCGGAGCTTGAACTCGCTGTGCATGCCGATGATGGTCATGGTGTAAGAGGTGTAACTGTTGTTGCGGCGGATGGGTCGGTCCCCGGCCTCGCCCATGCAGTCACCCACCTTGGCCAGGTGCAGCTTGTGCAAAAGGTCCTTGTAGAGGCCAGAGTCCTTGTGTACAGTGTGGTACTGGCTGTAGCCATTGCTGGGGATGTGAGTAGGTCCAGAGCCCGTGTTGAACTGGACGTGAACAGTTTTTTGAACTGGGGAGAACATAAAGGAGAAGAAAATTTAGAAATGAACTTTGAACACAACGATAAGCAGTTAGCCTTTGTTATAATCCATCAAAAAAACAATGGTTTGGTTTAGTGAATTACACTGAGCAATTGAATGTCACATAAAATTCTGTACATGGCAGTTCATAATTCAAACCATAATTCATAAAGTTTCCATCGTGCAGGTTTTTCCTCAAGTTAAACAGATCTAGGAATTTTTAGCCTGCAGTCCTGTTTGCAGGGAAGAGCAATTGATGACGGGACTCACCGTTGTTGGCGTTGGTCTCCATTTCCTTGGTGTACACATCATCCGAGTCTCCGATGTTAAAGGTCACGCGGCGCTCCTCGGCTGGAGGTGGGGCCTGAGCAGGGGTGGCAGGGGCACTTTGGGGCTCCTCTGGCACAGCCTTAAGGATGGGGCAGGTGGCCAACTCCCGCTTCTCCATCAGAGGGCTCTCAGATGGACTAGAGGACTTGTTTTCCCCTGAGAGAACAAAAAGAGGTAAAAGAGAAAAATTAGAAATTTGGGAAGGGGGGGGGGGGGGGGGATAAGTACATAATCTGATGCAGACACAGATAGACATATCCAAATAAAAAAAACAAGCTTTTGCCTAATCAAACCATGGAAGCCACCCTGGTCAAATTCCACAGAGATAAGCTCTAATTAGACGGCTCATGTTTGTCAAACAAAAAGAGGCAGAGTCAAAAAAAGAGCGCTGATTCCAGTTGAAAGGCTAACAGCTACTCATGTAGCCTAGGAGACATGTGCAGGCAGATTTGTAACAGGAGACAGGGACTGCTAAAAGGCTCTCTGGCCAGCCTTCAGACATGTCTTGTGACTGATCGCATTTTTTAAAAAGAAAAAAGAAAAAGAATAATTGGCAAACATAATGAAGGAAGACCATTACAATATCAGTGAAAATAGGCATCCCTGTAGTCTGTCACTCATTAAACCGACATTCAATCCCTGGGCATAAAATGCTGACAAATGTGGAATGCGCAGATATGAAAACCCAAAATCCTGCAGTGCAGATATAAACTGACACTGAGTATGAAATGATGGTTCAACCAAAGGTGAAGGCCATCAAGTCTCCGATTCCGCACACAACTATACACAAGCCAGTGGGTGACCTGAAATTGAAACCAACAGAACTCTTGGGTGTTTAGAGACCATAAAACTTGTGATTCTGACAGAAACCTGGGGACAGCAGTCAAGGTTCAAAGGCTAAAGGGACCACTTCAGGCACAGCCTTGGGTTCACCTAGGGTCTCCCGGGGCACAGATCACTGGGAGCTACCTGTCAACACGTTGAGTAAACTCAGAAGGCTATTCCAGTCCTGAAGGCGGAGGCCAATTACTGGATCACGGTGACCTGATTATACCTGAATGACCACAATGTGAAGGCCCAGACACTACGCCAGGCAAGCACTATGACACAGTAATCCTAACACAACCTCTCCTCTCACGGGGTGACTCACAGCAAGCAGAACCCAACAGGGGAGCAACAGATTATAGTATAAAAAAAAAAAACCCACCAACACCTTCGTTTGCACCTTAAACAAGGACTTAGGCTTTAAAGTAGAGCTTCTCTCCATCATTCTTGAATGATTTTCTCTACATTATACCCAACACCAGACCAAAATATTACACCAAACACACTCCACATAGTTTACATCTAGGGCACATCGACCCAAATCCAAAAACAACATGAACCACACACACAGGATTACACCTGTACACACAATCACTGAATGACTGAATGATCAGACAGCATGACAGAAGGCAGCGCATTTTCTGACCCCGATTAGCGTCAGGGGCAAGTTTGAATTTCCTTGAGGGGCTGCCAGCCAGTGGACATGTGGACCCTGGTCTGATGGTGCTAAACACTGCCTGTCAGGTTGGCAGCGTTTAGCACCAAGAGGACTTACTCAACTTAGCCAAGCTCACCCAAATCCAGGGCAGGCCATCACAGTCCATATCTGAGCAATGTGTTTGATCAGAGGGAAGCTTTAAATCCTGGATTTAGGTGAACCATGTGACACCTGCAGTCAGAGCAGGAGAAAGAGCAATAGCAAGATTGGCAGCAGCTTGGCACCCTTTCTTGGCCAAAGCTGTTGAACAGCATTGAGACACAATGCGGTTTCTCATCTGAAGCCAAAGCCATTTAGTGGTGTCGTCTCAAACCAACTTCACAGCTGCGCCCTTCTGGCTAACTGGCCATGTGACAAAGCTGGATGGGGGGGGGGGGGTGAAAAAAGGCCTCCTTCTTAGCACCATCATGTTGGCCTGCTAATGTTTATTATAACTTGAGCCTTCAGAACGGGAGCGGGCTCAACAGTCCTCCTAATTAGGTTTAGCAAGTGGACAAAAAAAAAAAAAAAAAAAAAAAAAAAAAAAAACCACAGGCTGGGGCAAACTTCAGTTGCGACGCAGTCAAATATCTTGTTGATATCCTTTACACTTCCTAACCGCATGGGATGAGGCACACAGAAAAGACGACATGGGATTGGCTGGCGAGGATCTACAGGCACGTGCTTCTTTACCCAAATCTCTGAGGGCTGTAGACAACACCAGTGGCGGTGCAGGTGCTGTGCAGTGGACATGCAAATAAGCTTCCAAGGTGCTCTGCCCATCTAAAAATAGCTCCAACAGATTCAGCTACTCTGCTGGACCTTGATCTATAGATGTATGAAAAGGTGATGTATGAAAAGGTGCTTTCAAAAAAAGTGCAGTATAAACATGCACACTTATCAAGACATGTGTACAACACGAGACAAACATAAGACAAATTTAAGATTAAAGTATCTCTGCTTTGACCTGTTGGCCCAAAGTGGAACCCGAGCAAAAAAAAAAAAAAAAAAAAAAAAAAGGCTAATAAAGCAAACATTTTTTTGACCAGAGGTAGGCAGTATAAACTTTAAGTATACATTTTTTTTTTACAATAGCAGCCTACCACAATAGCGCAGTAGGCATTCACAATGGGTACAAACAAGTAGTATACCTTTGATACCTTTGATTAACAATCCCATGTTCCATAGATCTGCAGCAAATTTTTGTCAAAATCACAAGCAAATTTAGGTTGATTATTCAAGTCTTAATCAAATCTAGTCATTATAATTTATATTCAGTAGCCTAATTTATGTACCCTTTTACCATGCCATTGTTAGTTCAACATTGTTGCTTTCGATTAAAGTGCAACAGTTTTAGTTGGTGTCGCCATTTCCCTAAACAACACTTTAAGGTGTTCTGAGTGACTAGCATCTTTGGTACATCGCAACATGGTGGAACCAAGGTGGAATCTATTTGCAATTAAAGGGATAGTTTGGTTTTTACACATTAAACCCCTTTCACAGGTTGTCTTAAATGCAATAAAGTGGTTGTCATTGAAATTTTGACAATTGCTTCAGTCTCGGCTATTTGGGAAATGTAGAATCGCCTCTGGCTGCCTTCAAAATGGCTAGCAATGGGCATGTGTTGTTTCTATCCTTAAAACACTGGTTTTAAAAAAGTGCTACTCACCAAGTGGTTAGTGGTGCTCAATGATGTTCCAAAACATGTATCGTAGCGAAATAAAGCTTCCGTCATGTTTTATTTGACACTTTGTTTATATGAAGGAGCAAATAGATCCCTATGGGACTTACAAAATGGCAAATGAAACATGACAAAAACTGTTTTTTGCTACGATACTTGGGTTGGAACATCAGCAAACGCCACTAACCACTCCATGAGTAGCACTTTTTTAAAACCAGTGTTTTAAGGATAGAAACAACACATGCCCATTGCTAGCCATTTTAAAGGCAGAGGCGATTCTATATTTCCCAAATAGCCGAGACAGGAGCAATCATCAAGATTTTGGTGTCAACCACTTTATTTCATTTTAGACAACCTGTGAAAGGGGCTCAATGTGTTAAAAACCGAACTATCCCTTTAAGAAGGTACTTACGTTCAATCTTCTTCTTGAGATGTGGACAAACGGCAAACCAGACGATGAGGGCCGTCAGGATGGCACAGCCAATGGAGATGAGAAGTACACCCCACCATGGCACCTTGTCAAAGCCCAACACTGTGGACCCAGCAGCCAGATGACAGGAGAGAGGAATGAAATGGGGGAAGGGTCAGGAAGAGGGTGAGAGGAGAAAAGGTGGTTTTGAGACAAGATGGCAGCAGACGCTACCATGCCCTTCACCCAGCCCAGACAGACAGACAGACAGAAAAAAAACAAGAGAGTGCAAACATGGGGACGTGGAAGACATCTGGAGCCATTAGCTATTATTAGTAAAACTGGTCAGCTAGTCTGAAAGTGGTGCAGACGCGGTTAGCTCAGGACCTGACATCATACTGGCTAAACCACAGTAGGAAATTGGGTAGGAAAAATAATATGCAAAAAAGCAGCATATAGGAGAAAAACAATAGGGACAAAAAAAGGTCATTCCACTGTGTGCTACAGGGAGGGTAGTGTGGGCCTTTGGTTACACAACGCTTAGATTTCTGGATCAAACAGGTGGATGCCTTGTGTGTTAGGAAAAAGGAACATCAATTCTTTTCTGTGAGTGTGAGAAACCTCCCAGGAAGAGAGAGAGGGGGAAGGGCTGAAACTTCAGGCTGGCCTGTACCAAGCCACAGTGGCCATGAAATGGGGCTGTGCAGCAAGTGGAAAAGTGGCGTGTTTAAAAGTGTGTGTGCGTGTGTGTATGTGTGTTTGAGAAAGAGGGAGAGAAAGAAGAAAGGCAGCATGAGGGTGACGAATGCCCCATCTGCATGCAGTATGCACTGCATACATCTCATCTGGGCTCTTGCGCAACAGCACCCTGCAGGCTGGCACAAGGTCGGGGGCAGCGCAATTGACGCGTGGACAAAAATGTCGCAGTGACCCCGACCAACTCTCACTCCTCTCCCGTGCTGGACATTCCCCACTGCACACGGTCACCAAGGACCTTAAATGGCGATGCAGCATGGCAGATCGCCGACCGCCGCCGCCCCCCCCCCCCCCCCCTACAAAACCATCTTTAAAAAAAAAAAGGTAGGAAAGGACAAAGGAAAGAAACTGATGTAGGAGGAACCACACTGGCAGAAGAGGAGCGGCGGAGTGTGTGCCAATGCTGCGGTGAGGTGGAGGCGGTGGGGAGCGAGGATGTGACCAGCATGCTGAGAATGGATGAGGGGGCTGGTAGGCCAGATGGTAGTCATTATATATACACTGTACAATTGCTCCTCAGACCACTTCATCATACAGAAATCTCTTACATAGTAGTTAATTAAAGGCAAACAGTGTATAGAAAGGTGTTTGCTTAAAGCTATATGACTGCACACATGGCTACATCTTAAAAAGATAGAAAAATAATAATAAAAAAGTAAATAATAAAAAAGGGGTGTGGGGGGTTGGTGAGGGGTGTGGAAAAAGACAATAACTGGCCAACTATACATGAGTGTCTGCCAAGCTGCTTCTCAGTGTGTGTGTGTGTGTGTGGTCGTCATTTACAAAAGGGCACAGTGTGCCTGGCCCTTCTTCCCGTCCCTCCCCTTCAGCAGTGATTCACACACACAGGCCTCCTCACATGCCCGTGCAGCAGACTGCGGTAAGACAGCAGCAAGGGGGAAAAAAAAAAAAATTGTATACTGCAGTTACGCAACTCTAAATCATCAGTCAACAGGAGTGCTCACAGGGGAGTGAGTGTCAATGACACAAGCGCGCACGCACACACACACACACACACACAGGAGGATCGGAAGGGCATGGACTTTGGCGTCCTAAAAGAGCCCTGGGCTAAAATAAGCCTGATCGACTTCAGAGTTCATTTGTTCAGAGGGGTGCTAATGGCAAGTATGAACGGCAGGGTGGGATGGTGAATGAGAGAGCATGGATGAGCCAGGACTCAAGATCTTTTGGTCTGGTTTGGGCAGTTAAAACCAATAGGAAAAAATTAAACAACTTTAAAAAAGCCCTGGTGATTAAAGCTGGCTGGCTGGAAGAGAGCAGGGAAAAAAAACACCCCACACTTACAGAGTTGGCAAGACCATTCGTGTGTGTGGGCATGCCGTGTTTGGTAGGGATACGGGTGTGGCGCCGTACCCACTTCCTCTCCCGCCAGTGTGGCCGTCACATTGGCCCACAAGGTTGTTTTTTTCCGCCAGGAAGGGATCATCCCGCGTGCTTGCGGCATAGCTATGACTGTCTCTGACTCAGCGTGGGGTGGGTGGGGTGCTGGAGAGCACGGTTTTTGCCATGTACGCCCCCCCCCCCCCCCTCATTCTTTTCTCTTTCATGGACCCGATCTGTCATTTCCATCTGGAAATTTTCCATTGTGTACTTCCTATGCTGTCTGTCTGCTATGTTTGCACTAGTGGGTCACTAGGCAATAACTAGCTGTGGGGGGGTCTGCGACAAATGACAAAGGTTGACAAACCTAGAACCATTGTGCACCGTAAAATACTTTTTGTTTACTTCCCCATTTAGGGGAGGAACAGAAAAGGCTACGATGTTCTAGCCATTTCAAGTGCTACATGCCCATCAAGTGGTTACTTATTGAGAAGTCCTCAAGAATTGTGGCACTATTGCTAGTTATTTCCTTATCTTATCGTTCCCTTTCTTACGGCCATCCGTTTATTTTTTACAGCCCATATGAAGTAATTTTACACAACTCCACTTCCCATACACAAAAGAAACATGGTCATATGGATGGCACAGATCAACAGTTGTACTTCCACACTCCACACAAAGGGGCAACACTTTGTTTTTGATCACCAGGCAACCAATGCCCCCCAAAGTCTGTTTTCCAAAGAGGAATCAGACCAGAAAATTTGCATTCCAGCAGACAGACAATAACTAGGGGTGAGTGGTGGTGGGGGGCCAACAGCAGGCCTGTTGCGTGGATAGTAAGAGGGGGAAGGCAGTCAGTCTCTTGAATGCCATAAGCTCTCCATGACAGAGGCAGCCACATGGAAAACTACTGATCGCTGTCCAAGACTAAAAGTCAATTTGCATAAAAAAAGAAAGAAAAATAGCGTACAACTCTTTTGGGGAGCCGTGTGTTTTTTGGGTGGAGGGAGGTGGGGGCAGTGTGTAGCGTTAGTCTGTCCAGCATGTCAAAGCGCTGACAGCAGATTGTGGCGATAAAGGGAAATGTGACACTGGCTTTTCTGTGGCTTGCACAAGCTGGGTGTAACGGCACTGTGGGGGCGTGGTGGGCTGGGGAGGTTGTAGCAGAAACTTCCAGGCATGTTATTCGCGAACACTGAATAACTGTTAGGTATCTCTGGCCTATGCTGTACTTTTGGAGGAGTGGTGGGATGGGGGGGGGGGGGTGTCGGGTGTGACACAGGGGCACATGATTTCCAAGCCGCTGAGTGTCCCCGAGCTGGCTGAATCCAGTGTATACGTACGCATGCACTGAAAGGGGAGTCATTTGTAATACCACAGAGCTGCTGACTTTTAACATCTCAATCCTGCAGACACATGTTTTCACCTTCAGTGAGCCCAGCAGGCCTGCCTGCTGTGCCACACCGAGGTAACTGTAATAAGGAATGTGACACGGGATCTCTGAGCCAGTCAAGATAAAACTAGAACAAGGAGTTCTAAACTGAAGGGCGGGAGGTGTAGGCTCCTTTTTCTTTTTTTTTTTGACAAATCCCACTTTTTTCCACCACTGGCTTCAGCTAACCAGTTCAAGACAAACACACTCGATTTCACAGGGGCCAAAAAGGGAGTGTGAGGGACATAATAGTGAGACACTTGAGGTCTGCCAAGCTTTTTTTTTTTTTTTTTTTTAAAGAAAGTTAAAGGAATTGCATAACCAGAGGTGGGAGTTGGCCCTGTACCTGAATGAACTGGTTTGGTAAGGAAGCTATAAAAACTTCTTTTGGATTTAAAGATGGTAATCTGGTAGCACCTGACTTGGGCGAAGCAGCACTTTAAGAGAGGCCAAAGATCAGGATAATCCTCCCCTTAATCGCATTCTGTCACTAGCAGCAATGTGGGTCTCAGACAGTATGCGTGTATGTGTACGACATTACGAGCATCACCCATCTGATGTACGAGAAGGCAAGTCTGTGTGTGTGCGTGTGCGTGCATGTATGCAGGCTGGCTCCTTCAGGGCTTAGCTCTTTATACTCCAGCCTACTCAACCATATGTGAGAGTCTGTGTGTTGGGGCTTAGGATTGAAGAATGAGTCTGGTATAGTTTTTTATGGGAGTGCTCTGGTTATCGTCTGTCTGAGTGGTACTTACATTTCTCTTTATAGACTGTGTTGGGAGTGTAAAAAAAAAAAGTGTGGTTTTAACCCTCAGGAACAAAACACTTTACAGTTAAAAGGAATATTTTACAGGAATTTCTCAACTCCCAACTTGCGTCATAAGAATAGGTTAGGGAAAGGCGGATCAAAAAAAAAAAAAAAAAAAAAGATATGACTACAGGGATGGGCCATTACTAGAAAACAAGAATAAACTTGACTGCAGCATGAGATAAGGATGGCGAGAATTTTGTTCCATTGTGGTCTAATTACTGGCAGCTTTGTTATAACACTGGGTGTTTTTCAATTCAGGGTAGTCACATCAAACACCCAACTCCAGAAGAAAAAGTCTCCAAAGGCAGCCTTTTCAAAGAGTACGGCTGCATCTATTCAGAAAATTGATAATTAAGTTTTTGGTACAGAAGGCCCAATTCTCTACATTTGCTGAGCACTGCCTCAATTGTAAAACTGTTACTAGCTCAGTCTAGTTCCTATTCATTTCATGTTACCAAAACAGTCCCAGTAAATACCCAAATTATGCCTTATAAAGGCCATGTTTAATAGACTGGTTTAATCCTTATAGCTGCACATTAATTCCAATCAGTTCCAGAGGGCCCATATGCTTGTGCTGTGCATGTGGTATGACTGAGTGTGTAAAGTTGGGAGGTGTGTGAAAAGTATGTGTGTGCGCACACACACACACTCAAAGAGTGCGTATCTGGTCATACTCTGGCCTGTAGCCTTCACTTAATGGCCAGGGCCAAGAGACTCCGTGAAAAGTTGATCCCTGTTGGTAGAAGAACAAAAAAGGAGCAAAAATTGCTCATTTAATAGGGGTTCAAAATGTGGATTGACTTAAAAAAAAAAAAAAAAAAAACCAACAACATTTGAGCATACGCGCACAATAATCTTTTCTGTGTGAAAAAGCATCACCATGACTAGGGTGGAGGATTGTTTGACAACCTCATTTAATTTCCCTCCCCTTTTCAACCTTTTCCTCCAGTGTTGGACAAGGACGGAGAGTGAGGCAAGTTACAAAAACAGTTAGGGAGATTTCAGAGACAGAGAAAGAAACCACAGTGCAAAGTCCACAATCATCATCACCCATCATCTCACTAGTTTTCCAGTCACTGTCCATTGTCCAGTCCTCCCAAGCACTTACGACTTTAACTGGGGCAGGCCTGAATACTGTGAACATACTGAGGTGGGGTAGGGTGGAGTGGGTTGGGTCCAGAGATGTGGTAGCTTGTTTAACGCGCAAAGAAAGGTTGACAGACATGCGAGACGAGACGAGGGGTTTTGAGACACAGAATCACCACACAAAAAAAACTATGATACTCACTCGGCGCTCCTGTGAACATTATGGAGAACAGGTTTATCCCCATGGTGATTGCGTAGAACACAGGCAGAGCTTTCAGGCCATTGGGCACCGGGTCTTTCTGTAGGGAGGAAGCAATTCAAAGAGATTCAGAAGATTACCATCAGCACAAACTAAAAGCCAGCGTGACCGCTCAACTAAAGAGGAGAGATGAAAGTCACGGAAAACAAGTAAAGCAACACAGGCGGACAATATTATAGCAGACTACATTTGGCACGAATGCCACTAGATACTGGAAGACCAGTGCAGACTTGTTTGTTTGTTCCAAACAGAAAGGTGAAATGAACAATGAACCTTTCACGGAGCAGAGAGAAAGAAAGATAGAAAGAAAGAAAGAAAGAAAGAAAGGAGAACTGAATAGGACATCCTTGGTCCATTAGCCGATTTACAAACTCATGATCTGGGTTTGCTAAATGAAGGAACTTACCTTATGCAGAATGAACATGCGAACAAAGTAAAACAGAACGCCAGACATGATGCCAGAGAGAAGTGGTGAGAGAAACCAGGAGGCAACTGTGGGGACACAGAGGAAACATGGTCATTAACCCTCAGCTCATACTCTACCTACCATGCCTTTATAGCAACAAGATTTTTCCCACTGCAAACTACACAAACCTGACACTGACATATTCTGAAAATGAACACTCAAAAGCTTTTTACAGTGTGAAGCCGACTCACCAATTCGCAGCAGCTCAATCCATCTGACCCCTTCCTGACCCTTGGCCACCAATGTGAAGCCGATAGTCGCACCTACGATGCAATGGGTTCCAGAGATGGGCAGCTTAAGGAATGAGGCCAACAGCTGCCACACAGCTGAGCCTAGAAGAACAATGACAAACGGAGAGAAAGTATCAGCACTACATAAATCACACATTACGCACTAAGTTCTTCAGATCACACACTGAGAAGGGACAATAATGCTGTCTTATCGACTTTTTAATTAATAAATTATTTACTTACCAAACATGGAGCTGACAGATCCAGCCATAAGCACGTGCTCAGAGCCATTGTACATGTTCACATCAATGATGCCTTTGCGGATCGTCTCGCTGACCTTTGCTCCTAGTAGCACCGAGCCTAGAGTCTCAAACACTGTGGCCAGGATGCAGGCCTGCCTCAATGTCACAACCCCAGATCCCACGGCTGTGCCAAATGAGTTAGCCACGTCGTTTGCACCCACCGAGAAGGCAAGGATGAAGGCAATGATGAAGCCCACTATCAGCAGCCAGAGGTAGCTCTCCAGGCCTGCTTGACTGGCCATTACCATGCTCACCAAAGTGACTGAGGCAATAGTTGGCGAAACCATTGTGCAATGTTATTCGTTTCCTTCAAGATACAAGTATGACTTTCACAATTTTACAGGGATTGTCTACCAAAATTTGGTAAGCAATTGGTTTTCTCAGCAGCACACTGGAATAATTTAGGATTGAGGTACTAGTGTTATTAGTGATACTTCTTGCTTCAGCCCCCAGACCAACCTACACCCTTTGACTACTAGTGCTCAGAAATGGCAAGTAACAACTGACTTGCTCTTCTAGGAACAGCAACAAGTTAAAGGGAACGAGGTGGAGAGTGGGTGGAGCTATTGCTATCCTCTCAAGAGACTAGTTTTGCTACAATTCGTCTGGCTTTGGTGAATTAAGCAGCCTGACAGAACAGCCATTGTGAGACAGCCACAGTAGGTGAATGAAGGAGCATCCTGTAAGGAAAAGGGGACAGAAAAAGAAAAAAGAAAAAAAAAGTTGTTTCCTGGTTATGCAACAGCTTCCCATGGAGAATGTTTAGACAGCATAAGGTCATCAATGTATCCATCTTCCTTCCAAGGTATTCATTAAAATGTATACTACTGACATTTCTACAAATGTCCTGATAAAACAAGATCAAAGGTATGCATTTTCACCCAACCAAATGTAGCAAATCTATAATGATCGCAAGTTCTAACAAATAAATAAAATTGCATAACTTAATCTTTCACGTTTTCGATCTATATTTTTTCCCTTTTTTTCGCTTCCATTTTCATATTTGCAAAATAGGCCATTCACAGAGGTTTCTTTAACATCATTGTATCACGTCTTTTTTTTAAACTAACTCCAGGAAAGTGTTCTATTAAGAATTCAAGCTATCTGCCATTAACACTCAAACTTCACGTTTACAGTCTGTTCAGCAAAGTATATGGGCATACAAGTCTAGGCAAGCATAATGACAATACGAGTACACAATATTAGTGATCAACCTGACTCGACTGCAACGTTAAGTCAGCGTGGTTAAGTTTACGTTATCCCTTTTAGTTGCTTTACGTGAAAGCCTCGAAACGGAGGCCATTTTATATGGCGTGTGAACAATGCCAAAAACTTCCCATCACTGATCTCTAAAGAATAACAATATACAACCATCGGATAGATCTACTGAACGTCATCCTACTTGATGACCAAACGTGATGACCTGATGACTGAATGTCATCCTACTTGACGACCGAACGCCTTAATGACCGGGAAGTTTGTTTACGCCGTGAAAGCCAATGTAGGCTGCTTCACCTTACCGACTTATTTGGCATAGCCATTATTTTGATGAGGTTTTGCATCAAGTTTTAAAGCCTCAAAAAATATATTATACCATACATTGAATAGCCTTACCAGTTGCAATAATAACAATAGCAACATATTGCCTAATAATAATGGCATCTGTATTTACGAATGTACATTTTAAAATCATTGACAAAGCTTAATTATAATAGGGAATTGTTGAATCAGAATAACAACAGTTTGGAAATGTGTAAAGCCTATTAGCCTATTCTAATATTGGCCTATTGTTATTCTTCATTAGGTGTGGTAATATTGGAGTTTCATAGAAAAATAGGTCTACAGATAAGTATGGCTCTCTAGCTCGGTTCATGGACACACAAAAGAGTTTTTTTTCCGAATCTGGAGAAGTTTGTTGGCATCATGCATCATAGACAACATTACAGGTAAATGAATTGGAGTTAATATCAAACGTTTACATTCATATATTTTATGTCGTCACATAACGCGACACGCCCACTTATGCAGACCACTGATCTAGTGATGCAGACCGAAACTATTCACATTTACTGCACAGATAATAATTAAAAAGACGATAAAATAATTTCAGACTTGGCGTGAGATTTCCTTCTTGATCTTGAGAAGTGGCAACTGATTTGATGGCTGTTTTTATTAATCATGCCATTACGTTGAACGTAGATTTCATGAAGTTTCAACACTCCTACGTGTTCTTACAAGACGCTTCAAGTACCACCATAATCCCACAAAATGTACCAATTCTGCCACATATTGGGGAACACGTAAGTTCACATAGGTCCAGGTAGCCTTGTTGTGAAAAGCGAATTATTCACGTACATGACAGTTAGGCAGGTGGTATGACGTTCAGTTGGTGTACGGTCGGAAGATTTTTGGCACGAATCACCCGCCATAATTTTAACCCTAATGAGGATTTGATAGTCGGTTGAATAGCGCTACACTTAACGACAGGCAGTTCATACGTCAAGTGATGGGTTGCACAGAACATTATAACATGTAACAGCAATTGTGAGGTTCGCGATGAATGAGGGTCCATTTTGAAAAGCGTGATGTTAATTCAACTAACCAGGAAGAAGTTTGCCAACAAAAAGGAGAAATGTCAATGCATAAATATCTTAGTGTAAACCATCTTGAAACATCTGTGAATCATTGCGATCCGCAAATCGAATAACTGCATGTACAACAGTGCAAAATACAAGACCGTACGTGAAATTATAGCTTATAGTGTACATTTCCTACCAAGATGACGCAAATAACCGGCTGTCTAACACGTGTCGTCATTCATTCAGTTCTTAATGGCGTTAGGAAAACGCTACAGAACCCAATTCAATAGCAGCAAAGTCTTTGAAATACAAAACCGACAACGTCACTGATGTTTAACAATACAAAAATACTGTAAATAATGAAGTACGCTTGGCTAATTGTGGGCAAATGTAACGTCAGATTTCACAATATACGTCAGTTAGCATTGCAGCTAACATTATTCTATGACAAAGGGGTGGTGGTAACTACAACCAAGAGAACAGAAAATCAATATAATATAATAAGAAAAATACTTACCACACACAGCAGTAACGACGCTAAAGATGAAAGTTGTTTTTAACCGATGCTCTTTTTCAAGGGAATTCAGCCCGCCCTAATCGCTATATTCGGCGCGCGCGGGATGTGGAACCAAAAGTCCCTGACTGTAACTCACCTCTTAAATAAATATCGTAGTTGTGTTTACTAAATATTTCATGTGTTATAGTATTGCGGATTTCTCCCGAAAGCTTTAAAACTAACCCTGACACTAGCCGAGAAAACCGCCTGACTCAACCCTCTACTTCTGCTCGAGCGGCCTGTGTGCGTACTATCGATCTAAATGGGTGATGGGGATATGCTTTTATGGCCAAGTCTGGGGAGGTGGCAGCAATGACGTTCAAGCAAGAAACTCCGCCTTAGGAAAGATACTGGCTCTTGGAGCCATAGACTGTTGGAGCGAATTGAATGGATGAATGAAATTGAGTATAAAAAGCGGTAATATAGTACAATAAAAAAAAGTATTGTCGACAGATAGTAATATTTTTTGCTTATATGTTCATCACTCATCGCCATCAAGACAAACCATTACTCATCATTACTGACTTGGGTGCAGCATTGGCTGTATATAGTCATATAGTATGTATATAGTATGACTCTTGATTAGCTAAAATCCTAAAATTGTTGATAGGCCTATTCACTTTTCATGTGAGTGTTCTCATTTCGTACCTTTTTCCCTCCCCAACTCGGCGGATCTGTCAGTGGCTAGTTGTAGGACTTTTACACCATCTTGTGGAGATTTAGTGTATCGCAGCCGTACACCTCTCAAAGTAAACACGATGTTCTTCACGTAACAGCCTCGTAAACCATATCAGCCTTAAGCCACAGTAGAGGGAATTTCCTTCTCATTCACACTCTGGAAAATATCATTGTATAAACATTTAAATTTCTTAAATATTATAAATATTTAAACATTTTATGTTTAACCACTATCTGAATTATTGCTTTTACTCTTTTCCTGCAACCATCAACACATTCAAATAACATAACTTGCGTGATACTAACTCAAAAGAGAACACTTTATTTTGACCAGGCGTGCCGTGAACGCCTTTTCACCTTTTCGACAATGGGTCCTGGTCCTAACGCTTTGAACTAACTTGCTAGCGCCTAAGAAATACAACTGATAAATAAGATGCCCAATCAGAATAAAATACTTTGAAACTTTAACCAATGAAAATCATTTTCACCATCGGATATTTTAACGTGGGAGGTATTCCATAAAGTTCGGTTGCAGTGCACTGTTGCTGAAAAGCATGCAGTGAGGGATCGTCTTTAACAGGGGCTTGAAAGAACCTTGACAAGGGAGGAAAGGGGAATGTAAGCAACTGGCATCATCGTGTGTTAGAAAAGTGTTTTGCTAATTATAAATAATAATATTTAATTCGCTCAGCTCTGTAGTGGCGTGACGGCAATGAGCGAAAAGTACCCGATGTTGTGAGCTAGTTATCACTTGGTTAGCCAGTTAGACTAAATGTCAATTTACGTGCTTCAGTTATGTGCTGATCTGCACTGATTATTTAATGTTTTGAAATTTCCCCCGTCCGTTGTTAAAACGCGATGCAATGTTTGGCACGTAACCTAATGGCCCTTTGCAGTTAACGTTACTGACTCAAGCTGCAGCTAACTAACGTTAGGGTAATAGCTGGTGATGCGACCTAACCTTGCGTCATTAATTTAATCTTCATAGCTACAAAGTGACATTGGGAATCGAATTGCCCATGCCCCTAAAATGTGACATAACGTTGGATTCGGAAAAGTAACGTTAGGAGTCGTACTTCAATTAACTTGGTGCTTAAGATAGTTAAAGCTATCTAGCAGAAAGTGACTTCAATGCATGTGGTGTTTCTTCACTATTAGTCAACCATTTTTGGCACTAGAAGATTGATAACGATTATTGTCCGTAGTCAAGTTGATGGTCAGAAAATTTGAGGTGAAGTTTGTCAAATCTAGATCTCCAGGAACAGATTCGCGTTTTGTTGCGTAATTGGTACTTATTCGTGGTCAAACATGTTCCCGTCCATGCAACGCCGCCCACTCTGCGATATTAGTGTCCGTGCAGTGAGGTTGCAAAACTTTACCAGACATTTTAGGGACGGTCCAGTCAATAATGGCAAGAATAATACTAAACCTGGAACTGCTGCATGGCTAGGCCAACGTTTGGGCCTGGCGCTCGCATGGCTCCAGAGAGCCGCAGAGGGTTCAACCGAGACAAGTACAGGAAAAAAGAAGGAAGGCCTGATATCCATTTTTGCCAATCACTGTAGTTTTGTCACAGGCCAGAGGCTTCGGCGTGCTTTTCAGATCGGCGAATTGTACTCTAATCTGTACTCTGAGCGCACAAGGTGGACGCTTGTGGGTAACATATGGCGCCGCTTGCAGAGCAAAGGTGCACCGACCAGGAAACTGCTGGCTGCTCTGGCGGGCGTGTTCATGTGGGATGATGAGAGGATTCGTGATGAAGAGCTTCGCAGGTAAGGCCTGGGATAGGGATTTGAACGTACGTTATACTAGTAAATATTGGTTCATCCTCTCATTGTGGTATAATTAATATAAAGTTCAACTGTTTTATTTTGCTCAGGAACCTAGGTAAATGTGTTCTATTTTTTTCATCCGCACAGGTGTGCTTGGGAGCTTCAGGCACTGGAAACGGTCAAGAGTCAGAGTTCCACTCCAGAGAAGTTTGCTGGGCAGATTGATGTTGCTTGGGAGGTGGTCATTGAGAAGAAGACCTTCAAAGTGTGGAGACGACCCATTGAAGGGAGCCACCTGTTTGAATACAGAGGTCAGAAAAAGACAGAGAGAGAGTAGGCGTCACACCGATGGCCATTGTCGCAAAAAAGTGACTGTAGACTGGCATGATAAACTAGAGTCATACTGTGCCAAAATTCGAACCTGTGCTGTGTATGTTTACTTCACGTCTGCTTAATACATGGACAGAATGACAGGTCTTGATTGCCTTTATTGAGTGTTTTGCCTGCTCTCTGCATTAATTGCACTAATTATTATCTACTGACTGTGCCATCTTTCTGCCTTTACAGTATTTGGTACCTATACTGACATTACCCCCAGGCAGTTTTTCAATGTCCAGGTAAGGAGAATGTTTCTAGATTCAAGGCAAAGTTAACCTGTTTGTAAACACAATGGCAACACTGTAGTGCTAAAATGGACTAGGATTCATGGATTGATGGATTGTACTCCCACCTGCATGTCTGCTGCGAAGGAAGTGTGATAATTTTAGCTCCTGACCTTTTCTCAATCTCTCCCTCCATCTCACCTTTGCTCCAGTTGGACACGGAATACAGGAAGAAATGGGACGCTTTGGTTATCAAACTGGAGGTGGTTGACAGGGATGCCAAAACTGGCTCCGAGGTGGTGCATTGGGCAACGCATTTTCCCGTGAGTTTATGCTATGTAACTGCATACTTTACCACAGTCATGTAGGCAGGACAAATCAGTGTAGAAGAGCAATCTATCCCCAACAAACCCACCTAGTTTATGCTGTCTCACTAAGCCAATGTACAGTAACTAAGAAATCATTGATCTGACCCATGTCAAAATTCACCTAGAAATGAAGATGACCTCTGCCTTTGTAAGACCTTATAGGTGCTCTATGGGAGCCTGCAGGATTTTAATGTAGGCATACCCCCTTGATTGGCTAGCTGTCTGCCTCCTATATACATTGTGAAAAAATCTCGAAAATCCTGCCTTTAAAATAGTGCACTGCAATTGCAGTGGCATACTGCTGTATATGCTGAGTTTATGCAACTTATTGTATCATTTATTAGCTGTAAGTACTCGCAGGCCTTTAAGATATTCATCACGCACTGTTCCTCATGTGCATCTCTGGACTAATCAAATAATCTAGAGACTCAGAAAACACTAGACTAGACTACACTGTTCTGTAATCCCCATGAGTTATCCTGTTTGGGTGAGTGGATAAACTCTTCAGCCTGGAATGAGACTGTCTGCTTAGCAGTTAGTGACCTTAGAATAACATTCAAAGAACATAGAAGAATCGGAAGTAACTGGGTAATGGCCTATAATGAAAATTGAGGTTTCTGCTGATCCAAAGGTGTCTGTTGGCTTTCATTCAGCAGTCATCACTCGCATACTTGTTCTGGTTGCTGGTGTTGCCTACCCTCACATCTTGCCACCATATATATATTTTTTGTGTGTGTGAGAGAGTGTGAGCAAGTGAGCAGAAGTAAACCCAGAGGGATGTGATTGCTTCCTATAGTCAGTAATCCCTGGTAGCTGATCATACTTTTCTTATCTTTGTTCACAGTACCCCATGTACTCAAGGGACTATGTGTATGTACGTCGCTACAACGTGGATGTGGAGAAAAACCTTATGGTCCTAGTATCAAGGTACTGAAGCTAGACAGAACAGTGCTCAAACAGAAATGGCCATACAACATTTACATCTATTGGTTTTGTTGATTTATGTTGGTGATTGACAAATGAGGAATGACATTCAATGGGCAGTACAGTAGGAAACAATAGAGTAAACAAATAAATGGACTAGGCTAAATGCTGTCTCTTTGAAAATAAATAAGAAAAAAATGAGCAGAGGTTGGTTCATTTCATACCTGCTGTTAATTTTCACTTTGTCCCTGTTCAGGGCTGTGGAGCACCCAAGCCTCCCTGAAACCCAGGACTTCGTGCGTGTGCATTCCTACCAATCCAGGATGGTGATTCGGCCACATCGCTCTTTTGATGAGGTAGGACTCCCATTGCAAAATACAATACAGTGAGTTTTTGTAATTGACTTGCAGTTTTCCCAGATCAGTAGGTGCACATGTTATCGGCTTGCTGGTTCTTTTTGGGTCATATCCATGACCTTCAGTTTGTTCCTGGATTAAGTGAAAAGACAAGTAGTTTTTTTTGTGTGTGTTTTACCTGAGATCTGGTTTCTTAAACATCACCATCAGGATTACATTCTAGGATTACATTTTTGAGCTTTCTCCTTGTTTTCTGCAGAATGGCTTTGATTACCTGCTCACTTACAGTGATGACCCCCAGACAGTCTTCCCTCGATACTGTGTGAGCTGGATGGTTTCCAGTGGTGAGCTGTTGTTTTTGTTTTTTTGATAACAGTAATAATTATATAATGTGTGTGTGTGTGTGTGTGTGTCCAATTTAAAAAGACCATGTAAACACCCAATGATTATTCGGAATTAAATTTTAGTGGGTGGTTTATTCCAATTGTTAAAAGCGGGGTTACATTTTTATGCTAGAATTACTTTACAATTTTGGACCCTGTGGCTTCACAATCAGCCTGCGCCAAGTAGCAAATCCCCAGCTTTATTAGGAATTATAACACAAAATACCGAGACATCATTTCCAAAGAGAGACACAGAAAACACGACTGTTCCTTGCCCACAAACACACATGAAAAATGTTATATAAGAATATATATAAATATAATATAATAATAAAATATTAATTTGTGTTCTATTTTCGCAATATGCAATATAGACCTAAATGTGCCGAATGCGGTTTGCCCTCTGCTCATATTGCGTTCAGTAATGCTGCTCCGGACCAGCGGCATTTTTTATTTTTATTGTAAGACCGGCATTTTTTTATTCTAAGTTCTAAATGAGCATGTAGTTCATTTGTTGAGAGGCGCGTTGTAGCAGAATTGTATGAAGCCACAGCGGGCAACTCACAGGGCAAGCAACTCTTACCCTGTCCCATTTTGTTCGCAACAACGGCACATTGCAACATTTGCCAGCTTTTTGCCCTCCCAATTGTATTCTCACAAACGTGGATATTTTAATTTACTGAGACAAAAGGCACAGTAGGCCTACTAGGCTATATGTTCACAGCGAATGAACAATGGAATCATTACCGGACTCCCGTTACTACCGGACTCCCGATTTATATTTTCATATTTCTAGTTGGTTTCATGCTTTATACTGACAGTATGTGACAGAGACCCCTTTTAGTCAATGTTTGTTGCAGGCAAATTCACGTTGAGCTGACCCCAGAATTATTACCGGACTCCCTTTAAACGAGCTTGGCTGCCATCGTCCTATGATTAGGCTATATCTTCATATTTTAAGTTGCTTTCATGCTTTATACTGAGAAAAATGTTTATACGTGATCATATTGAAATACTGGAACAAAATAGTTGAGTAAAGGGCACAAACAGGTTTCAAATTGTATACTAATGGATGGCGACCGATGAGGAGGGATGGTAATTATTTGTTATAGTCATGCTGGAAGTGGTCCGGAACGCAGTTTCGGAACTTCTGTATTTTCGTGTTTTGCGTTCCTCCACTTTTTTCTGCGTCCCGGCAGTGCTTGAAGTGGGCCGGAGCGCAGCAGAACGCAGTTCGTTACTTCAGTATTTTAGTCTTTTGGGTTGCACCATTTTATTCTGCATTCCGGTAGGCCTACTTTGCTGAAACTGGTCCGACACAGCGACACTGGCCCAAGAATAGACAATATCACAAGACCGATAGAAGACTACATTACCCACGAGACACGACAGTGCCCTATCATATGCAGCCACTGTCCCAACCAATCGCATCAGGGAAGCAATGCAAACTGTCACAATTTATACTGCGAATGTCATGATGGCATTGTTCACAATGGCACTACGGCCCTATACGTTTCCCTATGATTAGATGTATCACGCTGGGATGACAAAATTTCATGTTTGAATTGTGAATGGTTTACGAGAAAATCTCAATGGTTAATTCGTCCCCCGGTTCAATCTTCCCGGCTCTCCCCTACAGAAGGGACGTTTTGCGCCACAAGCCTCTCAGCACACATCATCTTACTTGAATTGTGTATAAAGATCGGGGGGAGGGGGGAGGCTATACGTGCAAACGATCTGCTGGGAGGATGGGCGACTAATTGTTCAAAAACTGCAGAGTGAGCCTACCCTAAATCCCTCATTCGCAAGCAGCACAAAATGCATGTCCGTGTGAAGACTTTTATTGAATTGAAACACATCTTACACTCAAAATTACACATCGCAATAACAGAACCTTAACAGTACCTTGACCTTAACAGTACCTTAACCTTACTTAACAGTACCTTATTGTTTAAATTGTTTTTGTTGTGCATCTGCACTTTATTGTTGTCAACGTCTACGCATGGGACAAGTGTGAAACGTAATTTCGATTCCTTTGTATGTCAAGTACATGTGACGAAATTGACAAATAAAACTGACTTGACTTGACTAAATCAAGTAAGTATTGCAATAACAGAACCCCGTTCTGGAGCCATTCTGTAGTCCATAGCCAGGTGAACACGCGTGTAGCCTAGTTCATTTATTGTGAGGCGCGTCCTTTGCCACAGAGTCGGCGGCAAGGTGGGGCATTTGGGTGCCCCACCTAGCAGCCATTGGTCTCCCCCTCAGCACAGGTCGAAAAAAGTTAGGCTTTCATTTTTATTAATATTTTTAAATTAATATGAAATTAAATAAAAGAAATAAACTGGAGATCGGGACCGTGTACTTTTTCGTTCATTCATTATTGGATTGTGGACGTCACATGGAAAATGAAAAAGACTTGTTTAGACTTGTTAGAACAAATTCTAAATGAGCACGTAGTTCATTTGTTGAGAGGTGCGTTGTAGCAGAATTGTATACCGAGTGATTGGAAGCCACGGCGGGCAACTCACAGGGCAAGCAACTCGTACCCTGTCCCATTTTGTTCGCAACAACTGCACATTGCAACCTTTGCCAGCTTTTTGCCCTCCCATGCAATTGTATTCTCACAAACCTGGATATTTTAATTTACTGAGATAAAAGGCACAGTAGGCCTACTAGGCTATATGTTCACATATGAACAGTGGAATCATTACCGGACTCCCGTTACTGACTATGATTATATCTTCATATTTCTAGTTGGTTTCATGCTTTATACAGACAATGTGTGACAAAGACCCCTTTTAGTCAATGCTGCTCCTTAGATGCTGTGAAATATCTGCATGCGCTGCATGCCTTCGCGACATTATGTCTGAATATGCTTAAACAAGCGATGTGATGCGGGTGACGGTATCAAAACAAACCCATGGAATGCCCAATTCGCCCAAAAGAGTTGCTAACGTTAGCCTACTTCCAAAAGGGTCACAAGTCTTAATTCAGAACGCCAGTTTTTTATATTTATGTATTTAATTTTCAATTCCTAAAAGACACGCAACCATTGCTTTAGTTTCTGTCTTAGAAATAATACACTAGGCTACCTGTACAAATTCATATTGCCTTTTTTCGTTTCCCATGTAACATCCACAATCCAATAATGAATGAACGATAAAGTACATGGACCAGATCATAAATTGCACTTGCATGACTTGTTGGTTCAATGATCATTGGTCGCTGAGTAAACTTGTTTCATTTGATTTCAACGTGCCTGTAGCCTATGCGTCAGCATAGTCACTGTATTAACTAGGCTATTTTTATTGAATTGAATTATTAATTACTATATTTAGCCTAGGGTTGGTTAACACAAACACGAAAACAACACTCAAATAACAGACTATTTACAGTAACAAAATAACAGTAAGCTATTCAGCATAACTAGCCTATTTCAGCTCAACTTTATTTCCTGACAGCTGTATGCTGTTAGAACACTCGCAAGTGCCACCTGGTGGTTGTTTGGATACACTGCAGCTTCTTCAGAAAAAAAATAAGTAAATAGTGCGTGACACACTCATGACGCACGTGAGGTTCGTGCGTGCAGCCGGGCCATTTCATGCGACACTGACTGTATGTGCCCTCTGTCCAATTTGAACCCTTCCCCGCTCCCAGGTTTCACCGAAATTAAATAAATGTGATTAAACGTGTTCTCCATATAAACCTTTATTCTGAATTATTCTGAATCATTTTTCCATGTAAACACAAGGGAGAATATTTTAATTCCAAACTAATTTTAATTCCCAATAATTAATTCTGAATTTAAAAAACACCATGTAAACACGGACAATATGATGGTGCAAAATGTTAAATACATTGATACACAGTACATGTAAACTTTTATATTTGGTTTTACTTAATAAACAAGTCAGGTTATTTTTTCAAGTAATGCTTCATATTTGTGTAATTCTGCATTTAATCCCCCTGCAGGCATGCCTGACTTTTTGGAGAAGCTCCATACTGCTGCTCTGAGGGCCAAAAATCTGGAAGTGGGCATACACGATTATGCTGGCATCACCAAACCTTCTACGTCCAACCCGGAGCGCCTCAGTGGAGACAACACCAACAACCCACACAACCTTAGTGGCCAAGGCCAAATCTTTGCCTAAAGTGGCAAAAAATGGAAGTATACTTCCAAACGTTGGGAGAAAATCCCACCAACCTCTGACCACCATTTCTTCCATCAAACACACAAAGGGTTACTGAATGGAGGTGTCATCACCCAGGCATACTTCTGAGCTTCTCCCATTTTTAAGAAGCTTTCTAGCAACAACAAAAGACCAGACTTTATTTGCTTGTGTGTGTTCTTTTTTTGTTGTTGTTTTATGACACCTGGCGAAGCCAACGTAAGGGAAGATGCATTGCATTTGTATTTGATCAGAGATTTGCCAATGGATCAAACCCCCGGTGACCACCACTCAGTGGCAGAAATGGGATCATGTGCAAAAGTAGGGATGGATCTCCTGTTCTCAGACGAGGAACTGAGCCTGATGTTCTTCTCTTGACTGTCATCCTGGAGCCTTGGCCAATACTGTGCTCTCCTGTAGTTCTCTACGTGTGTGTGCGTGTGCGTGGACACACTGTATTCCAATTTTGTCCTTACCTGTGTGTGTGTGTTCTGCCCAGAAAGTCTTGTTATTAAATCTCTTCGAGCACTATATGGTTATCCATCCTGTCTCTGTTCACTCCATCCCAAACATCTGTCACAATGGAAAGCTTCTACTGAAACGGAATATATGCATTCTACTATACATTCTACATAGTGTTGCTCTTGCAAGGGCTATATGTGGCTGCTTCTTACAAATCCTGAACTCACACCTATCTCTGCCTGAGAATGTGAGTGTGTGTGTGTGTGTGGTTGTGTGTTTTTGTTTTGTTTTTAACCCTAGAAAAATGAAACACAACTGCCACTTTGAACCTAACAGCCTTTAGAGATATAACCAAACCTCCTCATGCTATGAATGAGGGTGTGTCTTATGGCAGCCAGTAGCATAGTCATCAATTGGAAAAGTTGCTGGGGTTTCATTGTGTACTAAATGTGTGTCTTCGAGATGGGAAATCTGCTTTTATGTGTTTTTTTTTTTTTCCTTTGGTGATGGTCGAACATGATGTCCATGATCTCAATGGTTCAGAGAACACAAAGGCTTCTCTGAACCATTTGTCCTCTAAGAACAGAATTTGTGGCAAGATAGTGTTGCGTCTCTCTTGCATTTCATTGGCTATTTCCTGTAAAGGCTTGATTTCCACCAAAGCTTGTGACTCACAAAGGCTGACGCCACATATGCACACCACCTACTCCTGTACTAATGGCTTGAAAATTAAGACGGGTGGTGTGTGTGTTTTTTTGAAGGTTTGAAGTTCACAGTGTGTAGCAAATATGAACTGTTTAGGGAAAAAATGTGTTCTAAAATGAATAACTTTCCTCAAAAGGTACCATTATGATGATGAAGGGGGAAGTGTGCATGTGTTCATTGGGAATGCAGTTGTGGGGATCTCTATGTAGTGGTGAACATTTCAGTTCATAATATTGATACTTCCTGAACTTTTGTTCTGTCAGATTGTAAAATTTGTGTGAAGATTGCTTGTTAGCATTGTTGGCAACAATGATGAAATGATGATTTTCTGGCTAAGTGTTTCTTGTTTTCATTTTTGAGGTTACATGCAACTGCAAGTTCCTCACATACTTGCTGTCTTCACATGGGTGTAGCAGGACTGTATTGCACCATCGGGAAATGGTCATCAAGGACCATAAGATGTGTACCGCAGTCTACATTTGTGGTATCTTTCTCTGAATACACATTTTGACCTGTGTGGATAGAAATTTTAGACACCCACACATATTTCCCTACAGGTTCATGTGCCGTGTGTTTTATGTTAAACATTTTTAATTTTGTCTTCTGTGCCACTCCACGTTTCACGTTTTACCAAAATGGCTAGAATTGTTTGTTCATGTACATTTAAATCCGATTCTTTTTAAACCCATTTGAAGTTTATTTTATTATACTGGAATTAAGGTGATTTGGTGTCATTTTGGTGTTAAGCAGATGCACTATGGCCATACTGTTTGCCTGTAGGGGGAAATGCTTTTTCATGTGCTCTATAGAGAAAGCTAAAGCCTGTACAACCTCACTGAAATCATGAATGGATTACTTTTGTGTTTGTGTGTTGCTTTTGCATAAGATCTGAATAACCAGTGTGTGTGCAGATGCTTTGTATTCAGACCTACAGTATTTACTCCTGTAGAAAAAATGGTTGAAAGATGAAGCATTTTGCCAAAAGTGTTTTTTTTTGTTGTTGTTGTCGTTGTTGTTTGTTAGATTTTTGTTATATATTCGGATATCAGATATACTTTTTTCCGCCTAAGATGCATCGTTTTGATGTAGTTTTGCTAATTTTGGGGAGATTTTTTGTTGATTTCTTTTCCATACTCTGTAAATCCATCAACACAAACACACTTTAGTTTCCACCATCACACTTTAGTTTCAGAACAAACCTCAGGTTACTGGTTGTGTTGTTTTTTTTTTAGGTTGGTTACTCTTGACTTAATTGAATCAGAGATTAGAGAGTCATTTTAAAATGTGAATAAACACCAGTCTTGAGTGTTCTATACTTTTCAGTTCCGTCATTTGACTCAAAGGAGCTTTCAGATTGTGTGTACACACTGAGTTGTGTGCTTCTAAAGAGGATTGTGTGACTTGTCAACCATGTCAATATATAACATCCCTGCTCTCAGTAAGGATTTATATTGTATGTAATCTTTGCTGCTGTGGATGAAAGGTAAATGCTGCATTCCTCATGCCTGAATCTGATGTGCATTGTCCTCATGCTGAAAGCACTCGCCACTAAAAGTAATTCTTCCCGTCCAAGTGTTGTTGGCCTCAGTGTAGATATGGAAGATATCTGGGATATGATAAGTTTATGAAGGCATGTTTAGATTAATTTATGTTGGGGAAAAACAGTACTTTTTCATATGTCAGATAGCAAGGAGGAAAATCTGGAAAATCCTTAATTTGTACAGATCCAACACCTCTGACACTGATTGCTTGGTTATATTGATACCTAAGATTGTAATAGCTGTCAAGATTTTAAGATGCTCTTTTAATGAAAGATATATTTACTTACTACTAGTCACATGGTAGCTTGTTCAATTAGCAGCACTGTATTTAGGTACATGAATGTTTTCAGTGTGTGCGATGTCCGCCTACGACATGTCTATTTGATTGGATGGTAGAAACAATAACCTGGATTGTTGCTGGATGAGTTCTGGTGTCAATGTTAAAAAGAGAGTTCTAATAAAACACAATAAATCTTTTGAGTAAAAAAAAAACTTAACTGATTCCTTTCACTTTTTATGGACTGACTTGAAAATAATTAATGGTGGCAAAGACATCTAGTTTAATGACTTACTGCAGGACTAGCATGCTAGACATAAGTACACCCTCCCCTCGATGCTGATTGGGCAATGATCAAGGCTAAATATCTTCTGCTGCTGCTCACTCTCTTGCTCAACCTCACAGCTTTTCTTTTATTCTAAAAGAGGGTACTGTGTACTGTATAGAGACAACTGTTACGTAACATCGGGTTACTGGCTGCTGACATTGAAGTAAATCTGGCCCCTGAGGTGGCCCTGACCTGGTGCGATTCAGGGCCACGTCTGTTTCATGGTGATTTGGTTTACCCATGGTGCACACTATGAGAACCACAGAGGCCCAGAATGCCTGTTGTCAGTCCAGTGATAAATGGGACAGTGCTGTGTGGTAGTCAGACACTGGAGTACAAGCCACAGGCTTTAAATATGTGCTCACCAATCAGCTGTCAACCTGGTCAGTGGTCACGCCACTACCGAGCTGTAAAATGGATTTTTTAATGGATTTTTTGACACTATCTAGGCTTCTGCCAAACCCAAGACAACACAGAAAAGTAAAAGACTCTTCAAAATATTCTGATTTATGTTTTGGATATTCTGTTATTTTGTTTCAGTATCAACTTTTGTTTCAGTATTCAATAGTCAACTGATTTTGCAGTTATTGGGATTTAGTAGACAAATCTATAGCGATTGCAAAACTGGGATTGATTCTAAGTATCAGTAATGTGAAAGGTCAGTAATGTCAAATCCTGGTCAAAGCGTCCTCATAAATAGTGATGATTACTACACCAGGGCTGTGGTACTGCAGTGCCCAATGCTTGCTCAAGAGCTCATGTTTGGTTGGTTGCCAAAGAATGTCAAATAAAGGATTTCTTTTATTGACAACAGAACAGCTATGCCAATCCACAGAATGTCCGCCTTTTTTCTTGAGTTTTCAATAATCAATAATTTAGTAATTATAGATGTTCTGTATTGAATACATCTGCTCAACAAATGAACAATAGTAAATATTTGAGCCAACACAGTTGTACAAAGCTGTCAGCTTGCAAATTGTACATATTTTTGTGTGTGTGTGTGTGTGTGTGCATTTTATAGTCACTGAAAGTAAGAACATTCAAAAACTTCAATATGCAAAAAAGACTTCAATATGCTACTCCATCTTGGTATCCTCAACATACATCGTCAAGGCAACATAGGGCTCGTGCCTGCCCTCTGTTGGTAAGGTAGTAAAGGTACAATTGTGGAGATGAATGGCTTTTAAACCGGCACTAAGCAACATTCTGTTTTTCTCTTCCACGAGCTCCCTCTAAAGCCCGCTGTATTGCATTGTATTGCACTGCATTCTATAGGAGGCGGTCCGCGCTGCTGAACATTGCAAGTGCTGTATCTACCGCTATTGGCCACGGTGGCGCATTCTACACCGTTCGTTCGCCGTGTAATGACTAATTTTAGCATTAATTTAATGATTTTAGGATTAATTAAATGAAAAATGTTGCATAGTGGGCCTTTAAGAGCAGACTGGAAGCAGTACTTGGCTTGGTCTCCCATTGAGGGGTTTTACTGCAGCTTGTTAATCTATTCACCAGAGTGCCCTGTGATTCATTGCAAATCAATAGAAGCAAATTAGACCAAAGTAGCTTGTCTATATTTTATCTTATTTTTTCCTTTTCTATATTTCAAGCCAGTCATGCTAGTCAGTCAGTCACACACTCTCTTTAAAAGTCTTTTTTATTTTTGTGCTTTTTATCTCTGTGCCTTTATTGAAAACAAAAGGAAAACATCAACACAGTTTTTTGGGATGAAAGTAGAGCTACATCAACATGCTTAACGTTTGTTCTGCATCACTTTTCTTTTTGTTTTACTTACTCTTGTTTAATACCCTCACTTGCAATGGTAGGCATCACGTTTCAAATGATGTGAAAATAGGAAATATGTGTTAATGTTGTTCCTCACAGCTGAGACTGTAACATGACCATGAGGTTCTCAAAGCTAGCAAATCACGGATAGGGAAAAGCGGGCTTTTCCAAGAATCATCACAGCAGACAACAGACACAAAGGAGTAGTGCAAGAGTGAAGAATAGACTCACATGCCTCCAAAGTGCTTGGCTCAACCATGGACAGAAGAGGAACTGCATGGTTAGATCAAGCACAATGGAGTCATGGACAGACGGAAGAACTCAGCTTCGTCAATGAAATCAGCGAGGAACCCAAAATCTGTAGTGGAAGAAGAATTGAATGAGGCATAAGGACAATGAAGCAGCAGGAGAATAGAACCAAATAGAGATTAGAAAAAGGCAAGAGAGAAAGACATCTTCAGTTGCAGAGGTGAGGTTTAGAAATCACTATACCAACCATCACGAAAAAGGCAATACAAATCGGATGATTGGTGAGCTGGTTCTAGGAGTCATTGACTAGTTTTTGATTGGATGAGCCTTTCAAGGTGGGAAGCTGTTATATCACCTGTTGTTCTAAGGCACTGACACATCCACCCAAGGGATATGACCTTGGATGCAGTGCTTGATTTGTCCAAGTGGTTCTATGAGTGTGTCTTACAGACTTCTTTTTCATCAAAACTTCCTCAAATGTTTAAAGGATGGAGCAGATGAGGATAAAGGTGATTTTCAAGTTTGAAATCCATAGATGAGAAGATGCTCTTGTGTAGATCTTGTGAGCTGAAGTGTCCGTGGCTTCAACAATGAAAGTGAGAAGCTTGGGTGTGGAGATAATACAGTGCGACTAAGGACATCTGCGAAATTAAAAAAAAAAAAGTAAGCGAGATTAGTCATAGGTCATACTCTCACTGCGGAAGATGCTGGGCACCGCCCTTTTTGCGCACAAACTGCGTCAAACTCCACCCCAACCGACCAACACCCCTACTCGCTCAAAAACAATTGAACCTCTATCCATTAGTAAATTAATAACTACAAGTACTGACTTTCTTCAATTCGATTTGAAAAAAAGAAAAAAAATCCAAACAAAAAGCTATGTGGTGCTATAAAGTTTGATAATCAAAAGGCGAGTTGAAAGTAGACCCAAAACTGTGGTGCTATGTAGTTTGATAATCAAAAGGCGAGTTGAAATTCAACGTAATTTACTCCAGAAATCAATGACAACTGGGTTTAGGAGAGAGATGGTTGTCTTGTTAAAGAACATCTAAATGTCAATAGATGCTAAATAGAGTACCTATGTGCCCCACTAATGGACAAGAAGCAGTCTCCTCTCTCAAGGGCAAAGATAAATAAGGAAAATAAAATCTTATCATCCAGCAAACCACAGCTGACCACTTTCCCGACAGGAACTCATCTTAGGGCCAAACACACAGTGACCTCCAAGATTAAATGATTAACCAAACAACTGGGAGACAGGGCTTTTATGCTTAGAAATAAAAGCACTTCTAAAGATGTGGGCCATCAAGTGTTTCTGGTAATCTCGTTATCCATTTGACTCTTTTTGCTCCTCTCCCCAGAGGGGCTTTAAGTAGGAAATGGGAAGACAGGGCTTCCAAATCACCTCTATAGGTTTTGTCAACTGCTGCACTTAGTTTAATGAAACCAGCCTATTCGGAGCATGAAGGAAGGGCAGAGTTAAGGTATTGAATGGAAAGTTATGGTTTGGAATGGGATGATGGCATTGAAATAGGTTTCTCTTAGAAATGGAAAAGGTGAAGGGGAACATTGGATTGAGAAGATGATGGCGACCTTTGGTGCTGAAGGAAAAGGTAGAGAATAGAATAAAATGATGGGATGGTGGTGATTTTTACATTTCTTGGACTTACCATTTTTGGATGTCTGTTAAGTTTTTAGTCTGGTGTGAACTGTCACTTTTCCTCTTCGTTCTTGTCTAGTATGAGTCACAATGTCTAAAGGCAAAGTATGTCTTACCCGCCACCAGAGGACAACTCAAGAGGGACTCACACCCATTTTTCGTTCCACCTTGTGTCTCAAAGATAATCAAAAACCATGCGTTCAGGAGCCATGTTCTGAAAGAAAGTAACATTTTCAGAAAAAAAATTGTTAAACTACATTAAAAACAAGCACTTTTACCAGACAAATGGAAAATATGATGGTCGATCATCTCGCTCAAAGACATGGAACCAAATCTTTAACCTTGACGTACCTCAGACTCCAATTCCAAGATGGTCCAGTTGATCTCATCCGTGTTCACTTTTTTTTTGGCCTAGGTTCTCTCAGATTTGGGTTTGGGAACAGCGGTCGGTCAGTTGGTAGGTCAGTCAGTGGCGGTGACTGCGGCAAAGGAAGCTGACGCCCAGAGCTGGGCATCCCGACTGGACCCAAGAGTCCGACTGGATGGCAGTCCATCCCGAACTCCTCTCCTTCCTACCAGTGCCCACCCCCCGCCCCTCCCTCAAATCGAGGGGGGGCCCATCCTCATGTCCTGGGATAGGTGGACTGCTGTGGGGACCATGGATAGGGTGGGGCGCGGTACATGTCATTGGAAGAGGTACCAAGATGGGGAGGGGGTAAAGGGGGCTACGGGTATGGGGTATAAGGGGGTGGAAGGCAAATGATGTTTGAGGGCCGTCCAGTTCCGCATTTCATGAATATTAATATTGAATTCTCCCTCTAACTTCACTAAGAGGATGAGGCCTGGGAGGTGGGGTAGAGGGTTGGGTGGGACGGGATGGGATGGGTGGGTGGGTGTAGCTGGTGTGTGTCTTTGGGGGGAGCACGCTTTAATTTTGTTAGAGGGGGAAGTGCTTTATTCACTTAATGGCTTTTATTAGTGCCCGGACTTCAACTCTTTCATTAGCTAAAGTGCTGCTATAATTTACAGGAGAAAGTGCGGCAG
Organism: Limnothrissa miodon; assembly: GCA_017657215.1. Lineage (NCBI taxonomy): Eukaryota > Metazoa > Chordata > Actinopteri > Clupeiformes > Clupeidae > Limnothrissa > Limnothrissa miodon. The sequence goes on from JAGFZM010000209.1 coordinate 183,242, forward strand.
AAGGCTGAGATTGGTGGGGGAGGGGTGGTGTCAGAGTGCAACTGGAGGGGGTGGGGGTGGGGGTTAGAATGTGTGTGTGTGTGTGTGTGTGTGGGGGGGGGGGGGGATCATGTCGTTTGCCATCATGTTGGCCAGGAGAAAGCTCAGCAATCTTGTCTTGAAAAAAAGGAGGGAAGAAGTCTTCCTCAGCCAGCATGAACCCGTTGACACCGGCTGGATCTCAAATGCTGACCGGCTACAGAGAGTCTCATCAGGTTATTACCTGCCAATGTCTGCTCTAGAACACTACACGTGTACTAAATCCTCTTCATATAAATATTTCACATTAAACAATCAGAGGTTATTTGTGTGCATTAGCATCTATTTCTCTTAAAGGTACAGCCTGAGATGTTGGTGGAAATCATGTTTCTTTATATTTCTAGGCATGCTTATGAAGTCCATTATACTGGACCCGAGTACCCGAATGAGCGGATCATGAGGAGACATTTTTTTATGTTATAAAACACAGCTTACTGTGCCTTTAAAGGAGAATAAAAGGATTTTCACTGTTTTTTCAACTACTTTAAAACGGATTATTTATTTCTACCTGTAATAGTGCTTAAAGATGTAAAGTCTCACCTTAATGATGCAAGAATTTAAAGTATTTTGTTTCACTGCCTACAGTACATCATCTAGTATTCCTGCTCAATAAACGCATTCACATTTTTTACCAAAGCCTTGGCAATACCTCATCTCACTGATGAATCTACAATACTTGAATGGACCATTCAGAAGCCATCCAGCAGTCATGCCAACATTCAAGGACACTGGATCATTCATCCTCATCTTATGCTTTCAAATGTCAACAAGGATTTTTGCAGAGGCAACCTTTAGGAGATGAACAGTCCATTGCACTCCATGTAGTTATCAGGTGCTAGGTCTGGATTTAACAGCATGGCTCACCAGGTTAGGAAATGGCGATTCTCTTCTGGTAATCAGCAAAGACTCCCAAACCAGCACTTTGGGTGTGATGTCTGATTATCCTGAGTGACTGTCTGGCATCAAGAGAACGTGAGGACAGGCGGAGGGAGGGGTGGGGTTGGCTGAAGTAAAAGTAGTCGGTGGATTCCATACGTCACAAGCCGAGACGACAGCCACTCCATGCACTGCATTTCAATTGAGCTTTGGCCATGCAGCCCCAACACAGCTACAATGAATCCAATTACTTTCACTTAAACCCAAGTGGGATTTTCCTCTGGTAAATAAATTTATTACACCACCTCTGCTTAAATGGAATTAGGTTGGTGAATGAATCAAATCTGCATAACAGATGCAGACAAACAAGACACTGACAAAATATTTGTTGGGCTGCATTCCCAAAAAAATGGTACACAGGCTCAGAAGAAATGCTTTCCGCACCATGAAGAATGGTGATAATACCTGTGGTATTTCCACAATCACCTGACAACAGTTGGACATTGCATCAAAGAAAATAGAGCACAGATTGTTTTACAGCTTTATTTGTAAGAGTTTTTAAACATATATTGGAGAATCAAGCAGGGAATAAGGAATAAGTTTGTGAGAATGACAGATAAGGGTAGGGGACTGGTGTGAGGGTTCAAATGCACTTATTTACATTCATATTGTTCTTATGTTCTTGTTGCTTTGGATCCCCCCCCCCTCCCCCTCCCCCTCCCAAATGATCATGGCATTGTGTCTAGTTTTTTTTTTTCTTTTGGCCCTCTGTGGAAGTGGAATTCAATCCCCTGGACTTTAAAACAAATGATGCAAAGCATTGTCCTTGGTGTTATTATTTTTTTGCAATGTATTTTTTTTGTCCATTTTACTTCTTCACAAGCTGGATCACATCCTCGTCGTCAAGCGTGTGTTCCTTCCCCACCTTCTGTGGGTTGTGCTTCACCGACGACCCCCACACCAGAGCACTGGAAGGAGATGGGAGGAACGTACAGGTCACTTAGGGTTAACGTCTTCATCATCATCATTACTTTTTTTTCTTAATTAGCATTTTCTTCACCCCCCCCCCCCCCAAAAAAGTAATCTAGATAATGTAAGCCATCAAGGCACTGCAAGGAAATTTTCAGTGGCCAGTAAAGCCAAAAAAATTTGAGGATAACCTATATATTACAAATAGAAACCTGAATAGTTGTGCATGATATCTGGGAACTTCATTATCTGGAAACACCATCTATTGAGAGTTGAAACTATGAGAGTAAATGACTAAAGAACATGCTAAATTGTGTTAGGCCTTTGGGAAGAAGAGAATTGTAACAGTAAAAATGTAAGTTGTTATTTTATTACAGGCTATTAGCTAAGCACACAGCCAATAGCGCCATTCATAAATACAGAATGGTGAAGAACTATTGATCAGAGATGCCATTTGGGGATATAAAACTGAAAACCAGATAGAAGTGATGTGCATAGAGCAACCTGTCATGATGGTGTTAATGAATCTACAATGAAGTGTGCAGTGTGTAAACAATAATAAAAAAGTGTTTTCATTCTTTAAATTTAAGTGACAGATTCAAACATGCACTCTTTGACCATCAGTCACAACCTAGTGAATGAGTTCCATGGGTAATTGCGCAGTGTTGCAATGTTGTGCAATACGGCACATTGGCACATGCAACCGTCCCTTTCAGGAATGACTCGCAGGCAGTGCAATTTTTTTTTTTTGCCATCTATTATTTTTAATCTTAGCATCATTGAACATGCTTTTGAAAACTCCACATATACCCGCTCACCTAACGCATCCTAACAGGTTATGTTCATATGTAACCTTAGTGACACAGTTATGCTCTAAAAAGGAAGCTGTACCAGAACATTTTATTTTTTTATGTGCAACTACTTGTGTAAAGTGATTTCACCCATTATATTATATTCCTATTAAGACAAAAGTAATCATAATAATGATACTAATAATAATAATAATTGCAAGTGCATTTTGAGATGCTTTAGACGTGAATGTGAGTTTGTCACTAGGCGGGTGTAGGAGCTATAGGGTTGGGTAACTTACTGCTTGAACTCCTTGATGAGGTTTTTGTGAATCTTCAGGCAGAAGTCTTCAACTGTTGTGCGCCCATCAGGCAGGACCACAGGTGAGGTATAGTCTGGGAGTTGGCCTTTGGGCTTGGTGTAGCTAGAATGACATTAGGATAAGGGGAAGACATAAGGTGAAATTTTTTCAGGTTATACAACCAATGACTACGGACCGTCCATGTATACAACATCTGTGTCCCTGTGCAATCTCAAATATGTTTGATCTTGGTTTAATTACAATGCTGCACTGCATTCAATATAACACATGGTGAAACAGAAATGCCAAACCTCAATGACACACTAGTGAACACCCGTAAGGAAATCAGCGACCTTATGCTGTCCAGATTCAAGCTATGCACGGTCATTAATGCAGGCCAGCATAGGGCACTGGACCTTCATGCTTACATGCGCACTAGATGCAGGTAGTTCCAAATCTTCTCCAGCAGGTCATCAAAGTTCCAGCGGTGATGAGCGGAGATGGGCACGCAGTGGGGCACCTTGTAGATGATGTCCAGCTCCTCCACAGAGATTTGGTCGATCTTGTTCAGCACGTATATGCAGGGAATGTAGACCCTGTGGAGCATTCAGGAATCATTTCAGGTTGATGGGCAAAGCACTGACTAAGAAATCCATATCATCTGCATCACATGGAGCATCTAACAGAGTGTTCCTTGCATTTACTGTACTGTAATTTATTGATGTGTTTATTTATGTTTAGGCTACTGTCAATGCACAGTGGTTAAATGTGCTCTTTAATAGTTTGCTGCAGCAACAGTTTCCTTTTTGTGGGCTTGATGAAGTAAAACCTACCAATCAATTTATCAACAGATCAATCTCTTGAAGAAGGCGGTTTATACTATCAAAAATGGATATTTTTGTAAACATTTTTAAATTTGACAAGAGTGCCTTAATCTCTCGCATTTTCTGTTTCTACATTACATCATCCATCGGTGATTGTTGACTGTTTAAGTGTATACTAAATGTAAGTGCTGTGCATACAGTATTGTACACCTTGACAATAATAATAATAATAATAATAATAATAATAATAAATAAAAATAAATCCAACTCTGGAAAGTGAACAGCTAAATACAGTGAAAATAACAAAGCTTTTCAGGACTACAACCTTTGAAACTTTGCCTGCCTTTTACAACAACAACCCGTCAACAGCACCTGAAAAACGACCACCTACCGGTTGCCCTCCACCACATCAATGAGGTCGTCAGCAGTGGCATCACAGCGCAGGGTCACATCGGCGTTGTGGATCTTGTACTCAGCGAGGATGGTCTTCACCGTGTCACCATCTAACTCACTCTGAGCGCACTATGTGGCACAGGAGAAACAGACAAAACCTTAGTGAAACAAAGTGCATACAAACGCCAAGATGAGGAGACAATTATGTATTTGTGTGTGTGTTCTTTAGTTGGGAGTAGGCAGCAGAAGACAGAGATAATATTGGTGGTTTGTGCAGCTTCTCCATCTCATTAACAACACTGTATTCACTATTTACACTGACACATAAGCAATGCTTGTGTAAGTGAATGACAAATGTCTAATGGCATGGGTAGCATACACACCTTACTGGTCAATGTCAACTCTATAGCCTTAGCATCGCTAGAGTCTGTCTGCTACTTCAGCTACAGATCTACTGTGACCCAGTTCCAGTTGTGGATTGTTTTCCTTATGTATGCAGGATAGCCATCTCAGAGTGCCTGAACCACTGAATAACTGGGTCTGAGGCAATGAAAAGTGTTCAAAACTATCCATTGTAAACAGTCTGCCCCATGCCTGAATTCCAGCATGCCCAAGAACTTCAAACCCCTATTCTAAGGGGTTTGCAGTGGTGCCTATTGCCCAGCTGTAGAACATGTTTATTTTAAATTTGAGTAACATACAGTGGCGGTGAAGTTGATGCCACCCTTGTCCTTCTTCTTGAAACCGATGTTGGGTGGCTTCTTGTTGAGCCGGATGCCAAAGCCCTCCAACTCGTGTTCGATCAGCTTCTTGTGGCCGAGGGGCTTTAACACATCCAGCACGATCAGGATCAGATTACAGGTGCGCGCCACTGAGACACAAAAACACACACACTTACACAAACGGCAGAACATGTGATGTTATACTCGTATATCAGCTCAAATGTATTTTCACACATGAAGGGTCAGATACATGACAAGGACATAAATCTTGAATGCCCCTATGCATGATACGTGCATACATGCACACTCATCTATCCACATAACTGTGGGTGCCTCAGCTGAACATAAATACACTACCACTACAAGCTGGGGAGTTACTTGTCTTTGCAAATGTCGCCCAATTGTTTTTCTTCCAGTCATCAACTGAATATTACTCCTCACATTTGAAATTAAGTTTAAGTTTTCACTCATATTGATGTATGTCATATTTAAACTCATTTAATGTACTTTTTCATGGAACAAGGGATGTGTGTGTGTGTTTGTGTGTGTGTATCCACACAAAATGCATTCTGATACACATGCTTTCAGACACATCCATAGTACAGACATTACTATGATTTTTGTTAAAGTGTGTCTTCTCACCTGCAATAACCTGTCGTCCTCTGCCTTTGCCATCTTTGGCTCCCTCAATAATACCCGGCAGATCCAAGAGCTAAGAACGCATGCATGATTCAAAAACAATAAACGTCAACATGTTATGGTCAAAACATTTCAATGGAGCAAATGTTAAGTCCACTGTTAATATATCCTACCTAATTTATCTACAGCATCAAACATAGTCTCTGACATGGAAATGCACCACACAGGACTTCAAAAGACAAGACTACAAGAGAAAAACTCTCATATTTTGAAGTTTTGATGTTTTTCAAAAAGGTTGCTCTCACACATCAGACTGAGAGAGAATTATTTTTCACCCTTTATTAACTCAACTATCCATGCATTGGCACCCTTTCGCACCTGAATTTTGGCGCCCTTGTAACGGATAACCCCGGGTACTGTGGTTAGGGTTGTAAACTCGTAGGCGGCCACCTCGGAGTACACGCCAGCCAGGTTACTCAGCAGTGTTGACTTGCCCACAGACGGAAAGCCCACAAACCCAATGCGGGCATCACCCGTCTTTGCCACATCGAAACCTATGAAGGACAAAGATTTTTGCAAATGTTGAAGAGTTGCAATTTACAGGGGTTAAACTAAAGATAACGGACTGGAATAATCTTAAAAGCAGGAGGGAGGGTGTTTTTCAATATCTAAGTACCACCAGAGTCAACTGTGAGAAAGGGGGCCCTCTTCTGTCCAGTTTGTGTTCTACATTATAAACCGAGTCCGTTTAAAAGGTAGCATACAACAACTCACTAGACTACATCTGAGGCAGGCGCACACATATTAACTTATTAAAGCTGACGCGTGGTGAAGTGGAGGCTTCTGGCTGCCACATATTTGACAAAAGATTTTATGGACCTGTTTGTGCGTGGGAATATCATAATACAAGAGGCCTAATTCACCAGTGAAAACAGTCAAGTTGCATTTCTCTCATCTACTGATGCTGTGACAATTACAGCACAGCACATTTAATTTTACAGCCATGGTCTCCCTAATGCCCATTTGTTCTCATTGGTGCTCCAAACCACTGCACGCTGTGCCCAGTTTGACAGTGCTATGTCCCAGTTATGCACCTTCTCCTGTGCCACCCCCACTGCCTCCTTTCGGGGTGATGAGCTCCCTCCGTAACTTGGCCAAGCGAGCCTTCAGCAGACCCAGATGGTGGGCCGTCGCCTTGTTCTTCTGGGTCCGAGCCATCTGTCAGGACAAAGCAAACTGCTGATCACACAAAAACTCATTGAAACAGTGTGCAGCAGAAAAAAAAAAGAAATATTTAGATATCTGATGGTTATGTTCTGTGCTACTACTGTTCTGTTGGTATTAAGGTGCTTCACAGTTTTAGGTAATCTAACCCAAGAGATGCTGGGCTTATCAATTGGAAAGGAATAAGGAAGAAAAACTTTATTAAATTTATTTCACCTCACTTCTTAAAATTTCTTCATCAATGAATGACATTACTTTAAAAAATGGTTTCGGTCACCTAGAAATTGTATCAAATCCATTGATGTAACACTTTAAATAACCATAAATATCTATAGCCTCCACCCGAACTGCTATTTCACCAGAGACGATTGATGAATGAAACATGACGTTGTTTGATTTCACTCTTAAATCTGAGATGGACAGAATAATTACATGTATCCTAGCAACCTGTGATGAAAAAGTTAATTTTAATGTTGCTGTAACAGTCATCAGATTTGCTAGCTAGCACCTAAAGAGAACGTTCCTTTATATTGGATAATTAAACTAAACTCTAAACAACGACCGAATCAGTATTTTCCAGAAAAAACTACAATCCACCGGGGTTACCATGAATAGTCAGTACTCCAGGAAAAGCATAGTTAAACACAATTTCCTAAAACCAGAGAAACCCTGGTGCTAAAACGTTATTCAAGTTAATGTAACTTTAGCATGCAACGTTGTCTTATTAGTAAGCATGTTTACCTCGTTCTCGATCTCTGCAATTTTTGCAAGTAAACTCATTTTGAAGCTTTATGGCTACAATCTACTAAAATAACCTAAATACGTAGCTATTTAGCTACAACAAAATTATTCTACACGTTGACAGCAACCTATGTTAGTAGGCCTGAAGCACCAATGTGCAACAACTCTCATGCTCTCTTCATTCGCGACACCGCTATCGCGAGATCTTCATCGTTGCTTTTTCCGAGATGTACCATTATTTCCGAAAAGTCTCCTGCCCCCTACTGGATTGTTAAATTATACATAGAACAGAAAATGGAAAAACAACCATGTCAACCTTGCATGAATGAAAATTTAGATACAAAATCCTATTTGTTCATCATCAGTAATATGCTTCATTTATTTTAATAACATAATGTAATAACTATATCAAAAGGCAATTTTAAAAAATGGAGCCTTGATGAAAATTAAGTTGATATACATTAGACAAATATATTTCTGTAAATTCATTAGAAATAGACTGAATGCAGGCTAATGAAAATGAACTGTGAGAGCCAACACAACTAGAATACTCACCTTTATTCTCATGGGCATCCCAGTCTGCATTTTGTTGTTGCATGTCCCATGCTGTTCGCTCATGATGATGATGGCTGTTATTGGTCTTCAATACGGTATGTGTATTCATCACCTGTACATAATCTGTGCTTAATGTAGGCTACTTTGTTCAACTTAATGACATGCGCTTATGCTTGCTCAAGAAATCAATCAGGTGAAGCACAGGCCACAGCACAGTATAGGCTAAGTAACAGAATGCAATTTTCTTATACTTAGGCTACTATTTCTGTGTCAAATAATAAAAATAAAATAAATAACAAAAAACAGGCTAAATCCTTAAAACACTTCAAGAATGTCCACACCTTTTTGCTAAATAGTTTCATTTTATTGTTTAATATTTCTTTTGCATACAGTATATTCACTCAAAAGTATTTATGTTGGTGAAACTTCTGAATCCACCATCTGTAATGTCAAAGCTTTTTAACCCATACATCCCATGCCAAAATCTGGGGTCGAATTTGGATAGGACATCCATCAACCTCCACACCATAATTCTGGGCTCTGAAAAGACCCCATGGGAAGACATTTGGACATTCACAAAAGAAAAAAACAAAAAGAACTTGTTTAATATTGTTACTGAGTAGTGAGAGTTCAGCGTGCTTTCTCTGCCTCTCTTCAAAGGCTGTGCTACACAGAGGTTGGAGGTCTGAGAGAGATGCCTATGTACTCAGTTCACTGCAATGTTTTCTGCCTCTCTGGAAACCACAGAGACACAGAGTAGACCCATATGTGGAGCTTAGGCATTAATCAGACCCCTTGACTGTGAAAGGCTGTATGGAAGAGTTTTGAAACTTGTGTTGTTATACATTCCTTGTGAATCTATTGTGTTTTTGGAGGTGTGCTTGTCGAGTGAAAACATATAAAAATAGGCATTTCCAAAGTTGTTTGCTGCTTTTTCAAACGACTGCCTCTCAAGAGACAGCACCCGGAAGATCTACTGGTCTACCTCTTCGCGGGGCTGTTCTCAGCATAGAGCACACAATGGATCAGATGATTGGCCAAGGGATGACTTCTCTAAGCTGTTTTCTTTTTCCTTTTTTTTTTACTTCAGATCTGCAGTTGATTTCTTCCGCCCGAATGTTTAGAGCCTATTTAGGAAGTAGAGGTTACTTAGCACTAATGAAGCAGTAGTTGAAGCGATCTATAGTAGTCTCTAAAACCATATAGCACGGGAGTTTTGGATTGAGGCCCTGATGGAAGGGCTTGGGGTTGCTAACCACAAGCTGCGAACATTCCTGTTGCTGGACCTTCAGGTTATTCACCCATGTCCTAATGACTAAATATATCATTTTCTTTTGTTCTAATGAGCAACACAAATCATTATTTCAGTAATTCAGCATTGAAGTGCATTGTAAAAAGTAAGTGCAAGTATAGATTCAGATGCATTCATTTTTTTTTGAGACGAGTAAATTGTTTTGCTGTATAGCCCCCCAAATATATATATTTGATCTAATATATAGGGGCCTGAACATAAATAAACCAACTATATAATTGATGCTGTTGATCATTGTCTGACATTCTACAGGGTATTTTGATTGACAATGAATGGAAGCCAACTGAAGCTACCCTTATTTGTAAGGTTGCACATGCCCAGAAGAGACTGTATTCATATTCCTCAATAAAAAGTATTAAAAGCATGCAGGTTCCAGCAGCCAAAATGCACTGAGTGTGCCACAAACTGACAAAAAGAAAAGGAGAAAAAAAGAGAAAAGAAAAAAAAGGGAAGACATAGGTCATCCTCAGATTGCTAAAGCAGAGACGGTGCTGTGCAGGTATCACAGCAGGCTTGCCACACAGGCTGTCACTACTTCCCTGAACAGGCCCGAGGCGACAGATGGACACACACACACACACACACACACACACAGACACACACACACACACACAGACACTGTCTAGTCCATTTCTGAGCTCTACACAGTCAGGCACCTTTTAATAGTTTTTACTGAGGAAAGGCATTCTCTATGATCATGTCATCAGAAGAAAAAAAAGGGATAACATATTTCTGAGGTAATAAAATGAATCAATCAACAGTGTGTTGAGTCATCTGTTTAAAAAAGCAAAAGAGAAAGGAAAAAATATTGCGTTCCCCTCCTCCTGACACCTTGGATTCTGTCATCAGAATTTTAGGCGTAATGCTGCTGATTCAAACCCTAAGGCTTAACAGTAAATGTAACTTGGCCATGTAATGGCAAGAGTTTTCGCCTGTAGTTTTGAGGAAGGTTTCGGAGTAACAGAAGACAGTTGGAGGTGGTGGAGGAGTGTTCTTCTCTTCTTCTCTGATCAAAGTTTGTCTGTCCATTACTTCTCCGGTCCCCTTCCTCCACCATCCTTCAGTCTCCCAGCATAAACCTCCGCCTAGCTGCTCTCCGAGGAGGTAGGGGGCGCTGTAGAGGATGAGCGCCGCCGCGAGACAGACTGTGAGCGTTCAGGGCTGTGTTTGTCGTACGGCTGCAGCTGCACCTCCAGGAAGTCCCGGTGCTGCTGACTGATGAGTTGGCTGATGAGGCCCGGGAGAGCTTGCAGGTTGCCCAATAACGTCTCCAGCTTGGTCTCCAGCAGGGCGATGCGCTTCTCCATGTCCTCGCCGCGCTCGTTCAGGTCCGAGATCAGCTCGTACATGATGTTCTGGGTCTGCAGGCGCCAGGCCATGATAAGGCGGCGCGAGGCCAAGTCGGAGGAGCGGAGGAAGAGATAGGAAGGAAAGGAGAAAGGAGAGAGCTAGGGTCAGAAGAGGAAGGGGAGAGCGATCACATTGGGCCATGTCAGTTTGGGTTCACTGGGTGATGTCTACTAGGGAGGCTCTAAAGCTTATAAGGAACTTAGCTGTTTATTAGGAACTTAATTGCTTCATTATCATTATAAAATCTAGTTTTGTTAGTATAAACTACATATAAGGTGAAAATTATAGTAGGCCTGCGTGTTATGTGAACAGTACGTGAAGGGCCACGCACACCTTGAGTTTCCTATCAAAAAGCACAAAAGGGTCTCACACATGGTAGAAAAACAGGAAACACAGATACAGAGAAAAGGAAAAATAAAAATAATTGGAAAGAAGTTATAGAAATAATTGTATTATAAAGCATTCTTATTTATAATTAAAAGCAATAAGAACAGTGCCTCAAAATAGAATTCTGTGTGCTTAAGTCCTTACCCCTGATAGTAACTCTGATAGTAATACTAGTCACAGCTCATCAGCTATAATATGTGATCTTAGGTGTGCCGAAACCTGATAACACACTTGTGGGCTGCCCTGTAAACAACACCTCTCATGCAGAAAACCAAAAGCTGTGTTGACAGCTAGATAAAATACTGACATGAGAGACATTTCAAAGAGTTGCGTCACCCTTTGGCATGACCTAAAATTAATTTCACTGCGTGTCCGCTTCAAAAGGCGAACATCTTTGGAATGGTATGGGATTTCACAGTGTGGTTTTAGCCTACATGTATTATATGGCAGAACATTTTGCTGGCTGAAGACGGACAGGAAATCGGAACAGTCTTCCTATTACAGGTCTTTACTGTATGCTACAAAAATGAATAAATAACAAAAAAATATAATAGTTTTTAAACATCCTGTTAACATTCTTTTTTCTATTTGCAAAGAGTACAAAAACTGTACCAAACCTGGACCTTGTATTGAATGATACTCTATCGCCCTCTACTGGCTGAAGCTGACTACAACAAAGACCAAAGATGGCAAGTAGAGGCTGTCACATGTCCCACTGCAAATTTTTCTCAATGTCACACACACACACTTTTCTTCTGGCTCCACGTACACAATATCCTTTGGCTCCCACAGCTATGCTAGCATGCCAGCCAATCACGGCCCCCGGATCTTAATGTCCACTGCCGCTCGTGCCAGTGGGGATGAAACCTGGTGCGTTGTGA